>JBBDGP010001088.1:422500-925311 GCA_037952835.1 Lithobates septentrionalis | reverse complement strand
ACAGGAGGTCAGAGGCTGCGGGGTGGATGACAGGAGGTCAGAGGCTGCGGGGGGATGACAGGAGGTAAGAGGCTTTGGGACGTGACAGGAGGTCAGAGGCTGCGGGGGGGATGACAGGAGGTCAGAGGCTGCGGGGGGATGACAGGAGCTCAGAGGCTGCGGGGGGTGACAGGAGGTCAGAGGCTGCGGGGGGATGACAGGAGGTCAGAAGCTGCGGGGGGATGACAGGAGGTCAGAGGCTGCAGGGGGGTGACAGGAGGTCAGAGGCTGCAGGGGGGTGACAGGAGGTCAGAGGTTGCGGGGTAGATGATAGGAGGTCAGAGGCTGCGGGGGGGTGACAGGAGGTCAGAGGCTGCAGGGGGGGACAGAAGGTCAGAGGCTGCAGGGGGGGGGCAGAAGGTCAGAGGCTGCAGGGGGGGACAGAAGATCAGAGGGTGCGGGGGGATGACAGAAGGTCAGAGGCTGCGGGGGGATGACAGAAGTTCAGAGGCTGCAGGGGGGGGCAGAAGGTCAGAGGCTGCAGGGGGGGGCAGAAGATCAGAGGCTGCAGGGGGGGCAGGAGGTCAGAGGCTGCAGGGGGGGACAGGAGGTCAGAGGCTGCAGGGGGGGACAGGAGGTCAGAGGCTGCAGGGGGGGACAGGAGTTCAGAGGTTGCAGAGGGGGGGCAGGAGGTCAGAGGCTGCAGGGGGGCAGGAGGTCAAAGTCTGCAGAGGGGCAGGAGGTCAGAGGCTGCAGGGGGGGGACAGGAGGTCAGAGGCGGCAGGGGGGGCAGGAGGTCAGAGACTGCAGGGGGGGCAGGAGGTCAGAGGTTGCAGGGGGGGACAGGAGGTCAGAGGCTGCAGAGGGGGGGCAGGAGGTCAGAGGCTGCAGGGGGGGGCAGGAGGTCAGAGGCTGCAGGGGGGGGCAGGAGGTCAGAGGCTGCAGGGGGGGCAGGAGGTCAGAGGCTGCGGAGGGGGTGACAGGAGGTCAGAGGCTGCGGGGGGGACAGGAGGTCAGAGGCTGCGGGGGGGACAGGAGGTCAGAGGCTGCGGGGGGATGACAGGAGGTCAGAGGCTGCGGGGGGGATGACAGGAGGTCAGAGGCTGTGGGGGGATGACAGGAGCTCAGAGGCTGCGGGGGGGTGACAGGAGGTCAGAGGCTGCGGGGGGGATGAAAGGAGGTCAGAAGCTGCGGGGGGGATGACAGGAGGTCAGAGGCTGCAGGGGGGTGACAGGAGGTCGGAGGCTGCAGGGGGTGACAGGAGGTCAGAGGCTGCAGGGGGTGACAGGAGGTCAGAGGCTGCGGGGGGGTGACAGAAGGTCAGAGGCTGCGGGGTAGATGATAGGAGGTCAGAGGCTGCGGGGGGTGACAGGAGGTCAGAGGCTGCAGGGGGGACAGAAGGTCAGAGGCTGCAGGGGGGGGCAGAAGGTCAGAGGCTGCAGGGGGGGACAGAAGGTCAGAGGGTGCGGGGGGATGACAGAAGGTCAGAGGCTGCGGGGGGATGACAGAAGGTCAGAGGCTGCAGGGGGGGCAGAAGGTCAGAGGCTGCAGGGGGGGCAGAAGGTCAGAGGCTTTAGGGGGGGCAGGAGGTCAGAGGCTGCAGGGGGGGACAGGAGGTCAGAGGCTGCAGGGGGGGACAGGAGGTCAGAGGCTGCGGGGGGGGACAGGAGGTCAGAGGCGGCAGGGGGGGGCAGGAGGTCAGAGACTGCAGGGGGGGCAGGAGGTCAGAGGTTGCAGGGGGGGACAGGAGGTCAGAGGCTGCAGAGGGGGGGCAGGAGGTCAGAGGCTGCAGGGGGGGGCAGGAGGTCAGAGGCTGCAGGGGGGGGCAGGAGGTCAGAGGCTGCAGGGGGGCAGGAGGTCAGAGGCTGCGGAGGGGGTGACAGGAGGTCAGAGGCTGCGGGGGGGACAGGAGGTCAGAGGCTGCGGGGGGGGACAGGAGGTCAGAGGCTGCGGGGGGATGACAGGAGGTCAGAGACTGCGGGGGGGGTGACAGGAGGTCAGAGGCTGCGGGGGGATGACAGGAGCTCAGAGGCTGCGGGGGGGGTGACAGGAGGTCAGAGGCTGCGGGGGGATGACAGGAGGTCAGAAGCTGCGGGGGGGATGACAGGAGGTCAGAGGCTGCAGGGGGGTGACAGGAGGTCGGAGGCTGCAGGGGGTGACAGGAGGTCAGAGGCTGCAGGGGGTGACAGGAGGTCAGAGGCTGCGGGGGGGTGACAGGAGGTCAGAGGCTGCGGGGTAGATGATAGGAGGTCAGAGGCTGCGGGGGGGTGACAGGAGGTCAGAGGCTGCAGGGGGGGACAGAAGGTCAGAGGCTGCAGGGGGGGGCAGAAGGTCAGAGGCTGCAGGGGGGGACAGAAGGTCAGAGGGTGCGGGGGGATGACAGAAGGTCAGAGGCTGCGGGGGGATGACAGAAGGTCAGAGGCTGCAGGGGGGGCAGAAGGTCAGAGGCTGCAGGGGGACAGGAGGTCAGAGGCTGAAGGGGGGGCAGGAGGTCAGAGGCTGCAGGGGGGGACAGGAGGTCAGAGGCTGCAGAGGGGGGACAGGAGGTCAGAGGCTGCAGGGGGGGGCAGGAGGTCAGAGGCTGCAGGGGGGGGCAGGAGGTCAGAGGCTGCAGGGGGGGCAGGAGGTCAGAGGCTGCGGGGGGGCAGGAGGTCAGAGGCTGCAGGGGGGGCAGGAGGTCAGAGGCTGCAGGGGGGGCAGGAGGTCAGAGGCTGCAGGGGGGGCAGGAGATCAGAGGCTGCAGGGGGGGCAGGAGGTCAGAGGCTGCAGGGGGGGCAGGAGGTCATTGGCTGCAGGGGGGGCAGGAGGTCAGAGGCCGCAGGGGGGACAGGAGGTCAGAGGCTGCAGGGGGGTAGGAGGAAGAGGCCACCAGACGAGTACTCACTAACTGACTCACTAACTGCTTTACTTTTAAAAATGGCGCCGCTCTGCGCCATCATGTCACTGCGCATGCGCCCGCATTTCTGAGAATTGCCGAGTGTGTACGGACTTTCCCGAGCATGGCTAGCTCGGGAAAGCCCTACACACTTCCGAGAACAGCGCTAGCACATGCGCAGTTTCATGTCAGCCCGGCGGCCCCGCAGGCATATTTCTTTCAGGCGCCGCTGCCCTCACAGCGGCCCCAGGGGCAGCCAGACAGCCGGCCCACCGGGGGATTTCCCGGTATCCCGGTAGGCCAGTCCGGCCCTGGCATGGAGGGAGGCTCCCGCTGTGTGACGCTTCTCCTCTTCTGATGGTTCTTAAATAACGGGGGTGGAGCCACCCGGTGACCCCGCCCCCCTCTGACGCATGGGGACTTGACGGGGACTTCCCTGTGGCATTCCCCGTGATGTCAGAAGGGGCGGGGTTATGTAACGGGTGACCCCGCCACCCCTTTAAGAACCGTCAGAAGAGGAGAAGCGTCACACAGCGGAAGCCTCCCTCCATGCCATCATGGATGCGGAGCGGCCCAAAAAGAAGATGAAGAGAAGAAGATGAAGAGAAGAAGATGAAGAGAGAAGCGTCACACAGCGGGAGCCTCCCTCCATGCCATCATGGATGCGGAGAGGCCCGAGGAGAAGAAGGGAAGAAGACGCCGACACCGCGGAGGAAGAACCAGAAGAACCAGAAGAAGAAGAAGATGGAGGAAGAAACCAAAGGAAGAAAGAAGATAGAAGAAAGAAGAAAGAAAGAAGATAGAAGAAAGAAGAAGCATTTAAATAAAAGGAATTGTCAAAAACTGTCTCTTATCATTTTTAACATTTTTGACACTTTTTTAGTGAAATGGTAGGTACCCCCTTAACATTTCACACATGGGGAGGGCCTGGGATCTGGAGGTCCCCTTGTTAAAGGGGACTTCCAGATTCCAATAAGCCCCCCCGCCCGCAGACCCCCACAACCACCGGCCATGGTTGTGGGGATGAGGCCCTTGTCCTCATCAACATGTATATATCGCACAACCCTATCGCACAACCCTCATTTCCCAATGATGAAAATCTTTACGTTTATTCAGTTCTTTGTAGTATTTGTTTTTCCATATTGGTGTGAATAAACAAGGGCCTCTGATTTTCAGAGCAGATCTGACGTACCCCCACAGAGTGTTCAGTAGCACTATTGTAGGTAAAGTTTGCGCAATATGTGTGAGCCCTGCCTCCAAGTGAGATAGAGCTGAGGTACCAATAAGGACTTAATGGGATCATCAACATCATTGTTTCCCCAATCGCCCAGGTGTTGGATCTGGGCTGCTATAAAATAAAATCTAGCATGAGGAACTGCTAGGCCATCTTGATCTTTGGCTAATTGTAATGTATGTAAGCTGATCCAAGCAGGTTTGTTAACCCAAATCAAGTCTCTGAATTGAGCATCGATTTGAGTAAACCACTTATGGGGGATCCATATGGGTGTGTTATGAAATACATATAAAAGTTGTGGGGCCCCTACCATCTTTATTAGATTTGCCCTCCCCATAGCCGATAATGGTAATTTCACCCAAGTGGAACATTTCATACAGAATTTTTGTAACAGGGGAGCTAGGTTCAAAGTAAGATATTAGTTAGGGTCTGGTGTCACCTGTATCCCAAGATATCGGAACTCACCCACTGTAAGTATGTCCCTTGCGCAGTCCGGCAAGGGTCGTAATAGGGGATCTAGAGGCATGATTACTGATTTGTTCCAGTTAATGCTGAAACCCGATAGCTCTCCAAAGTCAGCGATTAGGTGCATCACATTTTTCAGAGAACCATCTGTATCCTCAAGATAAATCAGAGTGTCATTGGCATATAAGGAAATTACGTCTTGTTTGGGACCCCTACAGAAACCTCTGATATTTTGTGAGGCTCTGACGTGTATAGCCAGTGGTTCAAGGGCCAGGGCAAACAGCAGGGGTGATAAAGGACACCCCTGCCGTGTGCCCTGAAAAAGTCTAAACGATTCTGATATATTTCCGTTGTTATGTATTCTCGATGGGGCATTATATAACAACTGAACCCACTTCAAAAAAGAGGGGCCTACCCCAAATCTTGTTAAAACTTCCCATAAATATGGCCATTCCACGCTATCAAACGTTTTAGCTGCGTCTAAAGATAGGTTGGCTCTGTTACCTGGGTTGTCTGTGGGCAGCTGCAGGTTGAGGAATAATCTATGTAGATTTTGGGCTATGGACCTGGAAGGTATGAAGCCTGATTGATCTTTATGTATTACTGTTTGTATGCATTTGGCCAATCTGCTGGCCAGAACTCTGGCCAACAGCTTAACATCAAATGTAAGCAATGAAATAGGTCTATATGAGTCCGGGGACAGGGCATTTTTACCTGGTTTCAAGAGCACTATTAAAATTGCCTCGTTCATGGAGGGAGGGAGATTCCCATTTATAAAGGCCTCGTTATAAACTCGCAGCAATATAGGTATAAGGTGTGCAGTGTAACATTTATAGACTTCGGATGGTAAGCCATCTGCCCCTGGCGCTTTCCCATTTTGTGTATGAGCCAGTGCCTCCAAGATCTCCTCCTCTGTCAATGGGGCATTTAGTGAGGTCATGTCTGGTATCGAATGTCAGGGTATGGGATATTTGTCCAAAAATGAGTGGATGTCTTCGGAAGAGGGGTTGACTTTAGATGAATATACATCTTGGAAAAAATCCCTGAAGATGTCTGTAATGGCTTGTGTATCGTAGCAGGGTGTGCCTTGTGCATCTGCTACTGCCACAATATGTGAGGATTGTTGCTGTGATTTGGGAAAGAGCGCTAACATGTGACCCGTATTTTCCCCTTCTTCAAAGTGTTTTTGTTGCAAAAAGAACCTTTTGTTCTCTGCAATTTGCAGTGATACCTGGTTAAGCATAGCTTGTGAGGCTAGCCACACCCTTTTAGTATTATCATTGGGGTCATTTATATAAAGTGATTCTGATTTTTGGGCTTCTGCCATCACTATATTTTCCTATTCCTTAGTTTTTGTTTTAATATGAGATATCTCTCTAATAAATTGTCCTCGTAGATATGCCTTAGCAGCTTCCCATACCATCGACATGCCTGTCGAACCAATATTTTGTCTGAAAAATCTGGTTAGCAGTTCCGGGATTGGGTCAGGATCCGGCAGAAGTGATAACCAGAAAGGGTTTAGTTTCCATAAGCTCTTACCCCTGACTGCTCCCAATCGTAAGTGGGGAGTGATCTGACGTCTGTCTAACATGGTATTGTGAAGAGTCAACCATAGGCAACATACATTCATTACCCAGACCTAAATCTATACGTGACAGGCCTCCTATTGAGGCTGATTGACAGGAATAAACCTTAACATCAGGGTTATGCATTCTGCAAATATCTGTAAGGCCCATCTCCTTCTATGGAGGATCTTCTATGGAGCTCACCCATCCCTCTAAAGCCGAGGTTCTTTCCCTTAATTTCTGTGTATCGTGACATAGGAAGTAACCCCTTTAATCTCCGTGGTGAGCGCTGCTATAGAGGTATTGCATGTGTTCACAGCGGCAAAAATATCACACAGAGTAGGTTCTCCCTCTGCATTAGGGCTTAATGAGGCCTGAGGCCTAGCAGGGTTATCCCCTGGAGTACTCACATTGTCCCATGAAAATACTGCACCGCTGCTTTCCTCCAAGGGCACCGTATCGTCTGTCTCTGAGCCCCCCCCTGACGAATCCTCCAGGTTACTGAGAGAGGCTGCAGGGTCCGTTGAGAGAGGCATGGAGAACAGCTTTTCAGCTGCCTCCCTGTGTAGTTCTTTCGCCGTACGCTGTGTTCCGGCGCCATTTTGTCCCATGAGGTCTGAGGACCGGACCGAGTTTTGCAGTTTTGTGGAGGCCATCAGGTTCGCAACAGCTAGAGATCGATACCCACAGGCTCAGGGATTGTTCCGATCATCGGCAAGTCATTTATGGAGTAGATTAAAGCTCTTGCCCAGGATAGATGGACGTTGTTTCAGCGGAGAGCTCTGCAAGTGCGTTGGCAGCACTTTTTGGCACAGGTAGGTGGTACTGATTGGAAACACTGATTGTCACTGATAGGTGGCTTTGGTTGGCACTGATATTAGGCGGCACTGATTGGCACTGATAGGTGGCACTGACAGAGGAGAGGGAGTTTCACACTGAGCGGATATTGACGCTTAGTGAAACTGTGTGAAACTAACATGTAATGGAATTGCATGCAGAGAGAGACTGGCTGTCAAACTTCAGTGGTGATGTCAGGGGTGAGCGGACCCCGGAGTGGGCGGGACCCATCAGCTATCAAACACCAGTCAATGATTGGGCTGCTTAAGAAAGGGGGTGGGGCCACATACATGTAGCGGCCCGCCCAGACCCCATCCCATTGGCTGGTGTTTGATAGCTGCTGGGTCCCGCCCACACCCGACATTAACGCTCAATTTTGACTGCTGGTCTCTCTCTGCATTCAGTTACATTACATGTCAGTTTCACACACTCAGCGGCTCTGGCAAGTGTCAATATTGGTTTAGTGTGAAACTGTCTCACAGGCAGTATGGACTGCACACTTATTGGATGCAGTTTTTCACAGGAGTCCCACAGGCAGATCTCTGGAAACAGCCGGTATGGGTGACTGTATGGTTACAACTTGTCACTGCCGCTGCTGCCCTCTTAAAATGCACCTGGGACTATGGGCCCACTGGGTCCCATCGTAGGGCCGGCCCTGACTGATGTGGTGGTGATCAAGGACACTGACTAGTGACAGCATGTTTAAAAATATTATTATTATTATTATTATTATTATTATTATTATTATTATTAATAATAATAATAATAATAATAATAATAATAATAATAATAATAATAATTTGTTATTCAGTTTTTTAATTTTGTTTTCATTTTTTTTTCATTTTTACAATATTTTCTACAGAATTTCATCAATCAGAATAGTTCAGTGTCACCATAGTAACACTGTACTACTCTGGGAGGATGATCAGGGATGCTTTCTTTTTTTTTTACACTTTGTTTGCTGTTGCAATGAAGATCATTGTAACAGCAATGTTTTCAACTGTCATGAAAGGGATAACCATTCATGACAGCTGATTTACTAGTGATCTGTGATTGGCTACAGCCAATCACATTGTACAGGGTGCTGTGATTGGCCCAGGTACCATGTGATAGCTGTGGGCCAATCACAGCATAGGCAACACAGTTGTTATGAATGTATTAATTCATAACAGCTTTGTTGACATTGTGATCATGTGATGCTATGCGATCACATGAACACTGTGCCCCGATACCAGGATCCGCAATCAGCAATCCACTGAGTGTGGATACAGCAGTGTAGGGTAAGGGGCGAGCGGCACGCTCCTAAAACCAGAGCAGGCATCCAACATACATGTTTGTTACAGTGCACCCCCCGCTGCAGTATATGTACTGTGGCGGGTCAGCAAGTGGTTAATAGAATCCTCCAACCCACAGAAATGTATGTTTATTGGTGTGTGTGTGTGTGTGTGTTATGTGTATCCTCAAATGTTTTGCTTTTGCCTGGTTTATAAGCCTTATTTTATACCCAGCCTGACACTGTAAATGTTGTGTACAATATCAGGTTAAATCCTTATTAGATTGTAAACTCTTATGAGCAGGGCCTTCTTAACCCTCTTGTATTGTATTGTAAAGTGTTGTGCAAACTGTTGTTACTACATAAATACTATATATTAATATTTACCAATAAGGAACTGAATTGACATAATTGTTGTGATGTAGAAAATATAAATAGAGAAAATAATACCAAATCTGTGTTTGCTTGACAAATAACACTTTTAACCAGCACTTGCATCAGGTATTAAATATTTTATTGTTTTGCTACGATGTTAGTACCCTACTGGGCCCTTTTACTCCCTTCCTGCCCAGGCCAATTTTCAGGTTTCAGCGCTGTCGCATTTTGAATGACAATTTTGAGGTCATGCAACACATCATTTTTTTCACACAAATAGAGCTTTCTTTTGGTGGTATTAAATCACCACCGTGTATTTAATTTTTTGCTAAATAAACGAATAAAGACCGAAAATGTAGAAAAAAAAAGTTTTCAGTTATTTATAAAATTTTGCAAAAAAGTAATTTTGCTCCTTCACTGATGTGCACTGATGAGGCTGCACTGATAGGCTGTACTGATGGGCACTGATGAGGCAGCACTGATGAGGCGGCACCGATAGGCATTGATAGGCACTAATAAGCTGCACTGATAGGTGGCACTGATGAGGAGGCACTGATGAAGACTGATTGGCACTGATTGGCAGCACTGGTGGGCACAGATTGTCAGCACTGGTGGGCACTGTTGGGGCTCCATAGATAATCAAGACACTGATAATCAGTGCCCAAATTATCATTGTACATGTCCCTTTTAGAGAAGGCAATTATCGGCTCTTTTCTCCTCTCCTTATGCTGTCAGCACGAGGAAAGGAGTGCCGATAACCAGCTTCTGTTTACATCCGTGATCAGCTGTGATTGGACAAAGCTGATCATGTGGTAAATAACAGCTGATTGGCTCTTTATCTCAATCTGTGATCAGCAGTGTCCGTAGGACACTGTGATCATAGAGCATGTGTATTTTGCTGTCACCTTTATGTGTTTGATGGTGACACAAAAAACTTGCCCATGCGCTTCCTGTATGTGCATGAGCCCATGCCCTTTCTGCACCTGCATGTGTTCATGTAATAAAAATATGCAGCTGCAGCAAGTATGTTTGTAGATTAGTATATATTTATATGTATTTAATATATATATATATATATACACACATATATAATATTTTATGTGTGTATACAAAGATATATATACAGTATACACACACACATACTGCAGCACTGTGAATACTGCAGTTATCCAGAGAATTGCTGGCAAGTAAAAATGTTAAAAATCCAGCTTTGGGGCCACATGCCTGGACTTTGGTAAGATGGCCGCCTAATTTCAGAGTTCCGCACCAGGGATCCCGAACTTCGCCGCAGAAAGCCGCTGATGTTAAGAAGCAGGGAAGCCTCAGGGACCACACAACAATCTCATACATGGCAGGTCAGAATGGAGAGCCTGCTCGAGCCGCCGCTAGCCATCTGTTTTGCAACAACCAAAGGCAAGATGGCCACCACTCCTTTCTTTAACCTGCCATGTGACTGCAGCCCAGCTGCAGTGGAGGAAGGTGAGGACTTTTCTGACCCTACTCCCAATCTTTCCCGCCTTGGACACAAGTCTCCTGAGGGGACATTGGAGAACTTGCTGAATGTTCAACACTCAGCTCCTTCTCCCAGCCCTCCTCTGCCTGATCTCTTCTCTCATGCAGCAGACTCAGAACAGTTCAGTAACCAGGCAATGTTAATGAAAATCTCTGATCTGCTTGAAAGGGAACTGGCTAGAACGGTGCACAAATTACCTATAATATTACATTGGATTTGCAGGGTTTGGGCACCCACATTGAAGCTCTGGAAGACAAGTTGTGATCTACTGTCTCACTCGCCAATCAAAATACTCAGTTGATCTGAGATCTTCAGGAGCAATTGGAGGTGGCCTTAGTGAAAATAGATGACCTAGAAATCCACTTGTGGGAAAAACAACTTTACGATTCGGGGGCTCCTAGGTTTGGTGAAGAGACGGAACCTGTTGTGTGCTTGTTCCTGAAAAACCTTTTCCCAGATCTGCCGGAACACTGTTTCGAACTGGATAGGGCTCACAGTGCTTTTCAGTTCATCTATCCTGATGGACTCCCTGGTGGCAGCCCCCCCAAAAAAAAAAAATTTTAAAGACCATATTTTCACTAAAAGTACACTAAAATCATCATTAGCGGGCACAAACATAACAGAGAACCTGTGAGAATTAGCCCTTTTTAAATTGTTCATTTTTTTTCTAAATATTTAAAATTTTTACAATTATTTTATTTTACAATTTTTAAAAAAAATTTTATTACAATGTTTAATTTTTTTTTTTTTTTACAATTTGTTATTTTTTACAGGACAGGAAAGACTGCAGCCCTGCAAGGGTAGGGGGGGCACAGTGACAGGGGGCACACAGGAGATCAGAAGAAGTGGAACAGGGAGGGGGATCAGAGTCAGGAGGAAGCAATTACAGGAACGATACCCTGTGTCTCCCCCTACAGCAGCTGAAAGCCAGCAAGAGGAGGAGAAACTGTCTGTCAGCTGCTGCAGAGAGCCGCACAGGGCATCCTTCTGTAATTGCCCAACCGCACTAATTCCCTCTGCTGTTTGGCCCACCCTTTGTGCATGGGCCCCCTACAGGAGGACTGGTAGTCTACCCCTACCAGTGGCCCCGCTGGCAACCGTTGATTCCTTAACAACTATTGACAGGGCAATAAGGAAACTGTCATATATAGTAGTGATAGAACAAACACTACTTTATTATGGCTCCTGTCAAATGGGCTAAATGTTAATTTTTTAGACAAATGCTCCAACAACCAAAGTTCGGTCCAAATGCTGTCATGTGGGAGGAACAGGATTGAGTCATATGCTCTCCATACCTAGAAGTGTTGAGTATTCTTTGCTTCCAACAGCTGGATGAGCAGTGAAGAATTGAAAGGAAAGTGAGTATGCACTGCTAGTAGATCATACATGGGTAAAGTACAGTTTTGCTTTACATTTGGTGTCAAATCTCCTAGATTGTAAGCTCTAACAAACTGCTTCCTCCTGTATTGAATTGTATTGTAACTTTATTGTCTGCCCTCGTGTTGTTAAGGGCAGCGCAAACGATTGGCGATCAGCAAGACTGAGTAGGAGATTATGGCATTACATCATATAGCCAGTAGGGATGGGCCAAACGGACCCCTGTTCGGTTCGCACCACAATTTCCGAACCCAGCGAAAGTTGGACCCAAATAATGAACCCCATTAAAGTCAAAGGGACCCGAACGTCAAAAATCAAAAGTGCCCATTTTGAAGGCTTATATGCAAGTAATTGGGCATACAATGGTTATAGGGGTCCGAGTCAGGCCCTGGGGGACATGTATCAATTTAAAAAAAAAAAAGTTTGTGAAAATGTAATTTTTTTAAATGAGCATTGATTCTTTGATTTTTAAAGTGAAAGCCTAGAAATGAAAAATTCCTTCCAATATGGTGCCTGGGGGGTCCCCTTAGTCTACCTGTAAAGTGGCAGATCTGTACCATGTCTAGAATCTGCTGCAGCAATAATTGCATTCATAAAGCCCCAAAAAATAAATGACATTTTCCCTGCAAGCTGCCTTTATTTTGCTCAGCAACAGCTGGGGAGCCAGTGTGTATGACGAGGCCACAATGTAGTGCACTGGGAACAATATTTGAGATTTTTTTGGATACATTCTGGTGTCACTTTGACTTTGTATAGAAGTAACTGGTGTGTAAAAATTGGTCTTTGGGTGTCGGTGGCGCCTTCCCACCATAACCCTATAGGAGGTACTCTTGATAAAAGCAACAATTGGCCTTGCTGTAAAAAATTGAAATGATATGCACCTGTCAAACAGGTGCAGAAAAATTACTCTTTGGGTGTCGGGGGCGCCTTCCCATCATACCCCTATAGAGGTGCTCTTGATGAGGGCAAAAAAATTGCAATGATATGCACCTGTCAAACAAGTGCTGAAAAATTGGTCTTTGGGTGTTAATTGTGCCCATGAAACCTATACCAAAAACATTCTACCAGATGAAATGATTGAACACCATCAAAGCTAGGCAGCCTCGAAGTCCTGCAGAGATTCCACATCCCAAAAAGATTTAATCATTGGCATTAGGGGCTTCATAGCTGGTAATCTAGAACTGATTCATTTTTATAAATGTCAAATGGTCAACAGAGTCTGTGGACAAACGCATTCTATGATCAGTAGGGATGAGCTTCGAGTTCGAGTCGAACTCATGTTCGACTCGAACATTGGCTGTTCGCAAGTTTGCCGAACAGCGAACAATTTGGGGTGTTCGCGGCAAATTCGAATGCCATGGAACACCCTTTAAAAGTCTATGGGAGAAATCAAAAGTGCTAATTTTAAAGGCTTATATGCAAGTTATTGTCATAAAAAGTGTTTGGGGACCCGGGTCCCGCCCCAGGGGACATGGATCAATGCAAAAAAAAGTTTTAAAAACGGCCGTTTTTTCAGGAGCAGTGATTTTAATAATGCTTAAAATCAAACAATAAAAGTGTAATATCCCTTTAAATTTTGTAGCTGGGGGGTGTCTATAGTATGCCTGTAAAGGGGCGCATGTTTCCCGTGTTTAGAACAGTCTGACAGCAAAATTACATTTCGAAGGAAAAAACCCATTTAAAACTACTCGCGGCTATTGCATTGCCGACAATACACCTAGAAGTTCATTGATAAAAACGGCATGGGAATTCCCCACAGGGGAACCCCGAACCAAAATTTAAAAAAAATGACGTGGGAGTCCCCCTAAATTCCATACCAGGCCCTTCAGGTCTGGTATGGATATTAAGGGGAACCCCGGCCAAAATTTTTAAAAAAATGACGTGTGGTTCCCCCTAAATTCCATACCAGACCCTTCAGGTCTGGTATGGATTTTAAGGGGAACCCCGCGCCAAAAAAAAAAAAAAAACAGCGTGGGGTCCCCCCAAAAATCCATACCAGACCCTTATCCGAGCACGCAACCTGGCAGGCCGCAGGAAAAGAGGGGGGATGAGAGTGCGCCCCCCCTCCTGAACCATACCAGGCCACATGCCCTCAACATTGGGAGGGTGCTTTGGGGTAGCCCCCCAAAACACCTTGTCCCCATGTTGATGAGGACAAGGGCCTCATCCCCACAACCCTGGCCGGTGGTTGTGGGGGTCTGCGGGTGGGGGGCTTATCGGAATCTGGAAGCCCCCTTTAACAAGGGGACCACCAGATCCCGCCCCCCCCTGTGTGAAATGGTAAGGGGGTAATTACCCCTACCATTTCACTAAAAAACTGTCAAAAATGTTAAAAATGACAAGAGACAGTTTTTGAAAATTCCTTTATTTAAATGCTTCTTCTTTCTTCTATCTTCCTTCATCTTCTTCTTCTTCTGGTTCTTCTGGTTCTTCCTCTGGTGTTCTCGTCCAGCATCTCCTCCGCGGCGTCTTCTATCTTCTTCCCCTCGGGCCGCTCCGCACCCATTGCATGGGGGGAGGCTCCCGCTCTTCTCTTCATCTTCTTCTTCATCTTCTTCCCGGGGGGGCCGGGATCTGGGGGTCCCCTTGTTAAAGGGGGCTTCCAGATTCCGATAAGCCCCCCGCCCGCAGACCCCCACAACCACCGGCCAGGGTTGTGGGGATGAGGCCCTTGTCCTCATCAACATGGGGACAAGGTGTTTTGGGGGTACCCCAAAGCACCCTCCCAATGTTGAGGGCATGTGGCCTGGTACGGTTCATGAGGGGGGGCGCACTCTCGCCCCCCCTCTTTTCCTGCCAGGTTGCGTGCTCGGATAAGGGTCTGGTATGGATCTTTGGGGGGACCCCACGCCGTTTTTTTGTTTTTTTTGGCGCGGGGTTCCCCTTAAAATCCATACCAGACCTGAAGGGTCTGGTATGGAATTTAGGGGGAACCCCATGTCATTTTTTTTAAAATTTTGGCCAGGGTTCCCCTTAATATCCATACCAGACCTGAAATGCCTGGTATGGAATTTAGGGGGACTCCCACGTCATTTTTTTTTTTTTATTTTGGTTCGGGGTTCCCCTGTGGGGAATTCCCATGCCGTTTTTATCAATGAACTTCTATGTGTATTGTCGGCAATGCAATAGCCGCGAGTAGTTTTAAATGGGTTTTTTCCTTCGAAATGTCATTTTGCTGTCAGACTGTTCTAAACACGGGAAACATGTGCCCCTTTACAGGCATAATATAGACAACCCCCAGCTACGAAATTTAAAGGGATATTACACTTTTATTGTTTGACTTTAAGCATTATTAAAATCACTGCTCCTGAAAAAACGTCTGTTTTTAAAACTTTTTTTGCATTGATCCATGTCCCCTGGGGCAGGACCCAGGTCCCCAAACACTTTTTATGACAATAACTTGCATATAAGCCTTTAAAAATAGCACTTTTGATTATTCATGTTCGTGTCCCATAGACTTTAACGGTGTTCGCGTGTTCGAACAAACTTTTTTCCTGTTCGCATGTTCTGGTGCGAACCGAACAGGGGGGTGTTCGGCTCATCCCTAATGATCAGTAGGGATGAGCCGAACACCCCCCTGTTCGGTTCGCACCAGAACATGCGAACAGGAAAAAAATTCGTTCGAACACGCGAACACCGTTAAAGTCTATGGGACACGAACATGAATAATCAAAAGTGCTAATTTTAAAGGCTAATATGCAAGTTATTGTCAATAAAAGTGTTTGGGGACCTGGGTCCTGCCCCAGAGGACATGAATCAATGCAAAAAAAAGTTTTAAAAACGGCCGTTTTTTCAGGAGCAGTGATTTTAATAATGCTTAAAGTCAAACAATAAAAGTGTAATATCCCTTTAAATTTCATACCTGGGGGGTGTCTATAGTATGCCTGTAAAGGGGCGCATGTTTCCCGTGTTTAGAACAGTCTGACAGCAAAATGACATTTTGAAGGAAAAAACACATTTAAAACTACCGCGGCTATTGCATTGCCGACAATACACATAGAAGTTCATTGATAAAAACGGCATGGGAATTCCCCACAGGGGAACCCCGAACCAAAAAAAAAAAAAAATGATGTGGGGGTCCCCCTAAATTCCATACAAGGCCCTTCAGGTCTGGTATGGATATTAAGGGGAACCCCAGCCAAAATTTTAAAAAAAAATTGACGTGGGGTTCCCCCTAAATTCCATACCAGACCCTTCAGGTCTGGTATGGATTTTAAGGGGAACCCCGCGCCCAAAAAAAAAAAAAAAACGGCGTGGGGTCCCCCTAAAAATCCATACCAGACCCTTATCCGAGCACGCAACCTGGCAGGCCGCAGGAAAAGAGGGGGGGACGAGAGTGCGGCCCCCCCCCCCCTCCTGAACCGTACCAGGCCACATGCCCTCAACATTGGGAGGGTGCTTTGGGGTAGCCCCCCAAAACACCTTGTCCCCATGTTGATGAGGACAAGGGCCTCATCCTCACAACCGTGGCCGGTGGTTGTGGGGGTCTGCGGGCGGGGGGCTTATCGGAATCTGGAAGCCCCCTTTAACAAGGGGACCCCCAGATCCCGGCCCCCCCCCTGTGTGAAATGGTAAGGGGGTACTTACCCCTACCATTTCACTAAAAAACTGTCAAAAATGTTAAAAATGACAAGAGACAGTTTTTGACAATTCCTTTATTTAAATGCTTCTTCTTTCTTCCTTCATCTTTTTCTTCTTCTGGTTCTTCTGGCTCTTCTGGTTCTTCCTCCGGCGTTCTCGTCCAGCATCTTCTCCGCGGCGTCTTCTATCTTCTTCTCCTCGGGCCGCTCCGCACCCATGGCATGAGGGGGGAGGCTCCCGCTCTTCTCTTCATCTTCTTCTCTTCTTCATCTTCTTCTTCATCTTCTTCTTCATCTCTTCTTCCTTCTTCTCTTCTTCATGTCTTCTGCGGGCCGCTCCGCAGCCATGCTGGCATGGTGGGAGGCTCCCGCTGTGTGACGGCGTCTCTTCGTCTGACGGTTCTTAAATAACGGGGGGCGGGGCCACCCGGTGACCCCGCCCCCCTCTGACGCACGGTGACATGACGGGACTTCCCTGTGGCATTCCCCGTGATGTCACAGGGAAGTCCCGTCATGTCACCGTGCGTCAGAGGGGGGCGGGGTCACCGGGTGGCCCCGCCCCCCGTTATTTAAGAACCGTCAGACGAAGAGACGCCGTCACACAGCGGGAGCCTCCCTCCATGCCAGCATGGCTGCGGAGCGGCCCGCAGAAGACATGAAGAAGAGAAGAAGGAAGAAGAGATGAAGAAGAAGATGAAGAAGAAGATGAAGAAGAGAAGAAGATGAAGAGAAGAGCGGGAGCCTCCCCCCTCATGCCATGGGTGCGGAGCGGCCCGAGGAGAAGAAGATAGAAGACGCCGCGGAGAAGATGCTGGACGAGAACGCCGGAGGAAGAACCAGAAGAGCCAGAAGAACCAGAAGAAGAAGAAGATGAAGGAAGAAAGAAGAAGCATTTAAATAAAGGAATTGTCAAAAACTGTCTCTTGTCATTTTTAACATTTTTGACAGTTTTTTAGTGAAATGGTAGGGGTAAGTACCCCCTTACCATTTCACACAGGGGGGGCCGGGATCTGGGGGTCCCCTTGTTAAAGGGGGCTTCCAGATTCCGATAAGCCCCCCGCCCGCAGACCCCCACAACCACCGGCCACGGTTGTGAGGATGAGGCCCTTGTCCTCATCAACATGGGGACAAGGTGTTTTGGGGGGCTACCCCAAAGCACCCTCCCAATGTTGAGGGCATGTGGCCTGGTACGGTTCAGGAGGGGGGGGGCCGCACTCTCGTCCCCCCTCTTTTCCTGCGGCCTGCCAGGTTGCGTGCTCGGATAAGGGTCTGGTATGGATTTTTAGGGGGACCCCACGCCGTTTTTTTTTTTTTTTTTGGCGCGGGGTTCCCCTTAAAATCCATACCAGACCTGAAGGGTCTGGTATGGAATTTAGGGGGAACCCCACGTCAATTTTTTTTTTTAATTTTGGCTGGGGTTCCCCTTAATATCCATACCAGACCTGAAGGGCCTTGTATGGAATTTAGGGGGACCCCCACATCATTTTTTTTTTTTTTATTTTGGTTCGGGGTTCCCCTGTGGGGAATTCCCATGCCGTTTTTATCAATGAACTTCTATGTGTATTGTCGGCAATGCAATAGCCGCGGGTAGTTTTAAATGAGTTTTTTCCTTCCAAATGTCATTTTGCTGTCAGACTGTTCTAAACACGGGAAACATGCGCCCCTTTACAGGCATACTATACACACCCCCCAGGTACGAAATTTAAAGGGATATTACACTTTTATTGTTTGACTTTAAGCATTAATAAAATCACTGCTCCTGAAAAAACGTCCGTTTTTAAAACTTTTTTTTGCATTGATCCATGTCCCCTGGGGCAGGACCCGGGTCCCCAAACACTTTTTATGACAATAACTTGCATATAAGCCTTTAAAATTAGCACTTTTGATTTCTCCCATAGACTTTTAAAGGGTGTTCCGCGGCATTCGAATTTGCCGCGAACACCCCAAATTGTTCGCTGTTCGGCGAACTTGCGAACAGCCAATGTTCGAGTAGAACATGAGTTCGACTCGAACTCGAAGCTCATCCCTAATGATCAGTAACAAAACCTCCTGCAGCACTAAATACCATTCTGAAAGCACGCTTGATGCAGGGCAGCCCAATAACTCAATAGCATACTGGGCAAGTTCTGGCCAGTGGTCTATTCTCATGGCACAGCAAGTCTTTGGATCGACAGCTGGAAAGCTCTCCATCTGTTTTGGCCCCAAGATAATCATCCACCATGTGATGCAGACACTGTCGATGGGATGTGTAAGCTGACAGCATTGGGCGGCAATGACTAAAAAAATCCGAAATGCCTAACTTAGGCAGATGCCTTCTCCAACGCTCCTCTCTTGACCAACATAAGACTCAAAATGACGTTTTCCATGACACTGTAACCTACTGGAGTCAGGAAAAACGTTCAATAAAATTTTCTTTAACGTGTCCTCAAGAGAATTTATCTTCTGCACTCTCTGTGGGGAGGGGATGAGTTCTGAGACCTTCCCCTTATAACGGTGGTCAAGGAGGGTTGCCAACCAGTAATCATGCTTCTCGTTATGTCACATATTCTTGGGTCCTGTTGCAGGCTTTGAAGCATGAGGTTGCCCATGCGCCTCAAATTTCTCAAGGCTTGAGAAGCAGACTCCTCGGGGTCACTCAGGATGACAGCATCTGGAACTTCCTGCTCCCAGCCACGTACTACTCTCAAGGGTCCTGGGGTTGGAAAGCCATCGCTTACATATTGACGCCAGTCTACCTCTTCTTCAAAGCCTATGAAAGTGCCAGAATCCTCCTCCCATCTCTCCTCCTGTGAGTTCTGTGACATAGCAATGATGGTGTCTGGATAAGTGGGCCTTGAGAGGAAAGGAAGTCCTCCTCTTCCTTCTGCTGCTCTGCCTCCAGTGCCCTGTCCATAATGCCATGCAGAGTCTGCTGCAGCAGGAACACAACAGGGATTGTGTCACCGATGCATGCACTGTCACAGCTCACCATCCTTGTGACCTCCTCAAATGTCGACAATACAGTGCATGCATCCTTAATGATCAGCCATTGGCATGAGGAAAAAAGTAGAGGTGGCCTGAGCCTGTCATTGTGCTGTATTCGCACAGGTACTCGTTAACGGCCCTCTGCTGCATGTATAGCCGCCGCAGCATTGACAAAGTCAAGTTTCACCTGTTGGGCATGTCACAAATCAGGGCGGTTACGGGCAGGTGGATTTCCTGCTGAATTTCAGCCAACCAAGCACTGGCTGTGTATGACCGCCTGAAATGTCTACAGACTCCACTGGCCATCTTTAGCACATCTTTCAACCCTGGGTACGTATTTAGGAAACGATGCACCACCAAATTGACGACATGTGTCAGGCATTGCACATGTGTCAACTTTCCCTGTCTAAGGGCAGACAGGAGGTTTGAGCCATTATCGCACATCACCATTGCTGGCTCCAGCTGGAGTGATGTGAACCACCTCTGGGCCTGTCCCTGCAGAGCTGCAAGAATCTTTGCTTCGGTGTGGTTCATGTCCCCTAAGAACACCAGCTGATGCACTGTATGGCACTTTTTAGCCTGACTCTGGGAATAGCCCTTTGAACGCTTAGGGGGTACCTGATTTTCATAGGACAATTCTGCAGAGGGGGGCATGGAGGTGGCGGAGGAGGAGGAGGGGGTAGAGCTTACAGGTCTGGCATCATCACCACCAGCTGTATGGAGAAGTGGGAGCACAACAAGCTGCAGCACCGAGCCCTGTCCTGCATCTTTTCAAGTTGCAAGCAGCGTTACCCAGTGTGCTGTGAACAAAATATATTGTCCCTGTCCATGCTTGCTGTCCGTGCTTGCCATGTGTCAGCAGTAAGGTGGAGTTTACAGCTGACTGCCTTGCCCAACGATGCCAGAACATTTTCTTCCACGTAATGGTAGAGAGATGGAACGGCCTTACGTTAAAAGTAGTAGCGACTGGGAACCTTCCATTGTGATACAGCACATTGTGTGAATTCACGGAAGGGGGCAGAATCCACCAGGCTGAAAGGCAGAAGTTGGAGAGCCAACAGCTTTGACAAGCTTGCATTTAGACGCTGGGCATGTGGGTGGCAGGGACTGTATTTTTTTTCCATTGCAGCAGATGGGGCAGAGAAATTTGCTGGGTGCAGTCTACAGCTGGTGGTGTGCTGCTGGCAGATGTGCTGCTAGGACCAGGGACGCTCTGTGCTATACCATCATCCCTGTCAGTGGAGGCTGCTGAGAGGTAATGATTTGGTATAGCAGGGGCAGACTGAAGTGGGTAAGGAGGAGGAGGGACAGATTTGTGCCCCTTTTGTGTGGCTTTTAAATGCCTTATTAAGCATGTGGTACCCAAATAGTTGGTGTTTTTGCGATGTTTGATGTGCCTGAGACACAGCTTGCAGATAGCAACAGTGCGATCTGCTGCAGATGTGCTGAAAAGGCCCAGGCAGCTGAGCTTTGGGGAGTGGGCCAGGAGATAACAGCTGCAGAATGTGATGGAATAGGGTGGCTGCTCTCTACTCACTTGATATTGGCCTCCTTGGGATTGTGCCACTTCACCTTCAGTTTCCTCCTCTGCTCTATCTGGCACCCAAGTCACATCAGTGACCTCATCATCATCTCTATCTCCTCCATTTCCATCATTACAACTGGAGACAACTTGGCAATATGCTACGGCTTGGGGAATATGAATGCCAATTTGTCTACCAGTGTACCATGTTGGAAAAAATGCAGCAGGAAAAGCAGCAAAGATGCAACAAAAAGGGTGGGACTTTATATGAAACTCATGGTAACAAAATTAATAGAATGGTGGATAGTAAAATACATGTTTACATAAATTAAGTTTCATATACATAAATGTACACTTCCAGAGTGCCAATTTCTAAAACAGTAATATCTGGTAATAACATATTTATAAACATTAATCACATGATAAGATTAAGGAATCCACCATCATTCATGATTGGATATACACATATTGAAAGATAGCATCTGCACAGTCTATGATCTTTCTGATCCCTGTCACAATAAAAATTGTATATATATGAGCACATATCCTAATGGTTGTGTAATTGAAGTACACAACATCTGGTAGCTCAATGCGTTTTGCGGCTTTAAGCCGCTCTTCAGGAGCAGACATGTGATGTATCTGCAATGGGAGAGTAGATTAACTAAGCAAACTAACTTGTATCAATATAGGGGAGGATAGATAGAACCCCCCAATTTTAAACAAGATCACTTACAGGTATATTAGCACTTAATGGCGCAATGTCAGGGACAGTGTGCCACCCGAGGGTATCAGTATCAGGAGCAGAAGGGGTATGTTCAGCGGCGGCACCCATCACAGGCAACGCCCCAGGCAGATCCAGGCACACCGTGCACTCCTGGTATAAACATGGGAAGCATCAGTGATGAGTGAGTCAATCAAGTGAACCAATACTGGGGCTATGTGAGTGAATTAATAATTGAAAGTGAGGGTGGACTGGATAGTAAAGATGGTTAGTGCAGAAATGAAAACTGATATTGTTGTGACTAAGCAGGAGTGGAGGTGGAAGACCATAATAGAAGGCTGCCACCAAGATACCTGGTGCTTGAAGGGAGGGAGGGAAACCAGTCAAACGAAAAATGTGAAGGCCAATGTGGAAGAGAGCTCAGAGCAACCCAGACCCCACCAGGGTGGCTGCCTATAAATGCACGCCGCTACAGACCAACCCCCAACGTCACACACACACACGAGTATGGTGGGGGGAGGGGGCTCCGACACCTGGGCGGCGATTTGCCCGGAAGTTGTCGCCATTGCAGCCTCACCCAGGTGCTCATGGACATGGAAAAGGACCCACCAGTGAGACGGCTTCACGAGGACGCTGCACGTCCGCATTGGTGTGACGTTGATGCGCAGTGACGGCACGTCTGCTCCCGAGCATCAAGGAGGCGGGCGGGGGGGAACGCCCCCAGTGTGCAGCACAGCTCCCAAACTGATTGGAATCCGGGCAACACCACAGTTCAACACCCATGTTGCCATATGCACAATGATATCATAATACCTAGTAAATACATAGAAATATATCACCAAAGTAGAATGGCATTAAAGATAATACTTGATTAAGAGAGCAAGCAAATTGTCTGGGGAAAGCTAACATAGGACCATTGTTACTAAGAGCAGGACTAGTTATTGAAAAGTTAAGACCAGATAGATGCTACCATGAGCTTCCAGTCTTAAATTGATAATCATAAAAAGGGGAGAATTGGAGAATTTGGGACTTTGAATGAAGCCATGGCCGGGTATGGTCATGTGCCTCCATCCCTAGCATTCCGAGGAAAATAAGCAAAAATGCAGCAAGAAAAGCAGCAAAGATGCAACAAAAAGGGTGGGACTTTATATGAAGCTCATGGTAACAAAATGAATCGAACGGTAGATAGTAAAATATTCAATAATACATAGATACATGTTTACATACATTAAATTTCAAATACATAGACATACACACTTCCATAGTGCCAATTTCTAAAACAGTAATATCTGGTAGTAACATATTTATAAACATTAATCACATGATAAGATTAAGGAATCCACCATCATTCATGATTGGATATACACATATTGAAAGATAGCATCTGCACGTTTATGGTCTTTCTGATCCCTGTCACAATAAAAATTGTATATATGAGCACATATTTTAATGGGCGTGTAATTACAGTACACAGCATCTGGTAACTTGACGCGTTTCACGTCTTTAAGCAGCTCTTCGGTAGAAGACATGTGATGCATCTGCAATGGGAGAGTAAACTAGCTTGTATCAAGATAGGGGAGGATAGATAGAAAACACCCCCTCTCTTATTTTAAACAAGATCACTTACAGGTGTATGTGCACTTAATGGTGCGATGTCAGGGACCGTGAGCCACCCGAGGGTATCAGTATCAGGAGCTGATGGGGCATGCTCAGCGGCGGCACCCATCACAGACAATGCCCCAGGTAGATCCAAGCACACCGAGCACTCCTGGTATAAACATAGGAAGCATCAGTGATGAGTGAGTCAATCAAGTGAACCAATATTGGGGCTATGTGAGTGAGTTAATAATTGAAAGTGAGGGTGGACTGGATAGTAAAGATGGTTATTCTAGAAATGAAAACTGATATTGTTGTGACTAAGCGGGAGTGGAAGTGAAAGACCATATTAGAAGGTCGTTTTCATTTCTCCACTGATGCATTTAGGATGTGAATGTGACCCATAGGAAACCATGTTAAATGGACTGTAGTATGTTTCTGCAAGACTGAAAATGCTCTAAAAAAAAAAAATGCATAGGTGTGAACCAGGCCTTAATAGTTTTTGTAGACAAAGCGGGCATCGCCAACTGCAGCTGTCAAAGGCTTGATTTCTGACTACATGGGGTCCAGGTCTGATGCGGACACTCTTTAAAGTGGGGACTCTATGAACTATGTGTAAACTGGCTGGAGCTTGCAGCACATTACACACTGATAAGGAAAAAAAATTTCATGTGCTGCCACAAGACGTAAATACACCTTGATTAAACAATTCAAGCTGCTGCAGGCACCCACAATGCGTTCCCACATCAACAGAAATTATATATAAAAAAAATAGTGTTGCACTGCTAATATGTATGTGTACTAGTTAAGAAACACCACACATACTGTATGTGGATATATGCAATACTAAATCAATAACATGATATATTATCAATGCAGTGGCATATGCATAATACATATCATTTTAAAAACGACTTATAAACAAGCAACATAAAAATAAAAATAGATAAAAGTTGTTGTTTGAAAAGTGTTATTGAAAAAAAAAAAACACCATTGCATGATTAATTGTAGAAAAAATATATATATGGACAGAAATATATGGTTAAAAAGGGATAGATTGTATAGTCAGAAAATTACTGAGATACCTTTATATGTTGCCAGAGATAAGTATGGATTTCTATGTGTTGTTGTCAAATTAGTACATATGAAGTTAGAATAAACCCTGAGGATAATTATAAATCTAAGATAAAATAAGGGGTAATTTATAAAATTGTTGAC
Source organism: Lithobates septentrionalis (assembly GCA_037952835.1). Lineage (NCBI taxonomy): Eukaryota > Metazoa > Chordata > Amphibia > Anura > Ranidae > Lithobates > Lithobates septentrionalis. The sequence continues at coordinate 901,217 of JBBDGP010001088.1, read as the reverse complement.
AACTCCAAAGCCTCGTTAAGTCCCCCAGGTGACAGAGTATCAAGGGAATATATACAAAAAGTTTTGTGTTCGCACAGCCTAAAGAACCTCTCAACCTCAGACAGATTTCTGGGCACTTGTTCTAAAACCCATACTTTGAGGCCATTGGTGGAATCTTTTTGACACTTGGAAAAATGACGGGAGAACATTGCAGAAAGATTGAGGAAGGAAAAGACAAACATAGTGTTCCCCGCCATTTTTTTTTGTTTTTGTTTTTTTGTTTTTTTAAATAAGACTTTTCAAACAACAACTTTTATCTATTTTTATTTTTATGTTGCCTGTTTATAAGTATTAAAATGCATTAAAATGATATATATTATGTATATGCCACTGTATTACTAATATATAGTTTTATTGATTCCCATTAAACAGTCCTACATATATTTTATTCCCTATTTTTTCCCATTTTTGTTTCCCTCCCCCCTTTCCCCCTTTTTTATTTCCCCCTTTCTCTCTTTTTTTCCTTTCTCAATTCCATGAATCCCACTATTTATAGTAACACATCAAATTAGATGTTTTAGCTATCTTGCATTTGCTATATAATACTAGAGTTTGCAGTCTTATTGTAGTAGTTGTCTATTCTACACTATCTCCACTAGATGGCAGCAAACTGATGCACTTATAAGGCTCAGCACAATGTATGTCCTCTTAGCTTGAGGAAGGAGCGAGCCTGTTTCACACAGTGCGCATGCTCCGAAAGGTCGTTACACTGATAGTGACGTCACTGTGCCGGATACCTGTGTTTCCAAGCTGATCAGAGCCAAGCCTCGGTTTCAGCTCCCTTAGAGACTGTATTAGGAAATCCTGCTGGACGGGACCCCCCACTCTCTCTCTCTCATGAACGGATCTTTCCTCACAGGATAACCACGCTATGTAGACACCACTAAAAATAGGACAATCTGTGCTGTAACTCATCTTTATCACATGTAAATGGATGTAAGCACTTGTATATTCATTAAATGTAACTGGTCCTAATCTGGTGGCACCTTTTCTGTTCTTTTGAATCTGCCTGCCAGTGTCCAGGGACTGCTACCTCGCTCAGCGGACTCCTCCAGCAGCAATCACAGGGACAGCATGGACACCCTGCCACCTCTGAGTGATGCTCTAGGTACACAGCAAATGGACAGAGGTAAGAGACTCCCCTGCTAATTCTGCATGCAAAGAGCCCCATGCTAAGAAACAGCTATGGTCAGCAGTGGTTGCAGGCACACACAACAAAGAGCAAGCTCCCTCCTTAGCCTCTGTCCCTGTCACAGATAACCCAGTTTCTGAAGCAATGCCAAAATCCATGCTGCTAAATTTGCAAAAAGACCTGCATAGAGAGCTACAAATCTCTATGTTTCAGATGCATGACAGAATAGACTGCCTTGAGGAAAGAGCAGATGCTATGGAAGAAAACATGCAGGATTATTCTAAAGCCCACAAAGAGCTATTCGATGCCCATGAACACCATACTGAGGAGATTCGCCACATAAAAATGAAATTGGCAGATTTAGAAGACCGCTCCAGGCGTAATAAAATAAAGTTTAGAGGAATTACAGAATCAATCAAATCGAATGAAATTATTCCCTACTTGCAGCAACTAATCTCAACATTGCTCCCACGCCTCAACACCCGTGATATTCTGATTGACTGGGCTCATAGGTTCTCTAAGCCATCACATTTGCCAGACATCCCAAGAGATATTCTGGCCCGGATCCACTTCTTTCATATTAAGGAGCAAATCCTCTCCACCGCCAGGGCCTCAAAACCACTCCCTGCTCCATATGCCAATATCAAGCTATTCACTGAGCTCTCTCCAGCCACAATGAAAATGCGCAGAGCCTTCTCACCTATCACTTCTATTCTCCAACAGATGAAAATAGTTTATAGATGGGGCTTCCCAACTAAATGCTGGTTATATACCAACAACAAATTGTTCCCATCCTCATCAATAAGGATGGATACAATAAGCTGATGGGTTTCCTTCCCATTGCTTCCAGAGACACGGGTCAAAGCAACACCCCCTCTAGATCATCCGCTTCCAGTAAACCGATACCCAACCCGGAATGAGACGACTAGATCACAACCTTACCAGTCCTTTTATCTACTTATATTGACCATGGATGGTACTTACTCTCCTGTTTTCTTTTTCCTTCTCTTTCCACCCCCCAGGTCATAGTGTGCTAAGCACACCAAATTGTACTGTTTATTGTTTGTACGGTTTACTCAAGCACTGTTTACAGCTCTTTTTATAGTTACCTCATTGTGTTCTAAATACTATACTCTGACATACCTGCTGACATGCTCACTGTGGGAAATCCAAACCTCGGAGCTACGGACGCCACTGGAAGCGACCGGGGTCTGACCCCCCCACTGCAGCCCAGCTGGAAACCGGACAATACCCGATGATGGAAAAGAGAACTACCCTATGCCTGATTTTAACTACTCAAATGTGAGTTTACATTTTTAAAAACTTATTAAAGGCTTGTTTTACACTGACTTACTACCCTTTGTTGTGGAAAATTTTATATTAATGTGTTGTCATAAATCTCCCAGTGTCTGATCAACCACAGCCCGCTCTAAAGAGCTGACTGGAGCAGTCCGACACTGGCTGAGACCTGTTAGGTAGTGGAAAACTTCCTGGTGTTTGGAGAGAGGTGTTTGCGGAGAGAGGGCATGTCTGCCAGCAAAAGGGCCCCTGTGCAATGCACAGAACGATCGTCTGGTGGGGATGCGTTCACTCTGCAAAGACATTATCGGTTTAGAGGTGTTTTGCTCTTGTCACCCCTGGTGTGCCTGATCAACATGTTTGGGGTGCCATGACGTATACCTGCAGATAATCTCCCATGCACAAGGAACTTTAGTCATCGTCATTTAGTATATTGTATCATGTCCTGTAGTCATTGTTCATTGGTTGTTTTGTATTCTGTTGTTAAATCCTTATATGGTCACTTACATCCTGTGAGGTCATATCCTGTGAGGCTGAGGTCACACCCTGTGAAGGAAACGATTGGCTGTTGGGGCCAGGGCTTCCTGTTTGTGATTGCTTTTTGTGGGCTTTTGAATAAAGGAGGCAGACAGGGCTGTAAAGGTCAGTCTTGCTGAGATGGGAATGTAAGAAGGATGTGTTGTGATTCTATTTGTAAGCATGAGGCACACACCAGAGGATGAGCTACACCAGAGGAGAGACATATGATCAAAAGGTGAGATGGTATTATATCATTAGACGAAATTGTTATTATGATTAGAAACAGGAGATTTGGCTGTGTGCTTTGCGTACAACCAAATTTCGCTGACACCTTATGCCCCATACACATGGTCGGACATTGATCGGACATTCCAACAACAAAATCCATGGATTTTTTCCGACGGAAGTTGGCTCAAACTTGTCTTGCATACACACAGTCACACAAAGTTGTCGGAAAAGCCGATCGTTCTGAACACGGTGACGTAAAACACGTACGTCGGGACTATAAACGGGGCAGTAGCCAATAGCTTTCGTCTCTTAATTTATTCTGAGCTTGGGTGGCACTTTGTGCGTCGGATTTGTGTACACACGATCGGAATTTCCAACAACGGATTTTGTTGTCGGAAAATTTTATAGCAAGCTCTCAAACTTTGTGTGTCGGAAATTCTGATGGAAAATGTGTGATGGAGCCCACACACGGTCAGAATTTCCGACAACAAGGTCCTATCACACATTTTCCGTTGGAAAATCCGACCGTGTGTACGGGGCATTAGAGTGGCGCTGCTCTTTCTCTCTCTTTCTCCTATACTATATACCGTGTATACTTTTCTATTGCATAACCTGCCTTACTCTTTGTATTGTACCTGTCTGAGATAACTAGAAGGTATAGTCTCTCTCCTTTTGTCTACTACCCCACACACAAATTGCCTTTATGGCCCTTACGATAACTTCCATAAATGCCAAAGGCCTAAACTCCCCTTTTAAACATAATCTTCTTTGGAAAGAAGCCTTAGCTCACCACGCTGATGTTCTCTGTGTGCAGGAGACCCACTTCTCAAAGCTTAAACCACCTGCCTGCACTCACAAACACTATCCTCATTGTTTTTTTGCGAATGCCCCAAGAAAACAAAGAGGTGTAATGATTGCCATAAGCACAGCAGTTAACTTTGTGCTACATCATAGCGAAACCGATGAAGAGGGCAGATACATAATCCTCTCAACCACAATTGACAACCGACCCCTCACTATAGTAAATGTATATGCCCCCAACACGGCACAGAAAAAGTTCTTCACAACCCCCATGTCTAAACTGGCCCCCTACAGATCCTCACCCTTAATCATATACAGAGATTTTAATGACATTATTGACCCCTCACTAGATACATCTAACAAAACAAAACGCAGACCATCTGCACTCGCTGCTCTAATCGAGAGAGAAGACCTCTACAACTCATGGAGGTGCTTACATGATTTGGAGAGAGACTACACCTTCTTTTCTTCCCCACACCAATCTTACTCACGGATTGATCTAATTATCACAGATAAACACCTGTTACAGTCCATAACTGACTCACATATAGGAACGATATCATGGTCCGATCATGCACCAGTCACCATCAAATTGTCCCCACTTTCCCACTCACCCAGACACACTATCTGGAGACGAAATTCCTCCCTTCTCAACAATCCTTTATTTGAATCACAAATACCATCTGAGATTGCAAATTACTTTCTAAACAATGAAAATTCAATTGATGATCACGCCATTGTGTAGAACGCTCACAAAGCTTGCCTACGAGGTCTCTTTATAAAAATAGGGGCGCACTTAAAAAAAAATGCAGTCTTCCATCACAGAGTCCCTGTTGAAACAAATTCACACTGTAGAAACCGCAAATAAACAATGCCCCTCAGTTAAGATGTCTTCAGATCTAAAAAACCTCAGATATCAACTTCAAACTAAATTTGACTACTACATTAAACGCCTCAGATTACAATCTTACTCCTCAGCCAAAAAAACAGGTGCTTTTATGGCTAAACAGCTCAAAAGACAACTCTCCAACAAAAAAATCTCATTCCTCACAAACTCTCAAGGCAAACGTATAACCAACCCACTTGCTATTGCGAATGAGTTTAGTAATTTTTACTCCAAACTCTATAATCTTACAGAAACAGACCGTCTGCCCCCCCAATCAAGAAGACTTTGCGAGTTTCTTATCATCTAATTGTCTCCCCTCAATCTCCCCTGTGCAACTTGACCTTCTTTCTGCGCCTTTCTCACCCGAGGAGATTCATAAGCTCATTAAGCAGCTCCCCGTACACAAAGCCCCAGGCCCCGACAGCCTTCCCAATGAATATTATAAACGATTTGCCGAACTTTTTGTCCCTCATTTGTGTAATACTTATAACCAATTTGCATCCACAGGCAACATCCCCAAAGAATCCCTTGAGGCACTAGTAGTTACTATCTCAAAACCAGGAAAATCACCGGACAACCCTGCCAACTACCGCCCAATTTCGCTCCTTAACATGGACACAAAATTGTATGCCAAACTCTTAGCTCAACGTCTTTCAGCAGTCATTCCCCAACTTATCCACCCAGACCAGGTGGGCTTTGTTCCAGGCAGACAGGCATCAGATGGTACCAGACGCTTTATCGATCTCATACAATGGGTCGAAAATAATCGAATGCCATCTATCTTCCTCTCACTGGACGCAGAGAAGGCGTTCAATAGAGTCTGCTGGCCATACATGGAAGAAGTTCTCCGCAAATTTGGGATATCAGGAACATTCCTGTCAGCTATATTGGGCCTTTACACCCATCCGAGTGCACGCATCTGGACCTCGGGCATTATATCAAGCCCCTTAAAATTACCAACGGCACGAGACAGGGATGCCCATTATCCCCTTTGAAATTTGCCATGATAATGGAACCACTCACGCAATCCATAAGATCTGACCCAGAAATTTCAGGAATCAAAATTGGAAATACAGATCATAAAATCGGCCTTTATGCCGACAATGTTATTATAGCAATCACAAATCCCTCAATATCTCTTCCAGCAATTCAACGCATCTTAGATTTGTTTAGTGTAATCTCCCTATATAAACTAAATCATAGTAAATCCCTTATGCTTAACTTAGGTTTAGGCCGCCAAACTACTACCTCCATCTCGGGCCAAAACCCCCTTCACTTGGGCCTCTAATTCCTTCCTACCATACTTAGGAATTCAACTGACATCCCGAGCAGTATCTTATTACAAACTAACTTTGAAGACCTCGTAGGCAAACTAATGCATCTGTCCACAGAAATACTCTGCATCCCTGCCTCTTGGGCGGGCAGAATTGCTCAGGTCAAAATGTATTTGCTCCCACACATCCTGTACCTTTTTCTAACAATTCCTCTTCCCATTGTTCAAGCCCAAATAAGAAAACTCCAGGGAATTATCAATACCTTTGTCTGGCAACAGAAGCACCCTAGGGTGAAAAAATCTATACTTCTGACCCCTGTACAAGATGGTGGCTTAGGAGCACCTGACATTCAAGAATACTACCGTGCAACACTTCTAGAACAACTAAAATCCTGGTGGTCAACAGACCACTATAACACCTGGAAACAGATAGAATCCACCGCACTCTCCTCGAACCCCAAACTCTTCCTAGCTGCCACCTGGCTCAACCTCAGACCAACTCACCATCCACTTGGCACTATCACTGCTTCTTTGAGGGTGTGAAAAGCAATCTCTCAACTCGACAAAGGGCTGTCATCCAACATACTGCCATTAATCCCTATTGAGGCTATACAACTTCTATCTCCTGACTTATCCCTTTCAGAATGGATAAATGATGGTATCGCCAACCTAGGAATGCTATTCTCATCATCGGACTTACTCTCCTTCTCTCAATTACAACAAAAGTTTGAATTACCCTCTAAAACATTCTTCCTTTACCTACGGATAAGATCCATCTTATCTAAAATATCCTGGACATCAGCAAATTCTCTCTCACAAGCTCTCCTGAAATTCTACAACTCAAACCATACCAAAATTAAGGGAATCTCTCTAGCGTACAAAATGCTCACCACACCAACCCTGGAATCGCTCTCATCATCCATCAGATACTGGTCCATATATATGGACCACCCTCCTCCAGCTGAACTATGGCAAAAAGCCCTTAGAACTCCCTCTCGTCTATCCTATTTCACCTCCCACTGGGAATCTCTTCTGAAACTCTTCCATAGATGGTACTACACGCCTGACAGATTGGCAAAGATCTACCCATCCACCTTACCAAATTGCTGGAGAGGCTGTGACAGTAGGGGTTCTCTACATCACATCTGGTGGGACTGCCCACTCATCAAGACCTACTGGAAAAAAGTAATGAACCTAATCTACTCTCTGTGTGACATTTCCATTCCAATGTCCCCACTAGACCTACTTCTGGGGCTATCAATTCCCTTTTGGCCTAAGCATCTACAAACCTTGGTACGCACACACTGATAGCAGCCCGCCTAGCTCTGGCAAAAAAATGGAAATCAATTCACCCTCCTGTCTTGAAAGACACCATTTGTCTGCTCAACCTGCACTACCAAATGGAATTTTCATTCGCCAAGGCGAATCTAACTACAATTTCTTTTTACATTTCATGGGAAAAATGGATCGCCGACCAGAGAAGTGCACCCCTGTTCTAAAATACGCTAACCGAACCAACCTCCAGATGCTAATAAAAATTGGACTATTGCCCAACCATTACCTTTACAACTCAGACAAACCACTTACTCCCCTTGATTAAGTTGCTCTACTATGACTAACCCTACCTAACCCTTCAATCCTCACGAAGAACTTACGCGGTACTTCCTAAATCTTACCTAGTTACATGTAATCCCTCTAACTATTAACAGAGTTGGATCTCTAGTTCTAATATACACGGTCAAGATAGGGGCTCACACCCTATCTCTATATTTACTTGTTTATTATTGTCATAATATTTCAACCGATTAACAATATGTTGAAGTTTAGTAACCTTTTGTATCTAAATCAAGCCAGGGTATACCCAATTGGCAATGTTTTGTAAGTAAACTTTTGATAATAATAAAAATCATAAATTAAAAAGAAATAATTTTTTTTCCATTAGAAATGTCATTTTGCTGCGGCACTCTTCTACACATTGCACAGATGCGCCACTTTACAGGCAGACTAAGGGGACCCCACAGGCACGATATTTAATTACTTCAGCCCCGGAAGGATTTGCCCTCCTAATGACACGGCCATTTTTGCAAACCCAAATAAAATCATCCTTTTTTCCCACAAATACAGCTTTCTTTTGGTGGTATTTGATCACCTCTGCGTTTTTGTACAAACAAAAGAAGAGCGACAATTTTGAAAAAAAAGCAATATTTGTTACTTTTTGCTATAATAATAATCTCCCCCTAAAAATTTTAAAAATACTAACTTCTTTCTCAGTTTAGGCCAATATGTATTCTTCTACATATTTTGGTAAAAAAAATTGCAATAAGTGCAAATTACTATTATAGCGCCAACAGTTTACCCAGTGCTTTACAACATAGGGGCAAGACATTACAGTTACAATACAAATCAATACAGGAGGAATCAGAGGGTATATTGATTGGTTTGCGCAAAAGTTTTAGTGTCTACAAAATAGGGAATAGATTTATGGCATTTTAATTTTTTTTTATTTTACTAGTAATGGCAGTGATTTGCGATTTTTACCGGGAGTGCGGCTGACAGATCGGACACTTTTGACACTTTTTTGGGACCATTGACATTTGTACAGAGATCAGTGATAAAAAAAGCCACTGATTACTGTATAAATGTCATTGGCAGGGAAGGGGTTAACACTAGGGGGCGATCAAGTGGTTAACTGTGTGTCCTAGGGAGTTCCTAGGGAGTGATTCTAACTGTGGGGGGATGAGACTGACTGGAGGAGGAGACCGATTGTTGATTATACTTAGCATGAACAACCGATCAGTCTCCTCTCCCCTGACAGCACTGAGATCTGTCTGTTTACATTGACAGATCTCCATTCTGTCTCTCTCAGGAGCAATCGTGAGTGCCTGGCAGCCATCATGGCCGCTGGGCATTATCATCGCCGCGGATGCGCCCGTGCCCCCTAGTGCTCTTAAAGCGGCCGATGTATACTTACAGTGATTTGCCCATTGGAGCCAACCTGCTGCAGTATAACTGCGGCAGCTGGTCATCTAGTGGTTAAAGGAAAATTTCATTTTTTTTTATTTATTTTTTTTGATTTTCAAAAGAATTTTATTGAAAAGCAGTATAATACAATTTAATGCCACCGACTCAACTTGGGGCAGAGCATATAACATTCTTACAAAATAATCGAGAAAATAATTATTATTAGTCATTATCACAACTCCATCAACTAAAAGTGACTGACTTGTTGTTATAGAAGCAGTATATAACAATCTTGCCTTTTATATATTCATCAGTCCAGACACCCATTTTGGGCACACACTGTGTCAGGGACTGACTGGCTCCACAGATATGAGTAATGTACATTGGCCGCATCTCCGAAATAACAGCAGTTTTCAGAGCTGAATGAAAGTCTCCATGTGGATAACAAGGACATGTCCTCTGAAGGAACATCTACACCTTGAGTTTCTTCAAGGGTTAATCCCACTAGCTTTTGAGCTCCTGTTAAAGTGGAATTGATGGGGTCGAAATATGTATTTTGATTTTGAGAGAAAATAATTCCTTTATTATGTATAACTTTCATCATGAAACCAGGAAAAAGAAGAAGAAGAAATAAAAGATCAGAAAGAGAAGAGAAGTTGGAAAAGGGGTGCCAGTTTTTGGTGCCTAAAAGATCATTTATGACGCCTTGACTCCAGGTATAAGAGTAATTCCTACATGTTTAGCCCAGGGTTCCCAAGTTGCTTCAAAAGGTTTGCGGGTGTTCATTATGGAGCTGACCATTTTCTCTTGGGACATGATCCATGAGATCTTTCTCTTAGCAGCCGTTAGAGATACTTTGGGTTTCTTCCAGGCTTTAGCTATTGTGATTTTTGCTCCCAGGAGCATGAATGATATCAGTTTTTGGGTGTATTTTGGAGTTTTAGGTGCATGGACATTCAGCAGAGCTATCTGGGGAGATTTAGTTACCGGGATCCCTGTTACTCTCCGAATGAGATAAAAGATCTTATTCCAGAAACCCCAGATTTTTGGGCAATCCCACCATAAATGCAACATGGAACCCTGGGCTTGACATTCTCTGAAACACAATGGGGAGAAAGTGGGGAACATCACAGCTAGTCTAGTGGGTACCAGGTACCATCTGATAAGTACTTTCACATTTGCTTCAATCAAGGATAGGTTCACAATACCTTTATGTGCTCTCATTCCCACTTTATGCCATTCCTCCAGGTCCCAGGTATCCTGCAAGTCTCTTTCCCAGGCCTACATTTAAGGTAATTTGGACGCAGGTTCTACAAATGAATCGTAAATTATGTATATTCCCCCCTTCTGATCCATTGTTTGGCCACACCACCGCTCATATGGTGTGAATTCTGGGGGATTGGGTTTGTTTTTCCATAAAGATGTGTCTGGGAGTTCTAGTTTTTCTATACAGTGTTTTAAAGATAGTGGTCCAGAGGTAGACAAATAATGGCCAATACGGCACATCCCCTTGTCTAGCAACCATTGGAATGATTTGATATCCATACCGGGGCTGAATTGTGGGTTACGGAATATGAGGGATAGTGGGTGCATGTCAGAAGTCAATGATGGGAGGTGTTTCACTTCATCCCATAGTTTAACCTCCCTGGCGGTATAATTATTTCAGATTTTTGGTGCTGAAAGCGGTACCATTATTTTGCACAGAAATTTGGCGTTTTATATTGTAGGCCTGTAATTCTTAGGAATAGTTCACTTAAATCTGTCCAAACCAGAGTCTAGTAGATATCCCGGGTATGATAAAGTTTGAAAAACGAAATAAAAAATTATAATTTAATAAATAACTATAAATAATTTTAACAAATAATAATATAATAATAATAAAAATTATTCAATAATGTAATCAAATCAAAAACACTGAAATTTGCTCATTTGCAGAATAGTCGCTGTCATTACTTTTAGTGTTTGGTGACGGATTTTCCCACAAATCACTATCACTCAATTCTTCAAGTGATTCTAATTTATTATCGCTGTTTTCTAGCTGGTCTAAAGCCACTTTTGATGTAAAGAGACAGTTTTGGTTGCTATGGACAATCTCCAGTTTCCAGGCAGAAAGAACAGTTTTTATAATATAAAACTGCATGCAGGACACTGAGCAAACCACTAGGGACAAAGGGGATGTGTAATTATTTGATACAGTACTGTAATCTGTAAGATTACAGTATACTGTATCTGTACTGTGTGTTTCACTTTTGAATTTGCCGCCGAACTCCGTCCCCGTGCGTCGCAACGCTCGCAGGGAACGGAGCTCGGCACTGTGAATCGAGCGAGACACGGCGGCTCGCCGATCACAGCGGGGAGACATCGCAGGATCCAGGGGACAAGGTAAGTAAACTCTTCCTGGATCCTGTGATGCGATCCCGAGTCTGGCTCGGGGATACCGCTTTTGGTATTAAAAATCCACCCCGAGCCAGACTCGGGAATACCGCCAGGGGGGTTAATGGAGTGGGATAGTGTTGGGGATAAGACAGGGGGTCTGGATTTTCGGGGACACCAGAGTAGGTAGTCTAGGGTGTTTGAGGGAACCGCCTGCCTTTCTATACCTATCCAATCCGGTTTCTCATATTTCGAGTATATTAGTGAGAGTTGGGCCAGCCTAGCAGCTTGGTAATATCTAAACATATACAACGCGAGACTTTTTGGATATACACCCTCGATACTCTTGCGCCCAATGGGTTAAATGAAGAATTAGAAGTTAACAACATCATATAACCTTCTAGCCATTATCTCCTTTTTCCCATCCCAGTATGGATCCGTTCATATGTATTTTTGATATATTTTTATATATACATCTCTATAGAATTACCTGTATTTTATATGCATATATGTATGATGTATGTTGTCTAGTGCATACACATATATTATATCTTTTATGTTTATTTTTATTTAGCCATTATTCCCAGTATACATAATTGTCACTAAGAGTTCCTATTACCTTTAGTTATTTACCAGCTTAGTTGCAATGTACCCCTAGTTTACTGTTTTAAAATATTTCTAATAGCTAATAATGTCTTATCCCCATGCACCCACTATCCATCTTCAGATAGAAGTCGCTGTCACATGACATATTATCATTTTTGGTTCATTTCTGGTTCCCCTTCAGTAATATAATCACTTTTGGTTCCCCTTCAGCAATATTATTGTTGTCATATATACATATGTTTTTTCCAAGATATATGTATATGTATATATCATTTTTATTGTAATCATACTCCCCATTACTGTTTCATTTTTTTTCCCCCTCTCTCTTTCACCTTTTTTATTTATATATATATATTTTCTATTATTTATTATTTTTTGTTTTTATTATTATTTTTTCATATATTTTTCATTCTTTAATATTTACCATTAGGTCTGCTCCCCCTTTCCCCCCTCCTTTCCTGTCAGCGGCCTTTGTTTTTATTCTTATTTTTGTTTTTCAACATGTCCTTTCAATATTTAATGGATGTAGGGACAGGGGATTATTACGGTGCTAAGGTCAAATAATGCAAAGAGGGAAAAGAAGATTTAAAATGGCAAAATTACAAAATGTATTTATTAGTAATAATACAAACATGAAAAAACACTCAAATCGTTTACACTTAAAATAGACTTATATATTGCGTGCGACCCAAGGTATAGTAGAGTAGGCCAGATGGAGATGGCCGTCGAGATAGGGGCTCAGTTTCCTACATGTTTCGCCAAGACATTGGCTTCCTCAGGGAATAAGAGCTCAAATTGGGTATAGAGAAGTCTGTACATAGGGATACAGAAAACATCATATGAGCAGAAATAATTAGCAATACAATATTTAGTGTACAATTGGGTAATGAAGTATTGTGGCTGGACAATCGTGCAGAGAGGTGGCTCCACTGATTCCGGTAACGCAAACGTACCTGAAAGACCGACACCCAGGGGGGGCACGAAAAGTGTCACCACAGGGGGGAAAGGGGCAGGCCGCGCCGTGTAATGTGCCTGCAGGGGTCACGCAGTAAACCTGGCAAAGGAATGCATTGGAGATAGGTGAGTAGATATTAAATGTGAATTAAACATTACGTTTAAAGGAGTACTAGAAGTGATGCAATTGTGCATCGGTTGCATAAAGCAGAGAAAATATATATATTTTTTTAAACAAGATAAAAAACTCACACTATTGATTAAAAACAATAAGTTGCAGGAGGCAAGAGGTGCCTGTAGATGAGTGCGCACACACAGCAGAGCAGTTGACGGGGTTGGCAGTCGATTGGTAAATGGCCTATATGGGAAAATAAGTGTACTTTAAAGGTGGGCCTAATGGTCGTCATAGAAATGGGGAGAGAAATAACACCGAGGAGAAACTTACTTATTGGAGTACACTGCAAAGCGAATGGCTGATTAAGGTGTTTACAGAATCAAATGCATAAGGCAGAGTCTTTTTTAAAGAAGCAGCAGGTGTAGTGGGTCCTGAAGAGAAAAAGATGGAAAGGGGCTGTATTAAAAAAGCAAAGACTATATTAAGGGAACTAGAGGACTGGAAAAAGGCAGGGAATGATTTACCTGGTAGGCCATGTAGCAGAGAATGTAACTCATAAGAGGTCACTATTGAGGGTTGCCAAGGAGGTGGATAATGACTCCAAGATAATAGCTCCTAAAGGAAATGATTGAGGGCTCAGTAAAAAGTAAAATTAAAGAAGTGTTATTGATGAAATAAGGATCTCAGATTACCTGGTTGCTGTGTGTGGGAGCATATACAGGCACGTCCCTCGTCAAGCATGTGAACTGAGGGACTGGCCGGTTACTAAAGTACCCCCCACACCTGATCAGAGGCGTGGCCTCGTGATACGCACACGTCAGTACCTCTTTGTGTTTGTTCCGGTTTCCAGCTGTGAGCGGTGGAACGCATGCCACACCACGCTGCTCAACAGCTGAGACCCGGCTTCAGGAGCACTGTCAGCTCCGGCGTTTTTTACATTGATTTTACAATTTACTTTTTACCACATTTGTCATGGACTTTTATCAATAAAATTCATATTTTTGTGGAGTTACGCTATGAAGTTTCCTTCTTCCTCACTTTATATGGATGTTCATCATTGGGGATATTACTAAGGACATAACACCCTTCGACGGAGGAACCCCCCCTGGATTTGCCATCGCGGGATTTTTCCACATATGCCTTTACCCCTGCAGGGGTGAGGTAGTCCGGTGAGTGCAAGCACGAGTGGGGGTGCGATGGAGGATGGGGACTATACCAGTTAAAGCTGAGATCACGTTTTTTTCCACCATAAGGACACATTTTTTGGGACTTTGAACTTTGACCATTTATGTTTCACACATTTTTTATATATTTTTCTATATACTCCTTCTCAATTTTTCGTTGGGGATATTTTTTCCATCTTTATGCCACTAATTTGTTTGTCTGATTTGCAAATATTGTTTTGATTGCCAATACTGTTTATTCACCTGCGGGTATATTTTTTATTTTTTATTTTTTCATTTTTATGGAAGTTGATACATTGAGGTTAAGGCACATTTACACATCTGTTCAGGAGCACTTTGCACTTTACTGCATTTTCTGCCAGGGATATTGTTTGTATTTTATACACTTTGCATTTTTGGTATATTCCTTTACACCCAATTGGGACTAAGGCACATTTTTTCATCTTTAGGAGCACGTAGCACTTTATTATCATTATTACTATCTGCCAAGGGTATTGTTTGCATTTGATACACCCTAGTCCCTGTTACGTATTGTTTACATGCACCACCTTTATTTATCAAAGTAGTTTTATATACTTTTATGTGCATATAGCCGGACAGCGCCAAAACCCCTGTTTAGAACATTACCCATTTTTGGATATCACCTCGGTGATATTCATTTATAGGGGGCAGCAGTCCCTTCTCTTCTTAGTCCTAAGCGCGGAATCACTGACATATCATTACCCAATTGTACACTAAATATTGTATTGCTAATTATTTCTGCTCATATGATGTTTTCTGTATCCCTATGTACAGACTTCTCTATACCCAATTTGAGCTCTTATTCCCTGAGGAAGCCAATGTCTTGGCGAAACATGTAGGAAACTGAGCCCCTATCTCGACGGCCATCTCCATCTGGCCTACTCTACTATACCTTGGGTCGCACGCAATATATAAGTCTATTTTAAGTGTAAATGATTTGAGTGTTTTTTCATGTTTGTATTATTACTAATAAATAAATTTTGTAATTTTGCCATTTTAAATCTTCTTTTCCCTCTTTGCATTATTTGACCTTAGCACCGTAATAATCCCCTGTCCCTACATCCATTAAATATCTAACTTTTCTGGGATGAGGCGCTGTATCCAAATGTACCATCTAGCCACCACCATAATGTCCTTTCAATACTCTGTTTCAGTTAATTGTGTTTACTCCATCAGCTGTTAGTGTTTTTTCCTTCTATGCGGAGCTATATAAAGTAGTGTTCTTCCCCATCTGCCCTACACTTGATAAAGGAGCACGCATGCCCAGTGAGAACTTTGCGCATGCTCAGAAATGCGTTGTGGTTCTCTTCACTCCGGTGACATCCCACGCCCTCGTCTTGGATTACGGGACTCCCATCCAGCGCAGCGGTCTGCTTTCTCCTGTGGGGGATCGAGGCCATCTCTTCTGCTCTTCACTGCCATATCCACACCATGGACGCGGGGACCGATACTGGAGCCGTACCCCGTTTGTAGCCAGTTTTATCCTTACTAAGCTGTAAGTGTGGATAACCTGTTGTTGTCAGAAATAAATACCTGCACTCAGAGGCGCTTTTCTCTCTTTTCTTCTCTGGTAATATCTAAACAGGTGGGGTAGACCTAAACCCCCTCTTTTTTTGGGACTATATAGAATGCGTTGGGATAGCCTGTGACCTTTCTTCCCCCAGATAAATTTAATTATTTTCCCCAGGAGGGATTTGAGGTGATCCCTTCTTATCGCTATCAGGATAGACCTAAATAGGTAGAGAAGTCTGGGGAGTAGAGTCATTTTAATAGAGTTAATTTTACCTAAGAAGGATATGTTGTGATGGGTCCATGTCTGAAGATCAGTCTCAAGTTTGCGGTACATGGGGGGGAAATTTGCCTGATATAGAAGTTCAATCTTGGGGGTTAGGTTTATCCCCAAATAACGAAGAGAGTTGTTGCTCCATTTAAATTGAAAAGAGGGTTTCAGTTGTTCTACTACTGTACTGTGTAATGAAATGTTCAGTGTTTGGGATTTGGTCATATTAACCTTTAGTCCTGAAATATTCCCGAAAGATTCAAGGAGTTTATTTACGTTGGGTAGGGATGTTATTGGTGAGGTGAGGAAGAGGAGGATATCATCCGCAAACAAAGCGCATTTGTGGATCGATTGTCCACAACGCACCCCTCTGATATTTTGATCCGCTCTAATTGAAATGGCCAATGTTTTGATTGCTAGTGCAAAGATCAAGGGGGATAAGGGACAGCCTTGCCTCGTCCCCCTAGCAATTTCAATGGGTTCGGAATAATAACCCTGCAGTTTGACTCTCGCTTCTGGCGTTGAATAAAGGGATTTCAATAGGCCCAGAAAGTTTTCACCAAATCCCCATCTTTTAAGTGTTGCAAAAAGGTAAGGCCGTGAGAGAGAATCAAATGCCTTATGCAGGTCTAAAGAAAGGAGAAGTCCTTCCTGGGGTGGGCCTCCGTCCCATCCAGACTGGAAAATTGATATAATATCAACTGCTCATCTAACCTGGTCTGGGCCTTGTCTCCCGGGAATGAATCCTACTTGGTCTTTATGTATATAGCGTCCAATAAAGGAGCTTAATCTATTTACCATCATTTTGGTAAGTATCTTCAGATCATTGTTAATCAATGAAATGGGTCTGTAATTTTCTACTCTCCCTGGGTCTCTATCAGGTTTGGGAATCACCAAAATGAAAGCTGAATTAAGGTGAGTAGCAACTGGTTCACCCTTGTGTTTAGAATTGAAAAATTTTGTAAGATAAGGGGCTAAAGTATTTGTAAAAGTCTTGTAGTATAGGGCTGAGAAACCATCCGGTCCAGGGGCCGAACCCCCTTTAAGATTTTTAATCACCTCCATGGTTTCTTCTGTTGTGACTGGGGCTTCCATGATATCTATATGGTCTTTGTGAAGGGCAGGGATAGGCAGTCCACCCAGAAAGGAATTTATGGTGGACTCCTCTGCTGAAATGTCTTTCTGATATAATGTAGTGTAGAACTCTTGAAAGGATTTTAGGATACGTTGGAGATTAAGGGTGGAAAATTTCATTATTATTGTTTCACTGTAAGCATTATTAAAATCACTGCTCCTGAAAAAACGGTTGTTTTAAAAATGTTTTTTTGCATTAATACATGTCCCCTGGGGCAGTACCTGGGTTTCTGTCCCATAGACTTTAATAGGGTTTGCATGTTCACTAGAACTTTTTGCCTGTTCGCATGGGAACCGAACCAGGAGGTGTTCGGCTCATACCTAGTGGCAACTACAATTATACTACAATTATGCATTTGCGATAACTGGCAATGAGTCTTTTTACATCGCTGTGGAGGAATTTTGGCCCATTCTTCTTTGCAAAATTTTTTTAATTCAGCCACATTGGAGGGTTTTCGAGTATGAACTGCCCGTTTAAGGTCATACCACAGCATCTTGATTGAATTTAAGTCCGGGCTTTGACTAGGCCACTCTAAAATCTATCTATTTTTTTTGAGCCATTCAGAGGTGGACTTGCTGGTGTGTTTTTGGGTCCATTGTTCACCAATTATGGCAAGTCATCCAGGTCCTGAAGCTCCAAAGCAGCTCCAGACTGACTGTTGGTAAGCTGTTCTTTTTATGAAATGCTGTGTTTATTTTACACCAGATGTAATGGGACACACACCTTCCAAAAAGTTCAACTTTTGTCTCATTAATCCACAGAATATTTGCCCAAAAGTCTTTGCGATAATCAAGATGTTTTTTGGCAAATGTGAGATGAGCCTTTGTGCTCTTTTTGGTCGGCAGTGGCTTTCACCTTGGAACTCTCCCATGGATGCCAATTTTGCCCAGTCTCTTTCTTATTGTTGAATCATGAACACTGACATTAAAGTGGGAATAAACTTCCATCTCTGGCTTGCCTATAATAAGGCTTACCTATAGGTACTGTAAATACCTCCTAAAAGTGTCCAGTGTGGCTATTGTCAATAAAATAATAGACTCTGATTTTTTTCACATGATAAAACATGCCTTGTCTTTGACTCGTCTCTCCCTCTTATGCCCCGTACACATGGTCGGACATTAATCGGACATTCCGACAAAAAAATCCTAGGATTTTTTCCGACGGATGTTGGCTCAAACTTGTTTTGCATACACACGGTCGCACAAAGTTGTCGGAATTTCGTAAACCACGTAAACCACGTACGACGAGACTAGAAAAGGCCAGTTCAGAACCAAGCGCGGCACCCTTTGGGCTCCTTTTGCTAATCTCGTGTTAGTAAAAGATTGGTGAGAGACGATTCGCGCTTTTTCAGACTCGTGGCTTCCAGATCGTTTTCTGCTGTTCAGTTTGTGCTTGTGGGTTTGTATCTGCTCTTCAGTGCGTGCAAGCAAGCTACGCGTGACTTTGTCATTGTGTTCTTGTTTGTTCGTTACTGTTTTTCAGGTCGTTCTTCACAAACCTTGCTGTTCTTTAGTGCGTTCTGTTACTTCGTTCTGAGCAGCCGACCGTTTTCTAGCCATGTTGTGTATACGTAATCCTCATAGAGTTCGTGCTGTGCGGGGGCTTGGTGTTGGGGTCCTAACCTTGACACAAGTCCAGTCCATGAACAGGGTGGGGAGGAGTTCATGGACCAAGAATTGGTTGCTTCAGCGTGACCAGTTCTGTCATATGTCTTTGCTCCGTGAGATCCGTGAGAATATTCCTGATGGTTTCAGGAACTTTCCCAGGATGACGGACCCCGTATTTCATTGTTTGTTGGCTTTGCTGACCCCTTATATTAGCAGGCAGGATACCTGCATGAGGCAAGCCATCACTCCGGAGCAGAGGCTCGTCGCCACCCTGCGGTACTTGGCGATGGGGAGAAGCCTGCAGGACCTCAAGTTCTCGACAGGCATCTCCCCCCAGGCTCTGGGGATCATTATCCCAGAGACCTGTTCTGCCATCATCCAGGTCCTGCAGAAGGAGTATATTAAGAGAAGATTTATCCTTTAACATCACATTTTATTGTATTTAATGTTTGATCATATATTGTATTTCTTTCCTCATTCACTAATTACCATGATTGTAATATGCTGTGAATGTCCCCTTTGTCCTCATGCATGCTGGATTTTTATGTAATTATTTTTGTTGTCCTTCTGCATACATATTTTCCTTCACTTACCTCCCCAGCATGCTCTCCTGGCCTATATTCACCTCATGTAGTCACTTAACAATGTATTTTATCAGCTCCATAGTAGTGCTTTACCCCAAACACCCCCTAAAATGTGTTGAAATGTGATTTGTGCGTTAAATTCAGGCAGAGTGCCAGAGGCTTTTTTTGGGGGTCCCCAAATCATTTGGAACCCTCCCTCCCCCCAACTGCTAAGTCAGCTGATAACAATTCTCTATCTATCCTCAATCATCTATCTGCTGACTTTGCCAAACCCATACACACTATACCCATCTCTTTTGTGCTCAGATGTATGGATGAATTCCCCAAAGCATGTAGTGCAAGGGCATGCCTGTATACTTTCAAATGATACTGTTTTAAAGTTTTTGTATACTATTATTATCTTGATAGGTAATAGCAGAATGTCTAAATGTGCTAAAATGTGTACAGTGTGTATTTATATCTTTGTATTATGACACTTCTTACCTGTCCAGTGGGCTGCGAGTAGTGTAACTAAGGAGGGGCCGTTCAAAGTAATACACATTATTTATGCATTCATCTCTCAATGAAGTGGAGAGGATTACCTGTCCAAGAGCTCCCACCCCTATAATGTTAGAAATGGCCCATGAGAGGGGGAGGGGGAATATGATTGGTGTACCTTATACTTTGGTCTTTAAAAATTCCCATAAATCAATGTTATCTTGATGTTGGCCAAGAATGTTTGTGTCTAATCTGCTTTCCATGTTTATGTGCAAAAAGACTAATTTTTTTTGTTTTCCTCCACAGTTTCCTTCCATGCCACAGGAATGGCAAACTGTGGCCTCCCACTTTGCCCAGCGGTGGGACTTTCCTAACTGCGGAGGGGCAAGAATGTTTGTGTCTAATCTGCTTTCCATGTTTATGTGCAAAAAGACAAATTTTTTTTGTTTTACTCCACAGTTTCCTTCCACACCACAGGAATGCCAGACTGTGGCCTCCCACTTTGCCCAGCGGTGGGACTTTCCTAACTGCGGAGGGGCAATTGATGGGAAACACATCCACATCATCCCACCACCCAACTCGGGGTTGTACTATTATAATTATAAGGGGTTCAATAGTATTGAATGATGTTGTCGGTGGTGTCGGCTACTTATGAGTTCCTGTATGTGGATGTTGGGAAGAATGGCCGGATGTCCGATGGTGGAGTCATCACCCAGACGGAGTTCTACAGGCATCTCCAGAATGGCAGCTTGGACTTGACACCTCCAGAAGACAATGTGGAAGGACTCCCATTTGTCTTCATTGGGGATGAAGCCTTTGCGCTGGGGGACCATCTTATGCGGCCATTCCCGATGAGGACCCTCACCCCGGACCAGAGGGTTTTTAATTACCGGCTGGCCAGAGCCAGAAGAGTGGTGGAGAACACGTTTGGAATCATGGCCAGCCGGTTCCGCCTATTTCTTACACCCATACATATGGCGGAGTATAAACTGAATCATATTATCCTGGTGTGCTGTGTTCTACACAACTTTTTACGGAAACATTCTGCCAACTATGCTAGCTCAGTTGGGCCTGAGGCCGGAATTCAAGATGAACCAACCCTGACGGTGCTGGAAAGTGGCCGTCCTGGCTTGCCCTCCCTAAGTGCTCGTGATGCCCAGCTAAGATACCTGGAATTCTTTGCGGGTAGGGGGGCTATCAATATGCCAGACAATGTGTGAAACCTTTATCAAATAAAAAAAAAATTAAGCAAATCTTTGGTGACATTTACTGCTTGTGTTTGTTTTAGCTGACCCTGAGAGAAATGTGTTGAGTCCTGAAAATGGTCTGATTGTGTAACCTTATACAAAGCACTGTTGGGTGTTATTTACTAAAGGCAAAGACACGTTACACTACATGTGCACTTGAAACTGCACTTGGGGTGCAAAGTGGATTTGCCCTTAGGAAATAACACCCATTGTCACAGAAAACACCAATTAGAGCACCCCAAAAGTGTTGTAGCATTGAGACAATAATCCACACATTCTTGATTAACAATCTCTTTAATACCAGCACAATCACATGTGCATTTAGAAAAAGTTTTTAAAACAAACCAACATGTTTGTTGTATAACAATTTTTGGGGTCACATTAGAAAAAGTAGAAATGTCCATTTAAGATAAAATAGGCATGTTTAAAACCCACAACAAAGACACCAATCTTGAACCTACAAAGTTCACATTTGGTAGAACTTGAAGGCAATATCAGACATGAGTATTTAGAAACTGTGTTTGATATTGCGTTCAGATGGGGTGAAGTCACCCCCGGAAAAGCCAAATTTTGAAGATGCACACAAATTTACGAATGTCAACATGTGCTACCTGCCATCATGGGGGATCAAGGTACGTGTTTTGGGGATGCAACCCCTTCCTCACAGCTACTTTATTATTGAGGAAGGGGTTGCACCCCCAAAAAGCGTCCATTGATCTCCCGTGATGGCAGATAGCACATGTTGACACACTGTGTGCATCCTCAAAATTTGGCTTTTCTCCAATTAGACAAAAAATTTTAAAATTGTAGCACACCATAAAAGAAAGGGATTTGGAGGGGTTTTAAACTCTCCCCAAAACATCAATGATGTTCTTATTTTTTTTATTTTTTTTATTTTTTTGAATAACATCATTGATGTTTTTCTTGATGTTTTCCAAGTCCCTATTACACCCCATGATCTCCCCAATCAGGATCTGTGCACTTTCCGAGGTGAAATGCCCTGGATCCACAACATCACGATCACCTAAAAAGATAGAAACCAAAAAAAAACATGTATTATAAATATGCCGGCATCCACATATTTGATGGCAGAACTATAAAGATGAAACATTGCTTGGAAGTGGGGTACAATTGTCTATTTTGGCAGAGTTCCAAGATGTAGAATTTTTAGTGTCCTTTGTCAAGCTTCAATACTTTACCTGTTTTGTACAAGCTTCACAGATGGAGACACCCCTATAGTATACACTGGAGCACCTGTGTGGGACCCCTAATAAAAAGGGTGTTCTTGTTTCCCACACTAGTGCTCCAGCGTACAGATGTGAAAACTGCTGCTGAGTGTCCTCTCCTTACACAGAATCTAGTTTGCAATTCATTCTATTATCAAACACATCTACACAACCAAATTATTTTCAGACAAGTAGGCCCTAAAAAATGTTGGCAAATGCATATGGCCCAAACAATGGTGTTTTATAGGCCAAAAGAAAAATGTTTGATACGAACGAATAATGTGCCCATGAACATGAAAGTTGATATTTTAAACTGGATTAACAGTAAAGAAAAGCACATGGAACAGCACGAACGTAATAAAGACAAAAAGAACACAGGACAACTACTTACTTTTTTGCAGCACTCTCCGGATCTTTCTGTACTGCCCGTGCTCTCTTAATTTTAGGTCCGACCACCGTTTCCTGAGATGATCTTTTGATCGACGTACCCCGAAATTCCGGTGCAGACTTTTGACCACTTTCGCCATGATCTTGGCCTTCTGACATTGGGGTTGGGGTAAGGTCCATACTTCCCGTCATAGTAGGCCCTCTTCATTATGTCGACCATCTCCAACATCTCCCCAAAGGACATATTGGATGCCTTATATCATCTCCTTCTGGATCGGGATGTTTCTGCCTCCGGGCTTTCCTCCTCCTCCTCGTTGGTGTAAATATCAGCCACCTGCTCTGACTCCGCCATGTGCTCTTCCCCACTGCGCCAAATGAGAAGGGGCGGGGAATAGACTAGAAAGAACGTCAGGGGCGGGCGAAGTTTCACGCATGCGCAGTGTCTATAAAGCGTAACACGCGTGCGTAGTACGTACGATCTGTGAGCGGAGGAAGGAGTAACGGAGGCGCCGATCGTGATAACGAAGGTAAGATTTAACATTGGGCCTATACTGCTTCTAGATTGAGGCCTGTATTTGCACAAGTTTAGAAGACTTTAGGCTGACATTAGGGTTTGTCTTGTGTTGTGTCTTGCAGTGAAAATGGATATCTTGAAAGATGAGGACTTTATGGCAATCTTCATTGATATGTTCAGGGAGCTGCCTTGTCTGTGGGAGATAAACCACCCTGAATATAAACAAAGAGGAAGGCAGTGCTGGATCAATTGCTGGAATTTGTGAAGACGGTGATCCCCACGGCAGACATGACCTATTTTAAGATCCTAATTGGTGGCCTGAGGAGCACTTATCTAAGGGAGCACAAGAAGGTCCAGGATTCCCAGAGATCCAGAGCTGCAGATGACATTTATGTCCCCAGGCTGTGGTACTATGACAGGCTGCATTTTCTGGCAGGTCAGACTGAACCCAGGCCAGCACTCTCCACTCTTCCTTCCACGCTTCCTTCCACCTCAGCGGAGGCTTCTGACGCCCAACCTGGGCCTTCCAGGCAGCAACATGTGGAGGAGCCCAGCTTGAGCCAGGTATAGCATTCCTCTAAATATTTCTGGTTGTCCAATCAATGATGTTAACTAGATGTTAGTTTGGAGTACTAATTTATGATTGTGATTGATGATGCAAAAACTAAAACCATGTCCCTTTTTCATACACAGGGAAGTCTCAGCCAAGAGGTGGCCGGGCCAAGCAGGCTGCCTTATATCCAGGTCCCTCCCCTACACCTTCAAAGAAAAAGTGTCAGGAAGATGAGTAACCTGGTGGAGGCTGCCATAGGCCTCTTTTGGAAGACTACAGAGGCCCTGAGAAGCCCCCACAGTGTGGAGGAGGACTTTGCTGGCATAACTGCCTGCAAAATGATGCAGATGGAGGAGGGCCAATGACTCCTGTGTGAGTCCTTATATTTTGGAAGCTCTCAATAAGGGGTTGAGGGGCCAAATAACATCTGCTACCCACATTTGTGACCTCACACATAGTCCTCCTCCTCCTCAAGGTCCTACTACTCCTCCTCCTCCTCCTCCTCCAGGTCCTACTACTCCTCCTCCTCCTCCTCCAGGTCCTACTCCTCCTTCTGCCACATCTCCAACACCAGAGCCACAGCGTGGAAGGAAGCGTGGAAAGAAGACCAGAGAATGATGACCCTGGGTCCAGTCTGGTCTGGCAAAAGATGCAGCCTCTTGTAGTACCACAGCCTGGGGACACAGATGTCATCTGCTGCTTTCAGGATCTCTGGGACTTCTGGACCAGACTGCACTCCCTTAGATATGGACTCCTCAGGCCACCAATTTTGATGTTAAATAATTGATGTCTGCCCTGGGGGTCCAAGGCTTCGCCAATTTCTGCTGTTTCTCCAGCGTTGCCTCCCTCTTTGTTTGGTTCTGAGCCATTAATAAAGGATTTTTTGCTTCAATTATACTTGCCTATGTGTGTTTTCCTTAAAAAAGAACAGTTTGTTTGTGAGGATTCGGGTACATTTCAAAAATACAATGTGAAATTAACAAGGGACACCAACACCAAGCAACCTTCTTGAGATTAAATAATATAATATATCAATGGTGTTGTGGTAACTTGACACACAAAACACACACAAAAATATTAGGGAGTAAAACTAAAAATAAAATAAAACAAAGATCAGCCTTGAAAAAAATACAAACCCCCCCCCCCAAAAAAAACAGCCTTTAAAAAAAATAAATAAATAAAACAACAAAAATTTTTTTTGTCAGATGTGACAAATCAAAATATATTGAGGGAATCACGATAAATTATAAAGAACGACGTTTGTGAGAAGTCTGTGTGAATATAAGCAGCAAAACTACTTCATTCTTCTCACATTATAAAGAAGAAGAGAGTGCGCTGTATTAAACCATTTTTTACATTGCAGCGTGATGAAAGTGCTGTATCCATTGCGAACGCTAAATTTACCAGACCGAGCTGTTCCGAATTTCTTCCGAGCATGCGTGGCACTTTGTGCGTCGGAACTGGCCACACACGGTCGGAATTGACGCGATCGGATTTTGTTGTCGGAAAATTTTATAGCCTGCTCTCAAACTTTGTGTGTCGGAAAATCCGATGGAAAATGTCCGATGGAGCCCACACACGGTCGGAATGTCCGACAACCGCTCCGATCGGACATTTTCCATCGGAAAATCCGACCGTGTACGGGGCATTACACTGCATCGTAATCAAGCTGCTTACATATTGTGCAGTAACTATAGAATATTTGTGGTTATTGATTCTTAAATCATATATTTAGATTTTTATTGCCTGAAAATAACCTGGCTTGTCTCTTTCAAACTGCTGCCCTTTGAAGTGGAGGGCCTGCATGAGAGTTCACATACCATTTCCATTGTTAGATGCTCTAAAAAATCACTGAGAAAAGCAATTAAAAATAGATCTTCATCAAAAGGTCTTTTGCTGGCCACAATGTGAGTTCATTCTGGCCACACTATGCAATCCAAAGTACTTATTTTACCATACACCTGTGGGATTTGATTAGGGTAATTTTACTCTTCCTGGTCCCAGTGCCATGGACTCACCGGATACTCTGCCTTAAGACCAATAAAATAATGAACTGCCTAACTCCATTAAAGCCTTTGATCTTTAGACGCAAACCAGGCAGTCTTTGCATGTCCTGTTCTATAGGTGCAAACATTTTATTTTGCCAGTTATTCCAAATTTCAAGAAAAGCAGAACAATTTATTGCTGTATGCACAAATGTATGCACATTGCTAATATTGGCCATGCCCTTTTTAAGGAATTGGTCAAAATGTACACATTATACTCAAATACCCTAACAGCTTCCCAGCAGGGAGGTAATTGAGGTCTTTTGTGTGACATTAAATGCAACAATTTCTATTACGATAATACAATCTCGATTAGCAGTTACTTTGTGGGAATTTGAGTCCTTTGAGCTCCTAAAATTGTTTTGATTTAATAGGAAATTCATGATCTATGATTTGTGGATTTCATAAAAAAATTACACTAAGCACTGGGAACAATTTGTTAGAACTATTTCCAGCACAAGTAGAACAAGATGCATGTTAAATATAATTTCCCCTTTAATATAATTAACATTATTTAATTATAGTTTAGAGGAATTATTCATAGAAATTATAATCTTCGTGACTATGTTACTATAGCTGAAAATATTTTTATTATGCTTTCACAGTAAATCTGAAAAGAGCTTGTTTTACCAAGCCAGTGTAAACTTAAATAAATCTATATGATTTTGTTAAAAAAGGGCTCAATTAGTTCAATTTATCTCCTGAATCAAGACTAGATTGTTCCTCAGCAAAAATCTACTTTTCTTATAGTGATTTGTGATGCTTCAAGAAATTGTAGCAGGACATACAGTTAATCAATAGTTGGTGTGTGATGCACGCTAATGTGAAAGATTTTAGCTATTATTCTAAAACGCAAGCTACCTATTCTAGGCTAGACTTTCTCTTAGTCAACCAATACTCTCTGATGGTTGCCATCACAGTAGAACCAATTACGATGTCTGACCAGTCTCCAGCGATGCTAACATTTTCACCCCTAAAGCCACTTGAAGAAATTAGATTAAATGGCGAATTAAAATTAGTTAGACAACCAATCTGTGGTGGAAGCAATTACCCAATCTCATAAATGTCATTTTGAATTGCATATTTTCAAGGAAGTATCTGTTCAGGTTCTTTGGAAAGGTCACAAGGCAGTCATAAGAGAGGAGCTGATAGCCCACAGTTTAAGCAGTAAGAAAAAACAAGCTAAAAGACATTTGTGATCTTCGGGATAAAATGAAGGCTTTTGAACAAAAACACAACGGGAGCGTTCTTCGGACTGATCGTAACACATTGACTGGCATACCATCCAAATTGGCACAATGTTTAGAGCGGAAAATAAGGAATAAACTCTGATACAATGCTCATATGACAATAAGTGTGGCAGTTTATTAGCTAAAACAGAAATGACGAAATGGATACCACTAAGATGTCTTTATGCATTATTATCATATTCTATATAACTTGCAAGTGATGACTTTGGTCAACATTGTGAACTAGCAACACAATGTACATGACTATTAACTAACTGGGTCACACTAGAAAAGACAATGACGAGACCTGACCTAGCATGAGTTCCTTGGATCAAAGCAATACATTGGGGTCTCTCAGAGTGGACCTCTCTGACAACCTTTGTAACTTTAAAGACCTGGGACATACCTAATGGTAGTAAATTCTCTATTTGCATTCTTACCTACAGGCAAGCTTATAATAAAAGCTTTCCTGTAGGTTAAACCAATAATATCTCTTAAACGTGCACCATTTAGGAGATATTCTAGTGAGAAGCAGCCAGTGACATCATCAGCATGCCGTTCCCTCGGAGCTCTGTGCCGCAGCCGTGACCCCCGCGCATGGGAGTGACATCATCACGGCTCCAACATCCAAGTGGCTGTGGCCCACGAACTCAGAAAAAAGACAGGTGAAGATGGAAGCCTCTGTAGTGGTGACAGCTAGAGGGCTTTGTTTCAAGGTGGGTGTTTCATAATGTGCTAGTATGTGATGCATACTAGCACATTATGCCTTTACCTTGCAGGTAGAGTTTTTTTTGTCCTACGTTTACTACCACTTTAATTAAAAAGGGTGACCTTTATCTTCACTGTGGGGGATTTCCATGGTTCACCCCTGGTGAAAACTTGATATTCTTTAAAACATGAGGGATGAATGGAGTCACTAATTGTTACACATTTGCCCCTGAAGGAAAGCTTGTATCATTAGACTTCTTGAGACAACATGTAGGGGATGGAGATACAGACAATTACTCAACTTTTTCCAAACACTGACTCCTAACCTGACACTAGTGACCAATTTAACTCCCTACAAGTTTATTTGTGCTACTGATTGATATGGATATGAAATACTTCCTTTCCCACATATACTGTATAAACTTTTGCTTTGCACCTGCTCTAACCAGATACATTGCTTTGTTAGGGAGTGGGAAAGGGATTTTAACATGAAGTTACTTCCAGCCATTTGTAAAAAATGATATGACTTTCTCATGTTTCACCTATCAGTAGTAAAACTCAGGAGCCCTGTTACAATTTTTTGTCAATGTGGTACAATACCTCCTCTGGCTTGGCAAAGATTTTCCTGGGAGGGAACCCAAGGTGTTAGGGGGGATGTGATGGAAAGGGGACATTTCTTTATCTTTGGTGGGTGTGCCAAAAATCAAACAGTTTTCAGAATCCTTCTCACTGTTGATACAGAAAACTTACTGTAAGCCAATATGATGCACTCCTCTCCAATTCTTGTTTCAAGACATACCTTCCTCTATCAAATCATATAAGAACAATGTTACCCTCTATATTTACTTAATGCAGCCAAATGACTAAATTCTAAGTTTTGTAAGCAAACTGTTTGCCCAACTATCATGAATTGACAGGAAGAAGTTAACAGTGTGATGGAGGCTGAGAGGTGGATTTTCAGATCTAAAAATAAGGAGGAACAATTCCGAGAGACACATGAGCAGGGTGCATGTTTTACTCATATGAGATACCTGAGAAGAATCAATAACCACACTTCTACTCTGAGGGTATACTATACCTCACGATTACTAATACGCTACTATTTACTTATTTTATGCTTTTATGAGGCACTCATTCTCTGTCATATGGCTTCAACCTATACTATTCGATGTGTTTATAGTTAATATCTTACAGTACTTTTCTGGTTCTACTTCTTCTTTCTGTGTCTATTTATTTTAACTTTTTTCCATTTTTATTTATTTTTTCTTAATTTGGAGAATACCTTATGTGTGGTAATATTGGAACATAACTTTGAAGCTCCATGGGAGATAGGCTCTTATACATTCTCTATGTCTATGGTTGTTTTTTATTTTATTAACTTCTAATATGAGATGTCTCTACCCAGGTTCCGATCCCTTAGTGCCTTACACAAAGCAGAGTTTCCATCACAAAAGGGTAGTAACAGCTTTTGGCACGGGGGGGCTTCCTCTAAGGGGCAGCCCTGGCAGCTAGGTCTGGAACAATCCCTCTACTAGAAGGGGTGTGCAAGCAACAGTCACTCTTTCACGATTCCCTGCATCCTCTTTTAAGCCTTGGAAGGTTTGACAGTCAATCTCCTGCAGGCGAAGGACCCTGCTACTCTCTGCTCTCACCCTTACAGTATACACCACTCACAGCCCCCTGCTGGTAACACTTCTTGACCAGGGATTGGCTGAGTCTGTATACAAGACTAGCTTAGACTCTTCTCTCTACTTCTCACTATGTTTCTAGACAGTTCTGGAAAGACAGGGGAGACAGGGACGCCTGCATCTGCAGAACTCCAAGTAGGCAAAACACAATTATGCCTCCACTTTTAACAGCAGAGCCAAAAAGCTAAATTTGCTTCACTTCTAGCACCTAAACCAGGAGAGTACTACATTTAGCCTCCGTCAAAATAGGCCCTGTCCTCTCGAACCGAAGAGGGTGGCATCCCAAAACTAACAAGGAGGGGGTTCGGGAAAAAAAACTGTGTACAAGTTACATGTGGCATTCCACACAGGTGGTAGAGAAATAAAGCTCTGTTGTAAATAATGAAATGATATGTTATATTAAGGGAGCATCATGCCTGGCCCATGTAAAGGGGACCTTGCAGCAAAAGAGCTCCAAACATATTCACAAACATACATATGTACATTCCTGTACACACTAATACCCTATACTAACTAAGAACATAAAATGAATAGACTTCAGCAAGGTAAACCATGAAGTACTTCAGGTTCAGAGGTACTACATTATCTGGCAGTCCTGCAAAGGTTAAACAGTCAGGTGATCCTCCAGCGAAATAAGGATACACTTAATTCAATATTCACACAAGCACTGACCCCTAGGGGTGAAACTCTAGGAGGAGACTTGTCCTCTCTTCTTTTCCCCTCCAGCCCTGGAAGGAGAGAAAGGAGAAAACATTCTAACTACCCATACCTGACTTAATAACTCAGAAACCAGTAGAATTTCCCAGGTAGGGAATTTTAACAACTAGCAGTCCTTGCAAACAAAGGCATCCTGAGCCAGGCTCTGCAGCCCAGAGTCCATGCAACCCAGAAAGGGTCTAAGAACATGTTGATGTCCATATCAACTAGAAAGAAGATCATAACATATGTACAAGGATCTCCTTTCAGCAGTCTGGATGATGGGTTCCACCCACAAACTTTTAATAGGACAGGGTCCGCCTTGACTCAGGCTAAAGTTAAAGGGCCCCAAAGTAGATGGGCAGCCAATCCAGGCCAGTGACTGCCTGCAACAAGTAGATTTCCTTCTTCATTGATCTCACCCATTGATATATAAGGGCTGAAATGTACAAAGTTGGAACCTTTCTGACATTGGGGCAGCCCACTGGCGCAAGAGGCTTGCCCAATGACACTGGTAAGCAAAGAGTCAATGCACGATAGTATCCAGGAGGGCCATACACAGGGTGTTCACAAGTAGTAAGTGTAAGAATCCTCAATCATTAGCAGAGTTTGCACAACAGGGAGTCATGCAAAGGGTATTTACAGGTAGGAGATATAAGAATCCTTAAGCATAACCAAAGTTTGAACAGCTAGGAGCCATGCACAGTGGATTTACATGTAGAATGCAGGATCTGGGACCTGGACCATTTTTCTACCCGGGGCCCAAATGCTCCCAGACCATTCCTGATCTTCATGACCAGCTCTCTTGATGATCACCCAGTCTTTATCAATAAAGCACCCTTCACTCAAGTCATTTTTGAGATTCTGGAACCTTTTCCAAAAAGAGGTGTATAGAGGGGGTTACAACAGGGTTTTGGTACATGCAGAAAGCCCCATACGTACTCGTCACACCATTTCTCTATACCTCCTCCATCACATGAAAGGTCACATAAAGGTATTCAAATCCATGGTCAGTTGATATTTTCCACTGTAACATCTGCTAGATCTGTGCAAGTTTAGGCAATTCTTGGGGATCAGGTAGATTCCTGTGGGTACTCACAAGTCCATATTGCCCAGGATCAGTGACTTTTGAGCAAAATCCTGTGCTCCAATCCACAGCATACACAGTAGGCAAATTACTGCTGGGCAGTAACTCAAACAACAGATCTCCACAGTGCCAGAATCGACTCCAAACCTTTACTCCCACTGTAGGCATTTGGTACACAGGTGTTTTGCTTCCTGGACAGTGCCCAGAGCTATGCTGCCCCACTGCACTAACTGCACACCCGTGACTGTGATGTTCTCGTCTTCCCTGGCCATCCAATTCGGCCACTCATGAATCATGAAACATGAATAGACAAAACTTCCCATCAGCCAGCATGCATACACCACCATCTTATTGCACCCAGCTGGTGGGCCTCTGCACCCAGAAGTGACACAGCTGCTTTTTCCAATGGTCGAACCTCAGCATCAGCTCTGCCTGCTTCTTCTCATCGGTCAACATTTGAGCAGTTCTCCTGCCCATTTCTGAGCAGTTTCTTTTGGCGCCCATTTTCCCACGCTACACCATAAATCCTTCATGGTCACAATTAAGTCCTCCCACACTGGCAGTGTACCTAGTTGTAGTGTAGACGTCCTCCAAAGCCGTGCCAGCATTCCCCAACGACCCGAGCGCCTTCCTACAATTGCTGCACAAACAACAACCAATCACTGATATTCCCATTTCACTGGTCACCACCAGTAAGAGTTCCACTTTTCCCGCTCTGCAGTGCAGTGACAGCAGTTGTTGTCTTTTAAGCACTTTTAAAACTTTCATTTGTATTCCAGTGACACTTTCCACAGTATAAGCACTTCACAGTCACTCAGTTGCTATGAATGAGCTTACAAAACTTGTACATGTAACTGGCTGCAATTCTTCACATGGTTGCTAGCAGTAATGGCTGCTTGCATCCAGAGATCCCACTGAGATCCCCCACATGTAGCGCACACACTCTTGTATGGTCCCACTATTAACCCAGGTTCTGATTCCTTAGTGGAGCAAGATGCCAGGCACAGGGTTTTTTCAGCCAGATGCATAAAATCTCACTCAGTCTTTAGACAGTAATCAGGCAGATAGTGTCTTTTTGTTGTTGTTTGGATTGTTTTGTAGAACTGGGATAGGGATTGGCAAAAGTTTTGGGATGCCTGGAACTGGAGAGCTGAGGAAACTATTTTGAAACAGATGAATAGCACAAAGCAGTTTCCTTTACAAAAGGTAGAAAAAGCTTTAAGGCTCAGACCCGGCAGCTAGGTCTGGAACTGTCCTTCAATCCAGAAGGGGTGCACAAGCAACAGCCACTCTCTCAGGATTTCCTGTGGCCAGTGGCATCGGGAGGGAGGCTAAGGGGGGCTGGAGCCCTGAGTGGGCCCCCAAAAAGCCCCGGGTGTCGGGCATTCACAAATCTATTATTAGCCCTGAGCCCGATCGGGGACCGATCTGACTCGGAGCGTGGCCGAGTGACATAGCAAGTCCCACCTTCTGGAGCCTGCAGTGCCTATGATGGATGTCCCACCGGTCCGATTCCGGGACCGTGGGACGTGTGACGTCCATCATAAGTGCTGCAGGCTCCAGAAGGTGGGAATTACAATGCGGCCGCTCCGAGCACTATGAGATCTCCGCTCGGATCTCGCTTGGGTGGCTCTCCTCTCCTGTCCTCTCCTGTCTCTGCCTGCCTTCCTGCTTTCTACTGGGATATGTGCGCTGCAGACTACGGTTGAGCTGCAGGAGGAGGTCTTGGTCACGTGTAATGGTCAGGTAGGTCAGTACATGTCAGTGTAATGGTCAGTGTGTGTCAGGTAGGTCTGTGTGCGTCAGGTAGGTCAGGGTTACATAGTTACATAGTTACATAGTAGGTGAGGTTGAAAAAGGACACAAGTCCATCAAGTCCAACCTATGTGTGTGATTATATGTCAGTATTACATTGTATATCTATGTATGTTGCGGTCATTCAGGTGCTTATCTAACAGCTTTTTTTTAAACTATCGATGCTCCCCGCTGATACCACCGCCTGTGGAAGAGAATTCCACATCCTTGCCACTCTTATGCCCTGTACACACGATTGGACATTCCGACAACAACCATCAGATTTTTTTCAGACGGATGTTGGCTCAAACTTGTCTTGCATACACACGGTAGCACAAAGTTGTCTGAATTTCCAAACGTCAAGAACTCGGTGACGTACACCGGGTACAACGGGACTATAAAAGGGTAGTTCAATACCAAGCGCGCCACCCTTTAGGCTCCTTTTGCTAATCTCGTGTTAGTAAAAGTTTGGTGAGAGACGATTCGTGGTTTTTCAGACTCGTGATTTTCAGATCGTTTTTCTGCTGTTCAGTTTGTGCTTGTGGGTTTGTATCCGGCCTTCATTGTGTACAGTGAGTTCCCATTGGTTTATGCAGTGTGTTCTTGTCCACTCGTTACTGATTTTCTGGTCGCTCTTCACAAGCCTTGCTGTTCTTCAGTGCATTCTGTTACTTCGTTCTGACCAGCCGACCGTTTTGAAGCCATGTTGCATGTACATACTCATCGTAGAGTTTGTGCTATGCGGGGGCTTGGTGTTGGGGTTCTTACTTTGACACAAGCCCAGTCCATGAACAGAGTGAGGAGGTGTTCATGAACCAAGAATTGGTTACTCCAGCATGACCAATTCTGTCACATGCCTTTGCTCCGTGAGATCCGTGAGAATAAATCTGACGATTTCAGGAATGTATTTTGTCAGCTCCGTTGTAGTAATTTACCCTAAACACCCCCTAAAATGTGTACAAATGTTATTTGTGTCCTTAAATTCTGGCAGAGTGCCAGAGGCTTTTTTTTGGGTCCCAAACTCATTTGTAACCCTCCCTCCCCCCAATCGCTAAGTCAACCCATAACAATCCTCTATCTGCTGACTTTGCCAAATCCATACACACTATACCTACCTCTTTTGTGGTCAGATTTCTGTATGAATTCCCCAAAGCATGTAGTGCAAGGGCCTGCCTGAATACTTTCAAATGGTACTGTTTTTTAAAGTTTTTGGATCCTATTATTATCTTGATAGGTAATTGCAGAATGTTAAAATTGTGCTCCAATTTGGACAGTGTGTATTTATATTTTTGTATTATGACATTTCTTACCTGTCCAGTGGGCTGCCAATAGTGTAAGTAAGGAGGGGCTGGTCAAAGTAATACACATTATTTAGGCATTCATCTCTCAATGAAGTGGAAAGGGTTACCTGTCCAAAACAACTCCCCCCCCAAATTTTTTTTTACAATGGGCCATCAGAGGGTGTGATGAATCTGATAATATTTTTGTCTTTAAATACTCCCTAAAATAAATGTTATACTGATGTTGGCCAAGAATGTTTGTGTCTAATCTGCTTTCAATGTTTATGTGCAAAATGACTCATTTTTATTTTCTGGTTTGACTCCACAGTTTCCTTCCACACCACAGGAATGGCAGACTGTGGGTGGGACTTTCCTAACTGCGGAGGGGCAATTGATGGGAAACACATCCACATAGTCCCACCCCCCAACTCGGGGTCATACTATTACAATTACAAGGGGTTCAATAGTATTGTGATGTTGGCGGTGGTGTCGGCTACTTACGAGTTCCTGTATGTGGACGTGGGGAAGAATGGCCGGATGTCGGATGGTGGAATCCTCGCCCAGACCAAGTTCTACTATCGTCTCCAGAATTGCAGCTTGGGCTTGCCACCTCCAGAAGACAATGCGGAAGGACTCCCATTCCTCTTCCTTGCGGATGAAGCTTTTGCGTTGGGGGACCATCTTATGTGGCCATTCCCTATGAGGACCCTCACCCCGGACCAGAGGGTTTTTAATTACCGGCTGGCCAGAGCCAGAAGAGTGTTGGAGAGCACGTTTGGAATAATGGCCAGCCGGTTCAGCCTATTTCTTACAACGATACACATGGCAGAATATAAACTCAATCACATCATCCTGTCTTGCTGTGTTCTCCACAACTTTTTAAGGAGAAAATCTTTCAACTATGCTGCCTCAGTTGGGCCTGAGGCCGGAATTCATATTAATGAACCAACCCTGACGGCGCATGAAACTGGCCGTCCTGGCTTGCCCCCCCCCCCCCCAGAGTGCCTGCGAGGTCCGTATAAGATACATGGAATACTTTGCGGGTAGGGGGGCCATCAATATGCCAGACAATATCTGAGATTTTTTAAATAAAAATATATTTGAAACTGAAAAAATATTTGCTTTGATTTACTGCTTGGCTTTCTTTTAGCTGCCTCCTCGGTTATCTTTTTAATTAGGTGATACTTTTTTGGTCTTTTTCTTTAACAGTGTTTTGGACCGAACCAGAACTGTTCAGTACTTTTGTTTCTGTCCCCCTGGCCAAATTAACCTTCAATGTAAAAGTGTGCACACTTGAAGCAAATTACTGACACATACACAAGTTCAGTAGATTGATACTTCTGCTTTTATTACTTCCTGGACCCCGGCTAATATACCGTGAGCTGGATATTTTGTTATCAAATCAAATATCAAATAAGACAAGCGTATGCAGACCACAAGATATACATATTCATTATTGTGACAAAGTATAAGCTTTTAGCTGGGTTATATCTATATAAGGGAATAGCAGACTATCATAGCTAAATAGGGTGTCTTGTTTCCAGTTCTTGAAAACAGGCGCAATCTTCTTTTAACTTGTTCTTAACTCTTGCAATTCTGTTCCACATGAAGGGGGGGGGGGGGGTAAGCTGGCAGACATCTAATTGAATATGGTTAAGGCTGATAGCTGAGAGAGAGAGATAAGCACTTATATCTATATGGTTTATATTTGAAATAGGCATTTCACCATAACACTCATAATCACATCCATTACAGTTCCCCCCCTTGTAATGCTTATTTCACAAAACTGTCCCTCACACTGAAAGGCCTACACCACCCAGCCCATCCCCCTCTGCAACTCTTTTAAGCTTTATGTTAGGGATAAGCTTTGTGTTCGAGTCAAACCCATGTTCGACTCGAACATCGTCTGTTCGCCCGTTCGCCGAATTGCGAACGATATGGGCCGTTCGCGCCAAATTCGTGTGGCACGTCACGGCCCATAATTCACTGCGGCATCGCAGTGCATTGCTGGCTGATGATTGGCCAAGCATGTACTATGACTTGGCCAATCACAGCGCCGTCAGTAGAGAGAGCTGTAATTGGCCAAAGCCAGGGTGGCTTTGGCCAATTATGGCTCAGGGGGTTTAGAACACGCCCCACACTATATAAGGCCGCCTGCACGGCGGCCCTGTGTAGTGTGTGTTCCGGCGTTGAGATACATAGATAGACAGTGTCATTTCACTTGAGTTAGCTAGATTAGGCAGGACAATCAGTGAGTTAGCTGCATTTACAGTGTATTGTGTATATATATATGCATCCCAGGTGTTGCATATATATATACACTGTATTCAGTTTAGCTAGATCCGTTCCTGTTATCTTCTTACTGACAGGCAGGCTTGTCTTGTTACAGTATTTACAGCTACCTGAAGAAAATTGCTGGTGTTCTTTTTTTTTTTTTTTTTTTTTGATTTTCAAAAAGTTTATTGAAGATCAGTATCATACAATGTAAGAAAAATTTTTTTTCCATATACATAGGAAATTGGCATAGAAAGTAGCCTGTAACAGTTATTGCCATTTCTATACAGAAATTAAAGCACCTATAAATTGTGGTAGTACCAATTTTGCCAACATTTGTTTTGAACAATAAGGTGTGAGTCATTCAGCAGTGACAAACCAATAGGGAGACGGGACAGTCGGGAGGCTACCCACCCAGAAGGTGATCAAAGAGAATTCTAGCTTATTACTGTCCGGTGCTGTGACCGCTCTTTCCCCCCTGGGTTCCCAGAAGCCCCACCCCAATGGGCTCTTACTGTGGGGACATCTGGGGTGATCCCAGGAGCTAGAAATCTATGTACCAACTCCCTGAAATATAGGAGTTGGGTATCCCTGAGGGGTAGAACTCCAACCCGACTATCCGTTCCCTGCTTAGAAAAAATCAAAATACGTTAAACATAAGCCACCAAAAAAGAGAAAACCAAATACTTCAGAAGTGCTTGTACAGAAAAGACTGTTCGTCTGATGAGGAACGGGCAGAGTGTCCCGAGAGAGAAGAGAAGAAACGTGAGAAAAGGAAGGTAAGGTTAGAGAAGTAGAGGTCAGAGAGGAGGGGAGAGGTTCCGAGATGTATTCTCCATACCAGGCAGGATTGAGATACCACAATGCGTAGCCCATGGTTCCCAAGTAGTGTTAAATCTCTCAATCTTATCGGTAAGTTTTGCCACTATCAGCTCTTGTGCCATAATCCATGAGATTTTCCTTTTGCAAGCCTGAAAGGAGACCGAAGGCTTCTTCCAGGCTTTTGCCAAGGTAATCTTGGCTCCCACCAGTATGAAGAAGGAAAGGACTTGTAAACGTTTAGTCAGATTAGGAATGTATTGATTAAGCAGTGCTATCGTCGGACTGGGGGCGATTAGTTCACCCGTCAATGTACTAATGGTGCGGAAAATTCTCTTCCAGAAGGATCTGATGCGGGGGCAAGTCCACCGTATATGAAACATAGAGCCTTCTAGCTCACATCCTCTAAAACAGATCGGGGATGTTCCCGGGTATATTATTGCCAGTCTGGAGGGAACATAGTACCACCTATTCAATACTTTTAAGCTGACTTCCATTAATGATACATTGCATATACCTTTGGATGAGCGTAGGGAAGCTCTAAACCAATCAGATGCGTTCCAGGAGCAGCCTGTGTCCTCTTCCCAGGCCCGTGCATAAGCTGGTTTTTCCAAGTTCGATTGGAGTGCTGCATAAATTAGAGAGATACCCCCCCTCTGGTTCATGGAGTCAGAGCACCATTGCTCGTAAGGAGTAATAAAGGGAGGGTCCTTCCTAGTAGACCAAATAGTGTGTAAAAAGTGGGAAATTTGTGTGAATCTGAATTTTTCGGAATCCGGCATGCCTAGATTTTTCTTACAGTGGGCCAAGGTAATCGGACCCTTTGAGGACAGGAAGTGCCCTATGCGGTAAAGGCCCTTGTCTGTCCACCAGCGGAACGCCTTTATATTAAGTCCCGGAGGGAACTTTGGGTTATGAAATAGGTGGGCCAAGGGTCTCAGACTGGAAATCAAAGAGTGATTTGTATAAAGCTTAGTACATAAAGCTATCGAGTGTGACAGGGTGGGAGCCAATATGGCTGGCCTACTTCTGGTGTCTGACCACAAGAGGTAATCAATAGTGTTAAGAGGGATCGCTTTCCTTTCCATTGAAACCCAATCCGGTTTGTAGTTTCTGGAGTAAATGATTGACAGTTGTGCTAATTGTGCCGCCTGGTAGTAACCCCACAGGTCTGGCAGTCCCAATCCCCCCTGTGATTTTAAGCGTACTAAAGTGCGAGAAGGACATCTGTAACCCTTGCCCCCCCAAACAAAGCGAGTTATGTCTGACTGGAAGCTGCTTAGGAAGTGCTTCCGGATGGGAATTGG
Source organism: Lithobates septentrionalis (assembly GCA_037952835.1). Classification (NCBI taxonomy): domain Eukaryota; kingdom Metazoa; phylum Chordata; class Amphibia; order Anura; family Ranidae; genus Lithobates; species Lithobates septentrionalis. Next base: position 862,389 of record JBBDGP010001088.1, on the reverse strand, counting down.
AAGAGAACGAAAAAGGTATAAGAGGCGTGGGAGGAGCGTCATCTTAACCGCATGTATCCTACCTAGCCAGGATAGACCACCCTTAGACCACTTCATCAACTCTGCTCTGCATTTATTAATCATAGGCGGGTAATTAGCTTTGAAAAGATTGTTTATATGTGATGTTAGTTTGATCCCTAGATAAGGGAGAGCATCTGGAGCCCAGGAGAAGTCGAAGTTATTCGAGAGGAGTGTGAGAGAGTCATTAGGGACTGTGATATTTAGAGCCATGGATTTAGTCATATTGACTTCCAATCCCGAAATCGCAGTGAACTCTTTCAGCGTCCTATAAATCATAGGCGTAGAGATTAATGGGGAGGTAATATACAGAAGAAGGTCATCTGCATAGAGTGCACACTTGTGTTCCTGACCCCCACACATCACCCCCTTTATGTCAGGATTCGATCTGATTGCTATGGCCAGCGTTTCGATGGCCATAGCGAATAGGAGGGGGGAGAGAGGGCATCCCTGTCTGGTACCCCTGTTGATAGTAAAAGAAGATGAGTATCTGCCCATCAGTCGTACTTGTGCTGAAGGGTTAGAGTAAAGTGTATTGATTAAGTTCAGAAAGTGAGAACCAAAACCCCATCTCCGTAGGATACCAGACAGGTAAGCCCAGTCCACCGAGTCAAAAGCTTTGTTTAAATCAATCGATAGGAGAAAGCCTTTCTGGGGGGGTCCCCCGTCCCACTGCGATCGCAGAAGTGAGATAATATCTATGGAGCGGCGAATCTGGTCAGGGCCCTGCCTCCCAGGGATAAATCCCACCTGATCTCCATGTATATATAGTGGTATGAAGCTCGCTATTCTGTTTGCTAGGATCTTAGTCATGATTTTGATATCATTATTTATTAACGAGATGGGTCGATAGTTGCCCACCTCGCTGGCGTCCTTGCCCGGTTTTGGTATAACTGAGATGTACGCCGAGTTAAGGTCAGCGTCAAGAAGAGACCCTTCCCGAAGCGCATTAAAGAGTTTCGTCAGATGGGGAGCTAGAGAAGCGCCAAACTTCTTATAGTAACCATTTGAAAAGCCGTTGGGGCCTGGTGAAGAGCCTACCTTTAATGATTTGATTGTGTCTAGTATTTCCTGATTGGAGAAGGGAGCCTCCAGGAGGTCCCTGTGTTCGGGTGACAAAGTAGGTAGTGTCAGGGAGTCCAAGAAAGTATGCTGCGAGCTTTGAGTGGGGGAGAATTTCGGTTTGTAGAGTTCGGAATAGAATTTATGGAAAGCTGTCATGATCTTTTCGGGATTTTGAGTCAGGTCCCCCGAGGATACTTTCATTTTCGGGAATGCCAAAGAGCGGGGTCTGGGGCTCAGTTTGACTGCTAGTTTAGATCCTATTTTGTCTTTTTGCGTGTAAAGTTTAGCCCCTGTCCATCTAAGGTGTTCTTCGGCAGCCGTGGTCAACTGAAGGTTTAGGAGGGTTCTGGCCTTATCCAAGTCTACCAAGGATTCAGGCGAGGGGTTTTGTTTATGCGCCTTCGAAGCTTTATGGTATTCCTCTGTCAGTCTGATTGTGTCTATTCTGTGTTCAGCTTTAAGTTTGGAAGACATCTGGATCAACTTCCCTCTAATTACTGACTTGTGGGCCGCCCATACTGTTACCGGGGAAACCTCACCGGTCGCGTTAATTTGGAAGTATTCTTTGATGGCCTCTTCCAATAAGGAGCATTGTACCGGGTCACTCAAAAGGGATTCCTGCAGGCACCAGCGAGGCGGGCCCCCTGCTCCCCCCGACCTCTGCATGAGGAGAGTCACCATCGAATGATCTGACAAGGGGGTATCTACTATCCTAGATCTCCTGATTAGGGGAATGGATGCTGACCGTGTGAAAATGTGGTCTATCCTGGCGTAGGAATTATGCGGTGCTGAAAAGTGGGTATAATCTCTCTTACGTGGGTTAGTTTCTCTCCAGATATCAATCAGTCCCTCCTCATGAAGCAGCCTCGCAATTTTAACGCTTTGTTTGGAGGGGCGTCTAGAAGTCGGCCTATTTCCAGCAGACTTATCAATAGAAAAGTCGAATGCCGTGTTCGAATCTCCCCCAACAATGATCCTGCCTCGCAGGTGGGATTTTAATTTGTGTAGTAGTGTTTCAAAAAAGTTTTTTTGTCCCTTATTAGGAGAGTAGTAGGAGACAAACGTGTAGAGTTCTCCGTCTATATAGCCAGACACCAGAATATATCGGCCTTGAGGGTCAGTTATTATTTCTGATTGTGAGATGTTGATGTGTTTGGCAAAGCAGATGGCTACTCCTTTAGTTTTATTTTCTCCGGAAGCTAAAAAAAATTGTGGGAAGCGTTGGTGGAGAAAGGAAGGCTTATAAGTAGAAGGGAAATGGGTCTCCTGAAGGAGTATTACATCTGCATGCATGGTGTGGTATAATTGGAACAATTTCCTACGTTTAACGGGGGGAATTGAGTCCCTGTGTGTTATGGGATAATATGTGAAGGGAGGGGGAAGGACCATGCGTGTCAGCCATGAACCAGAGGGGGTGCCCCTATAATGAGAATTTTTGACTTACCCCATGCGGGCGGGGATATCAAGTCAAGCAGCCACACAAACCCATGGAACAGATAATCCGGACCTGCGGTGAGAGGGCACGAGTCCATCCGGAACCTTGGAGAGCTCAGATGAGCAAAGAGAAGTAAAGAGAAGGGAGGAAGAAGATAAGAGAAGAAGAGAGGCAAAAATATTATGTTAGGCAGAGGTACATGTATAGCAATCCAGTACATTCCCTGATAACAATGAGCCTTAGGGTCCTTGAACCCCTTCCCACCCCTGGGTTGAAGTGAACTAGCCACCTCAACCCTCAAATCCTGAGAGGACCAGAAACCCCTACTATGGGGATCTGGAAAGGAAACCAGGTATGCCTACTGTGGACCTGGAATCCGCTGGAGGCGTGCTGGGTCCACCACAGCCCCGACGCCTAAAATATAAATGTACAACTAAAGGCCATACGGAGGCCCATGCTATGTAATGCCCTGAACAACCTAATAACAGGTAGAGTGCAACTGAAAAATATTTGAGTCACCGGGTGTGAAGAAAAAAAAAAAAAAAAATTAAATAAAAAAAACCCCACAAAATAAAACTTGCCTGATCGGCAACCCGGTCCCCAGCTCTCAAGGCTGGGAATCCGGGAGCGCCGACCTACCAAAAGCTAGTCATAGAAGATTGGGTCCTATGTGATTCACCCTTCTCGCCTCCCTCGAAGTGTCCCTCACCAGTCGCGTGAAGGGGGAACCAGAAACTCCAGGGGAGCTGAGGATCAAGTATATGAAAAAGAAATAAAACATAAACCAACTTAGATCTCCCATGACCTGTTTGGGAGTCCCTTAATGTGTGAAAGAACGACGCCCACCCTAGAGCGTCTAACCGCGCTAGAGAGGCCTAAATGCATAAACTAGAATTTCAGAAAATGGAAGGAAAGGAAACTAGGGGAGACTGTAGGGGTGTACTGCCCCCATCCCTCCCCCTCAGCAATGTCCGACCCCAGTGGGTGTAGGTAACATCCAGTCCGATATGAACTTGGATTAAGTCCCCCACTTGGAAAGAGATGGTGAAGATCACGTTTCAAAGGGGGCCCACTAGTGAGGGGCTAGTCCCGGAAGTCCTAAGAGACATCTGTGGCCAGACTGAGGGGAATAATGGAAAGTCTCCAGACAGTAAAAGAGGCAATGAACACAGCCTGAGAATCATGTCGGAGCATTTTCTTTTGATCGCTTGTAGCTTGATTGAAGCCAGGTGGGTTGCAGCGGGCTAGCTGGTGGAGGCCTTTTAGATGATGATGAGGATCCCTTTGCTGACTTGGAGCTGGTGGGTTCCTGCTCAATTAGGCCCAGGTGCAAAAACAGGCGTTCCCCTTCAGCAAACGATGAGAAGGCATGGCTCTTATTTCTGTAGGAGAAATTTAAACGGAGCGGAAAGGACCACCTGTATGTAATTTCTTTTTCCATCAAAATCTGCAGGAGTGGTTTCAGTGCACGCCTCTTCTGTACTGTGTATGGCGATAAATCCGCAAACACCTGGATTTTATGGCCAAGGAGCATTAGATTATCAGATAGCCTAGACTTTTTCATGACCTCCTCCTTCACTGAATAAAAATGTGGTTTCACTATGATGTCTCGATGGAGGCCATCCGAGCGGGGGGGTTGAAGAGCTCTGTGGGCCCTGTCTAATTCCAAACGGTGTTCAGGGATACCTGGGATAAGAGCCTGGAGCAGGGATTTTACAGCAGCCTGCACGTCCTTTTCAGACTCAGGGAGCCCCCTGAGTCTAAAGTTATAACGTCTGGACCTATTCTCAAGGTCATCGATCTTTGCCAACGCCACTTCTAGCTGGTCCTGGACGTCCTGAATTCTGGCTGAATTCTGGTTAATCCTTGCAACTGATTGATCTGCCTTCCTTTCTATAGTGTCCATTCGCAGACCTATTTGCTGCAGGTCAGCATGGATGGATGGTGTAATTTGGGCTGCATTTGCTGCTAAACTTTTAGAGAGCAGATGAGAGAACGCTGTCATCATGGAGGGGAAATCATTAGGGGCTGGGATGGAAGCCATTTCCTCGCTCACTGACAGGAGCATGCCTGTGTGCGGATCAAGCTGGGGTGTGGAGGGGAGACCGTCATTCAGTCTGTTTAACAGGGACTCTGTGGAGGCAGGGGATGCAGCCCATTCCCGGGGAGGAGAGGAGATACCTGGTGATTGCGGTGGTGGCAAGTCTTGGTCTGCAATAGATGCCTCAGCTTCCTCCGCGCTGAGTAGGCCTCTGGCCGCCATCTTAGCATAGCTGAGGGGAGCGGCCGCCGCGGCCATCCGTTCGCTCAGGTTCCTCCTCGCTTGTGCCGCGGACATCGGATGGATCCCTGATGTCTCCCCTACCTGATCCACCCGGTGACAGGATCGTGGGGTCGTTTTGCGGGCTCCGGCGGCGATCAAAGGGCTGTGGTGGAGCGGAGCTCTAGCAGGCAGCGACCATCTTGCGAGCTACTGCGCATGCGCCTCCTGCTGGTGTTCTTTTGATCCTATTAGTACCACAGTCAGGCAGCTAGACTATTTACAGTTAGTGCAGTGCGTCCTGCTTACAGTGTTCAGATAAAACTACAAGTTAGTGGGGTGCGTCCTGCTCACAGTGTTCAGCTAAAACTACAAGTTAGTGCGGTGCGTCCTGCTCACAGTGTTCAGCTAAGACTACAAGTTAGTGTAGTGAGACCTCTGCACAGTGTTCAGCTAAAGCTACAAGTTAGTGCAGTGCGTCCTGCTCACAGTGTTCAGCTAAAACTACAAGTTAGTGGGGTGCGTCCTGCTCACGGTGTTCAGCTAAAACTACAAGTTAGTGCGGTGCATCCTGCTCACAGTGTTCAGCTAAAACTACAAGTTAGTGTAGTGAGACCTCTGCACAGTGTTCATCTAAAACTACAAGTTAGTGCAGTGCGTCCTGCTCACAGTGTTCAGCTAAAACTACAAGTTAGTGTGGTGCGTCCTGCTCACAGTGTTCAGCTAAAACTACAAGTTAGTGGGGTGAGACCTCTGCACAGTGTTCAGCTAAAACTACAAGTTAGTGCGGTGCGTCCTGCTCACAGTGTTCAGCTAAAACAACAAGTTAGTGTAGTGAGACCTCTGCACAGTGTTCATCTAAAGCTACAAGTTAGTGCTGTGCGTCCTGCTCACAGTGTTCAGCTAAAACTACAAGTTAGTGGGGTGTGTCCTGCTCACAGTGTTCAGCTAAAACTACAAGTTAGTGCGGTGCGTCCTGCTCACAGTGTTCAGCTAAAACTACAAGTTAGTGGGGTGCGTCCTGCTCACAGTGTTCAGCTAAAACTACAAGTTAGTGCGGTGCGTCCTGCTCACAGTGTTCAGCTAAGACTACAAGTTAGTGTAGTGAGACCTCTGCACAGTGTTCAGCTAAAGCTACAAGTTAGTGCAGTGCGTCCTGCTCACAGTGTTCAGCTAAAATTACAAGTTAGTGGGGTGCGTCCTGCTCACAGTATTCAGCTAAAACTACAAGTTAGTGCAGTGCGTCCTGCTCACAGTGTTCAGCTAAAACTACAAGTTAGTGTAGTGAGACCTCTGCACAGTGTTCATCTAAAACTACAAGTTAGTGCAGTGCGTCCTGCTCACAGTGTTCAGCTAAAACTACAAGTTAGTGCGGTGCGTCCTGCTCACAGTGTTCAGCTAAAACTACAAGTTAGTGGGGTGAGACCTCTGCACAGTGTTCAGCTAAAACTACAAGTTAGTGTAGTGAGACCTCTGCACAGTGTTCATCTAAAGCTACAAGTTAGTGCTGTGCATCCTGCTCACAGTGTTCAGCTAAAACTACAAGTTAGTGGGGTGCGTCCTGCTCACAGTGTTCAGCCAAAACTACAAGTTAGTGTGGTGCGTCCTGCTCACAGTGTTCAGCTAAAACTACAAATTAGTGGGGTGAGACCTCTGCACAGTGTTCAGCTAAAACTACAAGTTAGTGTAGTGAGACCTCTGCACAGTGTTCAGCTAAAACTACAAGTTAGTGCTGTGCATCCTGCTCACAGTGTTCAGATAAAACTACAAGTTAGTGGGGTGCGTCCTGCTCACAGTGTTCAGCCAAAACTACAAGTTAGTGCGGTGCGTTCTGCTCAGAGTGTTCAGCTAAAACTACAAGTTAGTGGGGTGAGACCTCTGCACAGTGTTCAGCTAAAACTACAAGTTAGTGCGGTGCGTCCTGCTCACAGTGTTCAGCTAAAACTACAAGTTAGTGTAGTGAGACCTCTGCACAGTGTTCATCTAAAGCTACAAGTTAGTGCTGTGCGTCCTGCTCACAGTGTTCAGCTAAAACTACAAGTTAGTGGGGTGCGTCCTGCTCACAGTGTTCAGCTAAAACTACAAGTTAGTGCGGTGCATCCTGCTCACAGTGTTCAGCTAAAACTACAAGTTAGTGCGGTGCATCCTGCTCACAGTGTTCAGCTAAAACTACAAGTTAGTGCGGTGCGTCCTGCTCACAGTGTTCAGCTAAAACTACAAGTTAGTGGGGTGCGTCCTGCTCACAGTGTTCAGCTAAAACTACAAGTTAGTGCGGTGCGTCCTGCTCACAGTGTTCAGCTAAGACTACAAGTTAGTGTAGTGAGACCTCTGCACAGTGTGCATCTAAAGCTACAAGTTAGTGCAGTGCGTCCTGCTCACAGTGTTCAGCTAAAATTACAAGTTAGTGGGGTGCGTCCTGCTCACAGTGTTCAGCTAAAACTACAAGTTAGTGCAGTGCGTCCTGCTCACAGTGTTCAGCTAAAACTACAAGTTAGTGGGGTGCGTCCTGCTCACAGTGTTCAGCCAAAACTATAAGTTAGTGCGGTGCGTCCTGCTCACAGTGTTCAGCTAAAACTACAAGTTAGTGGGGTGAGACCTCTGCACAGTGTTCAGCTAAAACTACAAGTTAGTGTAGTGAGACCTCTGCACAGTGTTCAGCTAAAACTACAAGTTAGTGCTGTGCATCCTGCTCACAGTGTTCAGCTAAAACTACAAGTTAGTGGGGTGCGTCCTGCTCACAGTGTTCAGCCAAAACTACAAGTTAGTGCGGTGCGTCCTGCTCACAGTGTTCAGCTAAAACTACAAGTTAGTGGGGTGAGACCTCTGCACAGTGTTCAGCTAAAACTACAAGTTAGTGCGGTGCGTCCTGCTCACAGTGTTCAGCTAAAACTACAAGTTAGTGTAGTGAGACCTCTGCACAGTGTTCATCTAAAGCTACAAGTTAGTGCTGTGCGTCCTGCTCACAGTGTTCAGCTAAAACTACAAGTTAGTGGGGTGCGTCCTGCTCACAGTGTTCAGCTAAAACTACAAGTTAGTGCGGTGCGTCCTGCTCACAGTGTTCAGCTAAAACTACAAGTTAGTGGGGTGCGTCCTGCTCACAGTGTTCAGCTAAAACTACAAGTTAGTGCGGTGCGTCCTGCTCACAGTGTTCAGCTAAAACTACAAGTTAGTGGGGTGCGTCCTGCTCACAGTGTTCAGCTAAAACTACAAGTTAGTGCGGTGCGTCCTGCTCACAGTGTTCAGCTAAGACTACAAGTTAGTGTAGTGAGACCTCTGCACAGTGTTCATCTAAAGCTACAAGTTAGTGCAGTGCGTCCTGCTCACAGTGTTCAGCTAAAATTACAAGTTAGTGGGGTGCGTCCTGCTCACAGTGTTCAGCTAAAACTACAAGTTAGTGTAGTGAGACCTCTGCACAGTGTTCATCTAAAACTACAAGTTAGTGCAGTGCGTCCTGCTCACAGTGTTCAGCTAAAACTACAAGTTAGTGCGGTGCGTCCTGCTCACAGTGTTCAGCTAAAACTACAAGTTAGTGGGGTGAGACCTCTGCACAGTGTTCAGCTAAAACTACAAGTTAGTGCGGTGCGTCCTGCTCACAGTGTTCAGCTAAAACTACAAGTTAGTGTAGTGAGACCTCTGCACAGTGTTCATCTAAAGCTACAAGTTAGTGCTGTGCGTCCTGCTCACAGTGTTCAGCTAAAACTACAAGTTAGTGGTATGCGTCCTGCTCACAGTGTTCAGCTAAAACTACAAGTTAGTGCTGTGCGTCCTGCTCACAGTGTTCAGCTAAAACTACAAGTTAGTGGGGTGCGTCCTGCTCACAGTGTTCAGCTAAAACTACAAGTTAGTGCGGTGCGTCCTGCTCACAGTGTTCAGCTAAGACTACAAGTTAGTGTAGTGAGACCTCTGCACAGTGTGCATCTAAAGCTACAAGTTAGTGCAGTGCGTCCTGCTCACAGTGTTCAGCTAAAATTACAAGTTAGTGGGGTGCGTCCTGCTCACAGTGTTCAGCTAGAACTACAAGTTAGTGCAGTGCGTCCTGCTCACAGTGTTCAGCTAAAACTACAAGTTAGTGGGGTGCGTCCTGCTCACAGTGTTCAGCCAAAACTACAAGTTAGTGCGGTGCGTCCTGCTCACAGTGTTCAGCTAAAACTACAAGTTAGTGGGGTGAGACCTCTGCACAGTGTTCAGCTAAAACTACAAGTTAGTGTAGTGAGACCTCTGCACAGTGTTCAGCTAAAACTACAAGTTAGTGCTGTGCATCCTGCTCACAGTGTTCAGCTAAAACTACAAGTTAGTGGGGTGCGTCCTGCTCACAGTGTTCAGCCAAAACTACAAGTTAGTGCGGTGCGTCCTGCTCACAGTGTTCAGCTAAAACTACAAGTTAGTGGGGTGAGACCTCTGCACAGTGTTCAGCTAAAACTACAAGTTAGTGCGGTGCGTCCTGCTCACAGTGTTCAGCTAAAACTACAAGTTAGTGTAGTGATACCTCTGCACAGTGTTCATCTAAAGCTACAAGTTAGTGCAGTGCGTCCTGCTCACAGTGTTCAGCTAAAATTACAAGTTAGTGGGGTGCGTCCTGCTCACAGTGTTCAGCTAAAACTACAAGTTAGTGTAGTGAGACCTCTGCACAGTGTTCATCTAAAACTACAAGTTAGTGCAGTGCGTCCTGCTCACAGTGTTCAGCTAAAACTACAAGTTAGTGCGGTGCGTCCTGCTCACAGTGTTCAGCTAAAACTACAAGTTAGTGGGGTGAGACCTCTGCACAGTGTTCAGCTAAAACTACAAGTTAGTGCGGTGCGTCCTGCTCACAGTGTTCAGCTAAAACTACAAGTTAGTGTAGTGAGACCTCTGCACAGTGTTCATCTAAAGCTACAAGTTAGTGCTGTGCGTCCTGCTCACAGTGTTCAGCTAAAACTACAAGTTAGTGGTATGCGTCCTGCTCACAGTGTTCAGCTAAAACTACAAGTTAGTGCTGTGCGTCCTGCTCACAGTGTTCAGCTAAAACTACAAGTTAGTGGGGTGCGTCCTGCTCACAGTGTTCAGCTAAAACTACAAGTTAGTGCGGTGCGTCCTGCTCACAGTGTTCAGCTAAGACTACAAGTTAGTGTAGTGAGACCTCTGCACAGTGTGCATCTAAAGCTACAAGTTAGTGCAGTGCGTCCTGCTCACAGTGTTCAGCTAAAATTACAAGTTAGTGGGGTGCGTCCTGCTCACAGTGTTCAGCTAGAACTACAAGTTAGTGCAGTGCGTCCTGCTCACAGTGTTCAGCTAAAACTACAAGTTAGTGGGGTGCGTCCTGCTCACAGTGTTCAGCCAAAACTACAAGTTAGTGCGGTGCGTCCTGCTCACAGTGTTCAGCTAAAACTACAAGTTAGTGGGGTGAGACCTCTGCACAGTGTTCAGCTAAAACTACAAGTTAGTGTAGTGAGACCTCTGCACAGTGTTCAGCTAAAACTACAAGTTAGTGCTGTGCATCCTGCTCACAGTGTTCAGCTAAAACTACAAGTTAGTGGGGTGCGTCCTGCTCACAGTGTTCAGCCAAAACTACAAGTTAGTGCGGTGCGTCCTGCTCACAGTGTTCAGCTAAAACTACAAGTTAGTGGGGTGAGACCTCTGCACAGTGTTCAGCTAAAACTACAAGTTAGTGCGGTGCGTCCTGCTCACAGTGTTCAGCTAAAACTACAAGTTAGTGTAGTGATACCTCTGCACAGTGTTCATCTAAAGCTACAAGTTAGTGCTGTGCGTCCTGCTCACAGTGTTCAGCTAAAACTACAAGTTAGTGGGGTGCGTCCTGCTCACAGTGTTCAACTAAAACTACAAGTTAGTGCGGTGCGTCCTGCTCACAGTGTTCAGCTAAAACTACAAGTTAGTGGGGTGCGTCCTGCTCACAGTGTTCAGCTAAAACTACAAGTTAGTGCGGTGCGTCCTGCTCACAGTGTTCAGCTAAAACTACAAGTTAGTGGGGTGCGTCCTGCTCACAGTGTTCAGCTAAAACTACAAGTTAGTGCGGTGCGTCCTGCTCACAGTGTTCAGCTAAGACTACAAGTTAGTGTAGTGAGACCTCTGCACAGTGTTCATCTAAAGCTACAAGTTAGTGCAGTGCGTCCTGCTCACAGTGTTCAGCTAAAATTACAAGTTAGTGGGGTGCGTCCTGCTCACAGTGTTCAGCTAAAACTACAAGTTAGTGCAGTGCGTCCTGCTCACAGTGTTCAGCTAAAACTACAAGTTAGTGTAGTGAGACCTCTGCACAGTGTTCATCTAAAACTACAAGTTAGTGCAGTGCGTCCTGCTCACAGTGTTCAGCTAAAACTACAAGTTAGTGCGGTGCGTCCTGCTCACAGTGTTCAGCTAAAACTACAAGTTAGTGGGGTGAGACCTCTGCACAGTGTTCAGCTAAAACTACAAGTTAGTGCGGTGCGTCCTGCTCACAGTGTTCAGCTAAAACTACAAGTTAGTGTAGTGAGACCTCTGCACAGTGTTCATCTAAAGCTACAAGTTAGTGCTGTGCGTCCTGCTCACAGTGTTCAGCTAAAACTACAAGTTAGTGGTATGCGTCCTGCTCACAGTGTTCAGCTAAAACTACAAGTTAGTGCTGTGCGTCCTGCTCACAGTGTTCAGCTAAAACTACAAGTTAGTGGGGTGCGTCCTGCTCACAGTGTTCAGCTAAAACTACAAGTTAGTGCGGTGCGTCCTGCTCACAGTGTTCAGCTAAGACTACAAGTTAGTGTAGTGAGACCTCTGCACAGTGTGCATCTAAAGCTACAAGTTAGTGCAGTGCGTCCTGCTCACAGTGTTCAGCTAAAATTACAAGTTAGTGGGGTGCGTCCTGCTCACAGTGTTCAGCTAAAACTACAAGTTAGTGCAGTGCGTCCTGCTCACAGTGTTCAGCTAAAACTACAAGTTAGTGTAGTGAGACCTCTGCACAGTGTTCATCTAAAACTACAAGTTAGTGCAGTGCGTCCTGCTCACAGTGTTCAGCTAAAACTACAAGTTAGTGTGGTGCGTCCTGCTCACAGTGTTCAGCTAAAACTACAAGTTAGTGGGGTGAGACCTCTGCACAGTGTTCAGCTAAAACTACAAGTTAGTGCGGTGCGTCCTGCTCACAGTGTTCAGCTAAAACTACAAGTTAGTGTAGTGAGACCTCTGCACAGTGTTCATCTAAAGCTACAAGTTAGTGCTGTGCGTCCTGCTCACAGTGTTCAGCTAAAACTACAAGTTAGTGGTATGCGTCCTGCTCACAGTGTTCAGCTAAAACTACAAGTTAGTGCTGTGCGTCCTGCTCACAGTGTTCAGCTAAAACTACAAGTTAGTGGGGTGAGACCTGTGCACAGTGTTCAGCTAAAACTACAAGTTAGTGGGGTGCATCCTGCTCACAGTGTTCAGCTAAAACTACAAGTTAGTGTAGTGAGACCTCTGCACAGTGTTCATCTAAAGCTACAAGTTAGTGCTATGCGTCCTGCTCACAGTGTTCAGCTAAAACTACAAGTTAGTGGGGTGCGTCCTGCTCACAGTGTTCAGCTAAAACTACAAGTTAGTGCGGTGCGTCCTGCTCACAGTGTTCAGCTAAAACTACAAGTTAGTGTGGTGAGTCCTCCTCACAGTGTTCAGCTAAACCTACAAGTTATTTTTTTGTGAGCTCTGCACAGTGTTCAGCCAAAGCTACCTGTAAAAGGTTGGTGGTGTTTTCCTGATCCTATCACTACTGCAGGCAGCTAAAAAAGCTACAAGTTAGTTTTTTGCGAGCTCTGCACAGTGTTCAGCTAAAGCTACCTGTAGAAGATTGGTGGTGTTCTCATACTACAGGCAGGCAGTTGATTTTGCTAGCTGCAGTATCAGGACATACTAATGGCCTGTAGCTGCACTAAGCTGGGATATATATATATATATATATATATATATATATATATATATATATATATATATATATATATATATATATATATATATATATATATATATATATATCCCAGCTTAGTGCAGCTACAGGCCATTAGTATGTCTGGAAGGCCAAGAAGGAGAGGCAGACAGTCACAAGCCAATAAGAGAGGGCAAACAGGCTCTGTGTCTAGTGCTGGTCATGGAGACGGTGCATCCTCATCAGCACGTGGCCGTGGGACACGCTTGGCCTTTTTTTCGGCAGCTGGCCGTGTTGAGCCGCAACAATTCGGAAGACTTGGTCGAGTGGATGACCAAGCCGTCCTCATCCTCCTCATCCTCTCTCACCCATGCCCAGGGTACTTTGTCTGGCAAAGCAGCGGCCTCTTCCCTCGGCTCAATGTCATCAGTGACTCCTTCCCTAGCCCCACCATGTCCTCCTGAGGAGTCCCTCGAACTGTTTGACCACAGTGTTGGGTACATGCTCCAGGAGGATGCCCAGCGTTTGGAAGGCTCTGATGATGATACTGAGCTCGATGAAGGCAGTAATATGAGCACGGATAGAGGGGGTGCCAAAGAAGGACAGCAATCTGGCAGTCATGCTCCCCCTGCTGCAGCATACTGCCAGGTTTGCTCCAGTGATGAGGAGGGAGGGGATTATGAGGTCACTGACTCAACATGGGTGCCTGATAGGAGAGAGGCTGAGGAGGAGGAGGAGGAGGCACATCTCCAACGAGGCAGGATGCCCTCCAGGGGCCAGCCTAAGGACAGCACATTGACTGCATCACACCCCAAAGCTCCACATGTGCAGGGCGCTGCAGTCTCTGCGCGTTATTCAAAAAGTTCTTTGGTGTGGGCCTTTTTTGAGATGAGTGCATCAGATCGCACCGCTGCTATTTGCAACATATGTCTCAAGCGTATCTCGCGTGGCCAAAACAACTCCCACTTGGGTACCACATGCTTGACCAGACATATGTTGACCTGCCATACAGTTCGTTGGCAAGCGTATCTAAAAGACCCACACCAAAGAACAAAGAGGACCTCTCCTTGCTCCTCATCAGCTGAGATCTCCAACCCCACTATACCTTCAGTCCTCTCTGAGACCTGCACTGAGAGGAATGAAGGTGTAGAATTAGGTGTGTCACAGCCAAGTACTTGTGGGCAATCTGCTTTTGGTACACCGACGTCAGATTGTACCAGGCAAATTTCCCTGCCCCAGCTGCTGCACCGCCGAAAGAAGTTTGCTCCCAGCCATCCACATGCCCAGCGGTTGAATGCTAGCTTGGCAAAATTGCTAGCATTTCAACTGCTGCCTTTTCAGTTGGTAGACTCTGCCCCCTTCTGTGAGTTTGTGGAATGTGCGGTTCCTCAGTGGCAGGTACCCAAACGCCACTTTTTCTCACAGAAGGCTATTCCGGCTCTCTACCGGCATGTGGAAGGCAATGTCCATGCCTCGCTGGACAGGGCGGTCAGCGGTAAGGTGCATATTACTGCTGACTCATGGTCCAGCAGGCATGGACAGGGATGTTACCTAAGTTTGACGGCGCATTGGGTGACTCTGCTGGCAGCTGGAAAGAATGCAGGACAAGGTGCAGTAGTGTTGGAGGTTGTTCCGCCACCACGCCTCCAAAATGCTAATGATTGTGACACACCTCTCTCCTCCACCCCCTCCTCTTCTTCTTCCTCCATGGCCTCTTCCTGTGCTTTGTCCTCGGAACCAGCAGTGCTCCGTAGCCATTCAAGGGGCTACGCAAGTACGCAGGCCAAAAGATGCCATGCAGTGCTTGAGCTGGTGTGCTTGGGGGACAGGAGCCACACTGGGGCAGAGGTTCTGTCAGCTCTGCAGGGGCAGGTTCAGAGGTGGTTGACGCCACGCCAACTTAAGACAGGAATGGTGGTTTGCGACAATGGTACCAACCTCCTCTCTGCCCTCCGACAGGGACAAATGACTCATGTGCCCTGTTTGGCTCACGTCCTTAACTTGGTGGTGCAGCGGTTCTTGGGCAGGTACCCGGGCTTACAGGATGTCCTGAGGCAGGCCAGGAAAGTCTGTGTGCATTTCCGCTGGTCATATAATGCCAGTGCTTGGCTGGCGGACCTTCAAAAGGAGTTTAACCTGCCCAAGAACCGCCTAATCTGTGACATGCCCACCAGGTGGAACTCAACGTTGGCCATGCTGCAGCGGCTGCACACGCAGCAGAGGGCCATCAATGAGTACCTGTGCGACTATGGCACCAGGACAGGGTCAGGGGAGCTTGTTTTTTTTTCCCCACGCCAGTGGGCCATAATCAGGGATGCATGCACTGTCCTGTCACCATTTTAGGAGGCCACGAGGATGGTGAGCAGTGACAGTGCATGCATCAGTGACACTGTCCCCCTTGTCCACTGTGGGGGCACACGCTGCGTGGAATAATGGACAGGGCACTTGAGGCAGAACAGAGGCAGGAAGAGGAGGCCTTCCTTAGCTCTCAAGGCTCCCTTTATCCAGACAATGTTCCTGCATGCCCGCCGATCACACAGGTAGAGGACGAGGAGGAGGAGGAAGATTGTGTCAGTATGGAGGTGGAGCCTGGCACTCAGCATCAGCAGCAGTCTTTAAGGGATCAGTCCCAAGAAACACATGGACTTGTACGTGGCTGGGAGGAGGTGGCTGCGGACCATGTGACCCAGAGGACTCCGGACCGAATGCCTCAGCAAACCTACGCTGCATGGCCTACCTGATCCTGCAAAGCCTGCGTAAGGATCCTCGTATTCGTGGTATCAAGGAGAAGGACCAATACTGGCTGGCAACCCTCCTTGATCCACGTTACAAGGGTAAGGTTGCGGACCTTATCGTGCCATCGCAGAGGGAGCAGAGGATGAAACATCTTCGGGAGGCCTTGCAGAAAGGTCTGTGCAACGCGTTCCCAGAGACTGGGAGGTTACAAACTCCTGTTTCTGGACAACGTGTTGCTGAGGCTTCGGTCAGTCAAAGAAGGAGCGGTGGAGAAGGTGGCCGTCTGACCGATGCGTTCAGACAATTTTTTGGTCCACAGCCCCAAGGTATGATCGGTTCCAGCAACCATCGCCAGCGTCTGTTTTACATGGTGCAGGAATACCTAGGGGCAAGATCTGACTTGGACACCTTTCCCACCGAAAATCCTCTGGGTTACTGGGTCTTGAGGATGGATCACTGGCCAGAGCTTGCACAGTATCCCATTGAGCTACTGGCCTGTCCTGCATCCAGCGTTCTTTCGGAACGCACATTCAGTGCTGCTGGAGGCTTTGTAACCGATCACAGGGTGCGTCTGTCCACCGACTCAGTCGATCGACTGACCTTCATAAAAATGAATCAGTCTTGGATCACCACCAGCTACCAAGCACCTGATGCTGATGTAACCGAATATTTTTTTTTTAAAATCTCAGATCCCTTCAAAGACTGCCTATGCTGATGCTGAGTGACTATCCCTGAGTAATTATCCTCTTCCTCCTCAATCATCACGCTGATAGCTTGTAAGAACATTTTTGGTTCTGGGCGCCACCACCAGTGCCTAAGGCCCAATTTTTCAGCCCCTGTTTAACAGGTGCGTGTAATTACAATTTTTGATGCAATACTTTGCAGCAGGGCTCATTTCTGTGTTCCAACTAGAGTATCTGTGAGGGGTTGCAGTGTTGTGGCACCAGCACCAGTGCCTAAGGCCCAATTTTTCAGCCCCTGTTTAATAGGGGCGTGTATTTACAATTTTTGATGCAATACTTTGCAGCAGGGCTCGTTCCTGCGTTTCAACTAGAGTGTCTGTGAGGGTTTTCAGTGTTGTGGCACCAGCACCAGTGCCTAAGGCCTATTTTTTCAGCCCCTGTTCAACAGGGGCATGTAATTACAATTCTTGATCTAATATTTCACAGCAGGGCCCATTTCTGCACCCACCAAGAGCGAGTGAGGACTTACAGTGTTGTGGCACCAGCACCACCACCACCACCAAATGCCCAATTTTTCTGCCCTTGTTCAACAGGGGCATGTAATTACAATTCTAGATCTAATATTTCACAGCAGGGCCCATTTCTGCACCCACCAAGAGCGAGTGAGGACTTAAAGTGTTGTGGCACCAGCACCACCACCACCACCACCAAAGGCCCAATTTTTCTGCCCTTGTTCAACAGGGGCATGTAATTACAATTCTTGATCTAATATTTCACAGCAGGGCCCATTTCTGCGCCCACCAAGAGCGAGTGAGGACTTACAGTGTTGTGGCACTACCACCACCACCAAAGACCCAATTTTTCTGCCCCTGTTCAACAGGGGCATGTAATTACAATTCTTGATCTAATATTTATGGATAGGAAATCCTGAAATAGGCGTTATGACTAAAGATGACAATGGTTAGTCTTTAGGTACACATATTATAAACAGGTGAATCCAGTGTCCCAAAACGGCAGATCAGCTCACTACCACCGAGAGAAAAAAAGGCTTACCAGATGTGGTGGACCCGACAGGGCATACGCCGAATTGGGTCAGATAAGGCTTGGGTGGTAAGTGGCTGTGGATGTCTGTAATATCGCAGATTGCTGAATTCCTCCAACTGGTGCCTGGGTCCTGGAAGGTGTGAGGAGTCCCAAGAATGTAGATGATTCTGTGGATCCTAGGGGGGAGGGATGAGGTGCTCCGTGGATGGATCCCTGATCAGCCTCCTCTTTGTGTGTCATAGACATAGGAGGCTGATCAGGGATCCATCCACGGAGCACCTCATCCCTCCCCCCTAGGATCCACAGAATCATCTACATTCTTGGGACTCCTCACACCTTCCAGGACCCAGGCACCAGTTGGAGGAATTCAGCAATCTGCAATATTACAGACATCCACAGCCACTTACCACCCAAGCCTTATCTGACCCAATTCGGCGTATGCCCTGTCGGGTCCACCACATCTGGTAAGCCTTTTTTTCTCTCTGTGGTAGTGAGCTGATCTGCCATTTTGGGACACTGGATTCACCTGTTTATAATATGTTTACCTAAAGACTAACCATTGTCATCTTTAGTCATAACGCCTATATCAGGACTTCCTATCCATGAATAGGTCTTTATATTGGTGATCCCCTTCACTGTATACCTACCCATTTAGTGTCATT
Organism: Lithobates septentrionalis; assembly: GCA_037952835.1. NCBI lineage: Eukaryota > Metazoa > Chordata > Amphibia > Anura > Ranidae > Lithobates > Lithobates septentrionalis. The sequence continues at coordinate 844,592 of JBBDGP010001088.1, read as the reverse complement.
TATGATATGATTTAGCGCTACACTTTTTGTTGTTTCTTTGCATATACACTTTGTTGGTTGTGTTAGCTGCTTTTCTTCTCCCTTGTGAGCAGCGCAGGATTATTTTGCATATATTGATCTAATATTTCACAGCAGGGCCCAGTGAGGGCTTACAGTGTTGTGGACACAACAACACCTAAGTCCCAAATTTCTGCTGAGTATATAGGGCAGGCCCCTACTTTCAAACATCTAACTTACAAACGACTCCTACTTGCAAACGGAAGGAGACAACAGGAAGTGAGATGAAATCTACCCCTAGGAAGGGATATTCTCTCCTGTAAGAGTTTAAATGGGAAAAACATTTCTCCTTTCCACTGATGCTTTCCAATCCTTGTTCCACAAAAAACCCCAAATTTTCAAAAAAACATTTGTCATTGGGACAAAAAGTGAGGTGAAATCTTCTGAAGAGGAGGACAGACAGCAAAACAAATGTCACAGGGGTGATAACCCTTCCCTATGTTTTCCAAAAAGCGTAAAAAATATTTTTTGGCTGGAGCTAAACACGTTAAAAATGTACCCGTTCAAAATTACAAAGAGATTCTACTTAACAACAAACCTACAGTCCCTGTCTTGTTTGCACCGCCTGTATACTGCTGTTCAGAGTATATAGGGCCTGGAGGCCCCACACCTTTCCTTATTTTAATTTGGGTGCGGGGTTCCCCTTAATATCCATACAAGACCCAAAGGGCCTGGTAATGGACTGGGGGGTACCCATGCTGTTTGTCTCACTGATTTTCATCCATATTGCCAGGACCCGACATTACAGTAAAGCCGCAAGCAGTTTTAAATTCGATTTTTTCCTTTAAAAATGACATTTTGTGCAGGGACTGTTCTAAACACGGGAAACACGCGCCACTTTACAAGCATACTATAGACACACCCCAGGTACGATATTTAAAGGAATATTTCACTTTTTTTTTTTTTACTTTAAGCATCATTAAAATCACTGCTCCCGGAAAAACGGCCGTTTTTAAAAGTTTTTTTTGCATTGATACATGTCCCCTGGGGCAGGACCCGGGTCCCCAAACCCTTTTAGGACAATACCATGCAAATTAGCCTTTAAAATGAGCACTTTTGATTTTGAACGTTAGAGTCCCATAGACGTCAATGGGGTTCTAACGTTCGTGCGAATTTTCGGTCCGTTCGCAGGCTCTGGTGCGAACCGAACCAGGGGGGTGTTCGGCTCATCCCTACTGTATGTAGAGAAAGGGCAGCGACTAGTTCACTACCCCCCTCGATACAGCTGGGGGAGTGCGGCCAAATGCTATTTGTCCCTATAGCTCTACGGGGTTGCATCTCGGGGGAGGGTGACTGTAACGGAGTGTAACACATAATTATCATCATAATTTTCATCCAGCCTTACATAGACATCGTCATCATCATCTGGTATCTCTTGGTTCATGAACGTAGGGGTAGTTAGATCGACAGCTTTTTCTACACACTTCCTAATACAGGGGAGAACACAGCAGATTATGGCAGCCATTATCAGGATAGCTATTCCTATCTGGGTCAACAATCCCTGCCATCCTCCCTTTATCCAGGTAAAGTACTGATCCCAGGGGTTGGTGAGCCCTGAATTCTGTTTTAATTCTTTGGACAGGTCCTCTAGTTTCTGGATGGCTAAAGTCACTTTACCATTTGTGTTGTCTGGGATGTAAGTGCAGCATGTACTTGTCTCGGGGATCATCTTACATACACCCCCCTTTTCAGCTAGGAGCATGTCTAAAACCATACGGTTTTAGAAAGTCATGTGCGAAGTTGCTTCTAACTGTTCGGCTAAACCTTGGAGTGCATCTCTGGTGTAGTTAACGAATCTTTGTTGGTTATAGTAGATGTAGTTTATCCAGTCTACATCTTTATTTACAGTGATAATGGGAATCAGTGACTCAAAACCTGCTGCTACTTGGTCTCTTGCTTTGAACTCATCCGGGACCCCCCTTGGGACCCCTATGGCATCTATGTATACGTGGGGGTCAAAACTTCCTGCTGGGGCACTCCTGCATCTTCTGTTGGTTTTGGGTACATCGCTTGCTTCTGGCTCTGGGTTCTCTGAGAGAATAAGCAGGGGCATTATGGTTTTAGCCATTGCACATTCTCCTGTTCACTGTCCTGTCATTCTACTTCTAATTTTCATGTCTCCACAGATCCAGTACACGTCCCCTAAGGACTGAACTTGATTTTGCGCTAGATCTGCAGACACCTCACTGTTAAACTCACAATAACCTTTGGTGAAGTATTGATCTGTGTGCTTGTTGATTGTCATTCTATCTAAGAGTGACTTCAATATGTGTCAGTGACACATACATACACAGTCATGGGACCTATTGCTCTTTCATTGGACCGGACACTGTAATCAGTACCTGGAAGTATCTTACTATAAGGTGATATGAAAGTGGCAACATGTGTGTTGGATGAATTATACCAGAATTGGGTTATGCCATCTTTCTGTTTGATGGCTACTTCTTGTGCCTGAACAAAAATCACAATAAAAAGGATAAACAGGATCATGGCTTGGTCTCCTCAGCCTCTTCCTCGGGCTCAGGACTTGCGGTGAGAGGCGTGTATCCACAAGTTCCTTCCTGCCACTTTTACTGATGTGGTAGTTGTCAGAAGGACTTGGAAAGGACCATCATATCTGGGTTCAAGGGTGTGTTTCCTCACAAACTTCTTTACCAGGACCCACTCACCAGGGACCAACTTGTGCGATCCTGTGTCTAACTCAGGATCTGGAATGGAAGAAAACACTTGCGCATGGATACGGGTTAATTCTCGAGATAAAGCAGTCACATAATTAGTTAATACATCAGATTGAAGTTGTAACTGTTGTGGAAAATAACAACCCAGTCTGGGGGCTGAGCAAAACAATATCTCATAGGGTGACAAACCATGATTTCCCTTTGGGGTATACCTGACACTGAACAAGGCAATGGGTAGGCTATCTGGCCAACTCATTACTGTTTCCTGAGACATTTTCAGCATTCTAGACTTTATTGTGCCATTTAGTCTTTCCACCTTCCCACTACTCTGAGGATGGTATGGGGTGTGTAAAGCTAGTGTGACCCCTACCTTGAGCTGTCCATATCTCCTTGGTTACTGAGGTCATGAAACCGGCCCCTGATCACTCTCTATAACCTCTAGGACACCATATCTGCACTCTATTTCTGTTAAAAGTCTTTCAGCTGTGGTCTTCGCCGTCATGTTGGTAACGGGATAGGCTTCCGGCCTACGTGGCAGACACAGTCTCTTGTTTAATTCCATAATTCCTTCAACTTCTGTGGCTCCTTTTTTGATCCACACTTCTTTTTCTTCTTTGTCAGCTGTCTCTTGTTGCTCCTTGAGGTGAGTCCTGTTTACAGGAAGGTTTTGTAGAATCATAGTGGCTTGTACAGTCTCTTCAGGGGTGTCTATTGAGTCATCCAGGATAGGTGCATTCACTCTGCTGACCACTTCTCGCGTTCGATCTACAGCTTATTTCCCAGCAGAGTAGGGCATCCATTAACCACTTCAGCCCCGGAAGGATTTACCCCTTCCTGACCAGAGCACTTTTTACAATTTGGCACTGCGTCGCCTTAACTGATAACTGCGCGGTCATGCAATGCTGTACCCAAACAAAATTTGCGTCCTTTTCTTCCCACAAATAGAGCTTTCTTTTGATGGTATTTGATCACCTCTGCCGTTTTTATTTTTTGCGCTATAAACGGAAAAAGACCGAAAATTTTGAAAGAAAATGATATTTTCTACTTTTTGTTATAAAAAAATTCCAATAAACTCAATTTTAGTCATACATTTAGGCCAAAATGTATTCGGCCACATGTCTTTGGTAAAAAAAATGTCAATAAGCGTATATTTATTGGTTTGCGCAAAAGTTATAGCGTCTACAAACTAGGGTACACTACCTATTACAGTTTTAAAGGCCATAAAATGCCCAGATGGCACAAACCCCCCCAAATGACCCCATTTTGTAAAGTAAACACCCCAAGCTATTTGCTGAGAGGCATGTTGAGTCCATGGAATATTTCATTTTTTGACACAAGTTGCGGGAAAGTGACATTTTTTTTTTTTGGCACAAAGTTGTCACTAAATGATATATTGCTCACACAGGCAATGGGCATATGTGGAATTGCACCCCAAAATACATTTAGCTGCTTCTCCTGAGTATGGGGATACCACATGTGTGGGACTTTTTGGGAGCCTAGCCGCGTACGGGGCCCCGGAAACCAAGCCCTGCCTTCAGGATTTCTAAGGGCATACATTTTTTATTTCACTCCTCACTACCTATCACAGTTTTGAAGGCCATAAAATGCCAAGATGGCACAAACCCCCCCAAATGACCCCATTTTGGAAAGTAGACACCCCAAGATATTTGCTGAGAGGCATGTTGAGTCCATGGAATATTTTATATTTTGACACAAGTTGCGGGAAAGTGACAATTTTTTTTTTTTTTTGCACATAATTGTCACTAAATGATATATTGCTCAAACATGCCATGGGCATATGTGGAATTACACCCCAAAATACATTCTGCTGCTTCTCCTGAGTACGGGGATACCACATGTTTAGGACTTTTTGGGAGCCTAGCCGCGTACGGGGCCCCGAAAACCAAGCACCGCCTTCAGGATTTCTAAGGGCGTAAATTTTTGATTTCACTCCTCACTACCTATCACAGTTTTGAAGGCCATAAAATGCCAAGATGGCACAAAACCCCCCCCCAAATGACCCCATTTTGGAAAGTAGACACCCCAAGCTATTTGCTGAGAGGCATGTTGAGTCCATGGAATATTTTATTTTCTGACACAAGTTGCGGGAAAGTGACAAATGTATTTTTTTTTGCACAAAGTTGGCACTAAATGATATATTGCTCAGACATGCCATGGGCATATGTGGAAATACACCCCAAAATACATTCTGCTGCTTCTCCTGAGTACGGGGATAGCACATGTGTGGCACTTTTTGGGAGCCTAGCTTCATACGGGGCCCCGAAAACCAATCACCGCCTTCAGGATTTCTAAGGGCGTAAATTTTTGATTTCACTCCTCACTACCTATCACAGTTTCGAAGGCCATAAAATGCCAAGATAGCACAAAACCCCCCAAAATGACCCCATTTTGGAAAGTAGACACCCCAAGCTATTTGCTGAGAGGCATGGTGAGTATTTTGCAGCTCTCATTTGTTTATGAAAATGAAGAAAGACAAGAAAAATGTATTTGTTTTTTCTTTTTTCAATTTTCAAAAGTTTGTGACAAAAAGTGAGGGCTGCAAAATACTCACTATACCTCTCAGCAAATAGCTTTGGGTGTCTATTTTCCAAAATGGGGTAATTTGGGGGGGGGGGGGTTGTGCCATCTGGGCATTCCATGGCCTCCGAAACTGTGATAGGCAGTGAAGAGTGAAATCAAAAATTTACGCCCTTAGAAAGCCTGAAAGCGGTGCTTGGTTTTCAGGGTCCCGTACGCGGCTAGGCTCCCAAAAAGTCTCACACATGTGGTATCCCCGTACTCAGGAGAAGCAACAGAATTTATTTTGGGGTGTAATTTCACATATCCCCATGGCATGTTTGAGCGATATATCATTTAGTGACAACTTTGTGCAAAAAAAAAATTTGTCTTTTTCCCGCAACTTGTGTCACAATATAAAATATTCCATGGACTCGACATGCCTCTCAGCAAATAGCTTGGGGTGTCTACTTTCCAAAATGGGGTCATTTGGGGGGGTTTTAACTGTCCTGGCATTTTATGCACAACATTTAGAAGCTTATGTCACATCACCCACTCTTCTAACCACTTGAAGACAAAGCCCTTTCTGACACTTTTTGTTTACATGAAAAAATTATTTTTTTTTGCAATAAAATTACTTTGAACCCCCAAACATTATATATTATTTTAAAGCAAATGCCCTACAGATTAAAATGGTGGGTGTTTCATTTTTTTTTTTCACACAGTATTTGCACAGCGATTTTTCAAGCACATTTTTTTGGGGAAAAAACACACTTTTTAAAATTTTAATGCACTAAAACACACTGTTTGATAAAATAAAAAAGATGATCTTAGGCCAAGTACATGGATACCAACAGGGCCGGACTGGCCTACCGGGATACCGGGACATTTCCCGGTAGGCCGCTTTGGGCTAAGCTGTGGCTGCAGTGCTGCTCTCCCTCCTCCTCCTCCCCCTCTACATGTCACACATAGCAGGCATCTCCTGCTGTGTGTCTCGGAGCTGAGTGTGAAAAGTCCCGCCCTTCTCCTTGAGCAGCTCGTGTGATAGGCAGAACAATGCGTCTATCACACAAACTGCTCTTGGAGGAGGGTGGGACTTTTCACACTCAGCTCAGCCACTGTGCTGTCACGTGCTGCTATCCTGACGAGACGACATGGATTGGGATCAGCATTATGTGTGCTATTTATGCTTGCTACCAAGAATATTGTCTGTAAGTTTTCTACCTACATTAAAGTCTGTGCTTTTACTATAATAGAGAGCACTTAGATTTGTTTTATTTATTCATGACCGGGATACATGTGAGATTGGGATCTCTCGCACTCCAAAGTGTTTCCCTCTGAAGTGGGAAAAAGTGTTTAGTGATCTTCCTTTTGGTTCAGGGGTCGTTCCTATGAAGCGAGGGGAGGGGAGCATTTTGCCTGTTGGTTGGTGGTACAAATGGATCTGATAAAACTTGTGGATTCTTCTGTCTTTTATTGGGCTCTGGACTGCTCTTAATGATTAATGCCATATTGGACTTTTTATAACTTCATCATATTTATTGCTCTGCACTGTCTGCTTTTACAAATTTGCATTTGGGGCTATGTGACATTAACCCTTAGTGTTCAGCTTGCAATAGTTTTTATTTCAGTTATTTGTTTGCGCTGATTAGTATTAATTTCTATTTATCCCGAGGCTGCGATTATGGGTATAATAAGGCTGCATGGACTGGCACACAGGCTAAATTGACGGGCACTGGGGAGGCTGCATTGATATCCTGTACCATGCCCACAGCCTCTGACATCTCCTGCACCATGCCCACAGCCTCTGACATCTCCTGTACCATGTCTGCAGTCTCCGACATCGTCTGTACCATGCCCATAGCCTTTGACATCATCTGTACCATGCTCACAGCCTCTGACATCGTCTGTACCATGCCCATAGCCTTTGACATCGTCTGTACCATGCCCACAGCCTCTAACATCATGTGTACCATGCCCACAGCCTCTGACATCGTCTGTACCATGCCCACAGCCTCTGACATCTCCTGTACCATGTCTGCAGTCTCCGACATCATCTGTACCATGCCTGCAGCCTCTGACATCATCTGTACCATGCCCATAGCCTTTGACATCTCCTGTACCATGCCCACAGCCTCTGACATCGTCTGTACCATGTCCACAGCCTCTGACATTGTCTGTACCATGCCCACAGCCTCTGACATCATCTGTACCATTCCCACAGCCTCTGACATCTCCTGTACCATGCCCACAGCCTCTGACATCGTCTGTACCATGCCCAAAGCCTCTGACATTGTCTGTACCATGCCCACAGCCTCTGACATCGTCTGTACCATGACCCAGCCTCTGACATCTCCTGTACCATGCCTACAGCCTCTGACATCTCCTGTACCATGCCCACAGCCTCTGCAATCTACTGTGCCATGCCGACAGCCTCTGACATCTCCTGTACCATGCCCACAGCCTCTGACATCTCCTGTGCCATGCCCACAGCCTCTGACATCGTCTGTACCATGCCCACAGCCTATGGCATCTCCTGTACCATGCCCACAGTCTCTGACATCTCCTGTACCATGCCGCAGCCTCTGACATTGTCTGTACCATGCCCACAGCCTCTGACATCATCTGTACCATGCCCACAGCCTCTGACATCGTCTGTACCATGCCCACAGCCTCTGACATCTCCTGTACCATGTCTGCAGTCTCCGACATCTCCTGTACCATGCCCGCAGCCTCTGACATCTCCTGTGCCATGCCCACAGCCTCTGACATCGTCTGTACCATGCCCACAGCCTCTGACATCTCCTGTACCATGCCCACAACCTCTGACATCTCCCGTACAATGCCCACAGCCTCTGACATCTCCTGTGCCATGCCCACAGCCTCTGACATCGTCTGTACCATGCCCACAGCCTCTGACATCTCCCGTACCATGCCCACAGCCTCTGACATCTCCTGTACCATGCTCGCAGCCTCTGACATCGTCTGTACCATGCCCACAGCCTCTGACATCATCTGTACCATGCCCACAGCCTCTGACATCGTCTGTACCATGCCCACAGCCTCTGACATCTCCTGTACCATGTCTGCAGTCTCCGACATCTCCTGTACCATGCCCGCAGCCTCTGACATCTCCTGTACCATGCCCACAGCCTCTGACATCGTCTGTACCATGCCCACAGCTTCTGACATCTCCTGTACCATGCCCACAGCCTCTGACATCGTCTGTACCATGCCCACAGCCTCTGACATCTCCTGTACCATGCCCACAGCCTCTGACATCTCCCGTACCATGCCCACCGCCTCTGACATCTCCTGTACCATGCCCACAGCCTCTGATATCGACTGTACCATGCCCACAGTCTCTGACATCGTCTGTACCATGCCCACAGCCTCTGACATCTCCCGTACCATGCCCACAGCCTCTAACATCTCCTATACCATGCCCACAGCCTCTGACATCTCCTGTACCATGCCCACAGCCTCTGACATCTCCTGTACTATGCCCACAGCCTCTGACATCTCTTGTACCATGCCCACAGCCTTTGACATCTCCTGTACCATGCCCACAGCCTCTGACATCTCCTGTACCATGCCCACAGCCTCTGACATCGTCTGTACCATGCCCACAGCCTCTGACATCTCCTGTACCATGTCTGCAGTCTCCGACATCTCCTGTACCATGCCCGCAGCCTCTGACATCCCCTGTACCATGCCCACAGCCACTGACATCTCCTGTACCATGCCCACGGCCTCTGATATCTTCTGTACCATGCCCACAGCCTCTGACATTGTCTGTAAAATGTCTGCAGTCTCTGAGGTAGTCTGGAGAGGAGTCAAGAGTGGGAGTGCGCCGGGATGGGGGTCACGGGAGAAGTCAGACGTGTGTGGACTGTGGAGAGGAGACTATAGGAAAACCAGAGCCACCAAGCTGGAGCCGACTGACTGAGCACCTGAGAGAAGGTCAGTGACAGCACCGCTAGGCCAGTCTGAGGGGGGGTCATTGATGTAAGGGGGGAGTGAATACAATAATGTAAGGGGGCACTGATATAAAGGTTTCCCCCTTATATCAGTAACCCCCCCTCTTACCTTAGTGTATTTTCTGCGGAAGGTGGTCTCTGGTTCCCAGAGTCCCCCTTCCCCCCCTCACATTCCCAGAGTCCCAGGTGTCCCCCTTGATAGCTCCACCACTTTTACAACTTATAACTGGAATTTGCTGTTTTATATATATATATATATATATATATATATATATATATACACTACCGTTCAAAAGTTTGGGGTCACCCAAACAATTTTGTGTTTTCCATGAAAAGTTACACTTATTCACCACCATACGTTGTGAAATGAATAGAAAATAGAGTCAAGACATTGACAAGGTTAGAAATAATGATTTGTATTTGAAATAACATTGTTTTTACATCAAACTTTGCTTTCATCAAAGAATCCTCCTTTTGCAGCAATTACAGCATTGCACACCTTTGGCATTCTAGCTGTTAATTTATTGAGGTAAGCTGGAGAAATTGCACCCCACGCTTCTAGAAGCAGCTCCCACAAGTTGGATTGGTTGGATGGGCACTTCTGGCGTACCATACGGTCAAGCTGCTCCCACAACAGCTCAATGGGGTTCAGATCTGGTGACTGTGCTGGCCACTCCATTACCGATAGAATACCAGCTGCCTGCTTCTGCTGTAAATAGTTCTTGCACAATTTGGAGGTGTGTTTAGGGTCATTGTCCTGTTGTAGGATGAAATTGGCTCCAATCAAGTGCTGTCCACTGGGTATGGCATGGCGTTGCAAAATGGAGTGATAGCCTTCCTTATTTAGAATCCCTTTTACCCTGTACAAAGCTCCCACCTTACCAGCACCAAAGCAACCCCAGACCATCACATTACCTCCACCATGCTTAACAGATGGCGTCAGGCATTCTTCCAGCATCTTTTCATTTGTTCTGCGTCTCACAAACGTTCTTCTTTGTGATCCAAACACCTCAAACTTGGATTCATCCGTCCACAACACTTTTTTCCAGTCTTCCTCTGTCCAATGTCTGTGTTCTTTTGCCCATCTTAATCTTTTTCTTTTATTGGCCAGTCTCAGATATGGCTTTTTCTTTGCCACTCTGCCCTGAAGCCCAAAATCCCGCAGCCGCCTCTTCACTGTAGATGTTGACACTGGTGTTTTGCGGGTACTATTTAATGAAGATGCCAGTTGGGGACCTGTGAGGCGTCTGTTTCTCAAACTAGAGACTCTAATGTGCTTATCTTCTTGCTTAGTTGTGCAACGCGGCCTCCCACTTCTTTTTCTACTCTGGTAAGAGCCTGTTTGTGCTGTCCTCTGAAGGGAGTAGTACACACCGTTGTAGGAAATCTTCAATTTCTTTGCAATTTCTCGCATGGAATAGCCTTCATTTCTAAGAACAAGAATAGACTGTCGAGTTTCAGATGAAAGTTCTCTTTTTCTGGCCATTTTGAGCGTTTAATTGACCCCACAAATGTGATGCTCCAGAAACTCAATCTGCTCACAGGAAGGTCAGTTTTGTAGCTTCTGGAAGGAGCTAGACTGTTTTTAGATGTGTGAACATGATTGCACAAGGGTTTGCTAATCATCAATTAGCCTTCTGAGCCAATGAGCAAACACATTGTACCATTAGAACACTGGAGTGATAGTTGCTGGAAATGGGCCTCTATACACCTATGTAGATATTGCACCAAAAACTAGACATTTGCAGTTAGAATAGTCATTTACCACATTAGCAATGTATAGAGTATATTTGTTTAAAGTTAGGACTAGTTTAAAGTTAGCTTCATTTAAAAGTACAGTGCTTTTCCTTCAAAAATAAGGACATTTTAATGTGACCCCAAACTTTTGAACGGTAGTGTATATATATATATCCCTAGCTCTATGTGCTTTCATATCTGTCTTATTTATATATAATACGCTCTTTTTAAATGTGCTTTAAAATACATAGTTTTTTTCTTTCATGAACAAGAAAATAACGACGTTATGCTGTTGGGCTGGTATAATAATGCTATGGGGCTGGTATGACATTTTTTCCAGGGCTGGATTTTATTCCCAGTCCGGTCCTGGATACCAAACATGACATGCTTTAAAATTGCGCACAAACATGCAGTGGCGACAAACTAAATACATTTTTAAAAGCCTTTAAAAGCCTTTACAGGTTACCACTTTAGATTTACAGAGGAGGTCTACTGCTAAAATTAAATTACTGCCCTCGATCTGACCTTCGCGGTGATACCTCACATGCATGGTGCAATTGCTGTTTACATTTGACGCCAGACCAACGCTTGCGTTCGCCTTTGCGCGAGAGCAGGGGGGGACAGGGGTGCTTTTTTTTCTTTTTTTTTTTCTTTATTATTTTTTTGATTTTTTATCTTATTTTTAAACTGTTCCTTTCATTTTTATTTTTTTTTAATCATTTTTATTGTTATCTCAGGGAATGTAAATATCCCCTATGATAGCAATAGGTAGTGACAGGTACTTTTTTTTGAAAAAATTGGGGTCTATTAGACCCTAGATCTCTCCTCTGCCCTCAAAGCATCTGACCACACCAAGATCGGTGTGATAAAATGCTTTCCCAATTTCCCAATGGCACTGTTTACATCCGGCGAAATCTAAGTCATGAAATGCTCGTAGCTTCCGGTTTCTTAGGCCATAGAGATGTTTGGAGCCATTCTGGTCTCTGATCAGCTCTATGGTCAGCTGACCGAATCACCGGCTGCATTCTCAGGTTCCCTGTTGGGACAGGAGAGCCGGAGAAAAACATGGAAGACGGTGGGGGGGGCATTCCCTCCCACTGCTTGTAAAAGCAGTATAGAGGCTAATTAGCTGCTAGGATTGCTTTTACATGAAAGCCGACCGCTGGCTGAAAAGAATGATACCAAGATGATACCTAAACCTGCAGGCATCATTCTGATATAACCACTCAAAGTCCAGCAACATACCAGTACGTTGCTGGTCCTTGTTGGGCATATATTGTAAACTTTTTTTCATGCAGCCTGTGGGCTGAACGAAAAAAAAGATATTGATCGGTGGGTATGCCCACCATTAGAATACCTCCCTTCATCCACCCACTTCTAATGATGGCCATTCATGCATCGTATATATATGCCTGGGGGCATCCTCCCGCAAAAGTTAGGAGCAAATCGCTCCTCCGCCCACTGCTGCCCCCACGCTTCGGCATATATGCTGAAGTTTGTAACTGTGGTGGGGAAATCACCTCCGTCAGCGCTGGAGTCACGGCTTTATGTATCGTGGGAGCAAACACTGTTGCTGTCAAGATAAATAAATCTGCGCTGCAACTGAATGGCGTACCTGCTAAGCAAATGGTGGTTAACAAAAAACAAAGTAACATTACAACAGTAATACTTACCATACCTGCAAAGCAAATACAAAAAAAACCATAGTAAAAAATAAAACATTTAACGCAACCTGTGCCTACCTAAAATATATATATGCCGAAGCATGGGGGCATCCTCCCGCAAAAGGCAGGAGCAAATCGCTCCTCCACCCACTGCTGCCCCCAAGCTTCGGCATATATGCTGAAGTATGTAACTGTGGTGGTGAAATCACCTCCGACAGCGCTGGAGTCACGGCTTTATATATCGTGGGAGCAAACGCTGTTGCTGTCAAGATAAATAAATCTGCGCTGCAACTGAATGGCGTACCTGCTAAACAAATGATGGTTAACAAAAAACAAAGTAACATTACAGTATAACAGTAATACTTACCATACCTGCAAAGCAAATACAAAAAAAAACATAGTAAAAATAAAACATTTAACGCAACCTGTGCCTACCTAAAAAATATTTATGCCGCAGCATGGGGGCATCCTCCCGCAAAAGGCAGGAGCAAATTGCTCCTCCACCCACTGCTGCCCCTACGCTTCGGCATATATGCTGAAGTATGTAACTGTGGTGGTGAAATCACCTCCGACAGCGCTGGAGTCACGGCTTTATGTATCGTGGGAGCAAACGTTGTTGCTGTCAAGATAAATAAATCCGCTCTGCAGCTGAATGGCGTACCTGAAAACAAAAAAGTGGTTAACAATAAAAAAACAAAGTATAAAAAAATTGCATACCTATAAAGCAAACATGATAAAAACATAACAATAAAACATTGCAGTATAGAATACAATAAAAAAGAGCAGAACAATAGAGAGAGAAAAGAGACTGAGAACAATAAAACAACAACTATTTTTGGTATTTTTATTTTATATTTTTTTTGTATTTTTTATTTTTTTATTTTATTATTTTTTTTTTTTTACACTTTTTTTAGTAACTTTAACTTTTTTAACTGGTACCAGGTTTGGGTCTCTCAAAATGCGATGGCATCTTGGGAGACCCTGTGAAAGTGTGTCCTAGTCTGTGCAGTGCTGTACCCTACGCTAATACTCAACTAGTGTATGGTAGCATTCAAAACATTCACCAATGCATAGACCAGGATTGTCAGGACAGGAGGGACAACAATACCGGGTGTCACGCCTAAATCCGCGCTTGCTGCAGACACAAGATCTTTTTTGGGGGGCTCGTTGGGTAGGGGTACTCGGGAGGACATAAGGAAAATGCCTCTCATGCAACCGGGTTACTGCATTTTGTTGGGGAAGGTGAGGTGGAGCACCGTCTGGAAACAGAAGGGCTCTGACGATGTCTTCCTGGAATTTAAGGAGGGATCCAGTCCGTCCTGAAGCTCTGTATAGCACATGAGAATTCAGCAAAGCCAATTGAAATAAATAAACAGACACTTTTTTTTACCAGCGTCTGGCCTTACGGGCAACTAGGTACGGCGCCAACAACTGGTCGTTGAGATCCACCCCTCCCATATTGAGGTTATATTCGTGGACACAGAGGGGTTTCTCCACAACACCAGTCGCCGTAGTAATTTGGGTCGTCGTGTCTGCATGAAGGGAGGTAAGAACGAAAACATTCTTATTGTCCCTCCACTTCATAGCGAGCAAATTATTACACTGCAAGCAGGCTCTCTCCCCCAGCCTAAGACGGGAATCTACAAGCCGCTGGGGAAAGCCCCGGCGATTAGGTCGCACGGTGCCACATGCTCCAATCTGTTGATCAAAAAGGTGACTAAAAAGTGGCACGCTCGTGTAATAATTGTCCACGTACAAGTGGTACCCCTTTCCGAATAAGGGTGACACCAAGTCCCACACTATCTTGCCAGCGCTTCCTATGTAGTCAGGGCAGTTTGTCGGCTCTACATGACTATCTTTGCCCTCGTAAACCATAAAACTACATGTATAGCCTGTGGCCCTGTCACAGAGCTTATACATCTTGACCCCGTATCTGGCACGCTTGCTGGGAAGGTACTGTTTAAATGACAAGCGGACAGAAAATTTAATCAGGGACTCATCAACGCAGACAACTTGATGGGGAGTAAACAAGTCTGCAAAACGTTGGTTGAAGTGGTTTACGAGGGGATGAATTTTGTAGAGCCGATCGTATCCAGGGTCTCCACGAGGACGACAGAGTTCATTGTCGTTGAAGTGCATGAACCGCAAAATCTGCTCGTATCGTGCCCTGGTCACGGAGGCAGAGAACACGGGCATATGGTAAATTGGGTCAGTGGACCAATATGACTGCAACTCACTCTTTTTATTTATGCCCATGTTGAGGGAAAGGCCCAGAAAGAGCTTAAATTCGGAAACCGTAATTGGTTTCCAATCTCTGGTGAGGGAGGACTGGGGAATAGTGGCGATGTGTTGACCAGCGTACAAATTGCTTTGGTCCACAATAGATCTAAAGAGATCTTCGGTGAAAAACAGCGAATACAAATTCCTGAATTCCGGGTTGGCCAGTGAATGGGGGAAGTACAGGTGCTGCAGGTGCTGCAGAAGTGGTGGGTTCCCAATTAGGATTGGCGAATGCAGCAGAAAGGGCACTATGGGCACGACGGGCCTGTGTTCGTCTTCTTGGTGGCAGCGGGACGCTACTATTGCTTGCCACCTCGCCAGCTTGAACTGCACTTATGGGACTCGCCACGTCACCACGTGATACTGCAGTGCTGGATGTACGACCAGGGTGTACTAGGCCGCTGGTGCTTGCCAGTTCACCAGAAGGAATAGCGGCGCTAGTACTTCTCTGCTCCATACGAGGGACCTGCGGTTCTTGCACTTCAAGGACAAAAGAAGAAGATTGGGGTCTGGTACGCCTGACCTTAGCAGGGACCACAACTCCGTCAGAGCTATCTGTCATGGAGCCGCTGTCCTCTACGGGATCGTATTCTGAGCCTGAATCTGACAGATGAGTGACTTCCTCTTCACTATCTGTCATGCTCAGAAACGTGTAGGCCTCTTCACTAGTGTACCTTCGATTTGCCATTTTGGGCTCTAAATTTAGGGGTACACTAGTGAGACTCACAGGCAAAAAAGCTCCTGACTGATAGCGACTGATTCAAAACGCTACCAAAAAACTGTTAGCGATCGCAGGGATCAGGCCTGACTCTGCGAACGCTGCAGTTATGTGTGCTTAGTATTTTGTAAGTGTCAGTGATCGATCGATACTGCACTTGGGTGGGCTGGGCTGGGCTGGGCCGAGGGGCAAAATGCAGGTGCTAGCAGGTATCTGGGCTGATCCTGCTAACACTGCATTTTTGGGGACCCTAAACTGCTGGGGATGCTAGTATAGATCTGATTGGATCAGATATCGATCTGTTCAGATACTATAGCACTAAGGGAGGTGTATGCTGCATGCGTGGGTGTGGGTGTGCGTGGGTGCCAGCGGTACAGGCGCTAACCTGACGCTGCCTGGGGCGACGCAGACCTTATCTGATCCTAAAACCGTAACTTATATCACCGCCGGGCAATTAGGGGGTTAAACCTTTATAAGGTAATAAACGGCGGGTGTCCTAAAACTATAATAAACTATAAAAAACAAACGAACTAACCAGCGTCACCCGTAACACTTATATGGTGATCGCTGGTGAAAGGGTTAACTAGGGGGCAATCAGGGGGTTAAAACCTTTAGTAGGTAGTATATGGGGGGTCCCTGTCACTATAAAACACTGACAGCGAACCTATATACTTACCTCCCTAACTAGCGTCACCTGTGTCACTAATACAGCGATCAGAAAAAACGATCGCTTAGCGACACTGGCGACGGGGGGTGATCAAGGGGTTAACCTTTATTAGGGGGTAGGGATGAGCTTCGTGTTCGAGTCGAACCCATGTTCGACTCGAACATTGTCTGTTCGCCCGTTCGCCGAATTGCGAACGATATTCGTGTGGCGCGTCACGGCCCATAATTCACTGCGGCATCGCAGTGCATTGCTGGCTGATGATTGGCCAAGCATGCACAATGACACGCATGCTTGGCCAATCACAGCGCCGCCTGAACAGAGAGCCGTAATTGGCCAAAGCCAAGGAGGCTTTGGCCAATTATGGCTCAGGGGATTTAGAACACGCCCCACACTATATAAGGCCGTCTGCACGGCGGCCCTATGTAGTGTGTGTTCCGGCGTTGAAAGAGATAGACAGAGAGACAGTGTCATTTGATTTGAGTTAGATAGATTAGGCAGAACAGTCAGTCAGTTAGCTGCACTTACAGTGTATTGTGTATATATATGCATCCCAGGTGTTGCATATATATATATATATATATATATATATATATATATATATATATATATATATATATATATATATATATATATATATACTGTATTCAGTTTAGCTAGATCCATTCCTGTTATCTTCCTACTAACAGACAGGCTTGTCTTGTTACAGTATTTACAGCTACCTGAAGAAAATTGCTGGTGTTCTTTTGATCCTATTAGTACCACAGTCAGGCAGCTAGACTATTTACAGTTAGTGCAGTGCGTCCTGCTCACAGTGTTCAGCTAGATCCGTTCCTGTTATCTTCCTACTGACAGGCAGGCTTGTCTTGTTACAGTATATACAGCTACCTGAAGAAAATTACTGGTGTTCTTTTGATCCTATTAGTACCACAGTCAGGCAGCTAGACTATTTACAGTTTGTGCAGTGCGTCCTGCTCACAGTGTTCAGCTAGATCCGTTCCTGTTATCTTCCTACTGACAGGCAGGCTTGTCTTGTTACAGTATATACAGCTACCTGAAGAAAATTGCTGGTGTTCTTTTGATCCTATTAGTACCACAGTCAGGCAGCTAGACTATTTACAGTTAGTGCAGTGCGTCCTGCTCACAGTGTTCAGCTAGATCCGTTCCTGTTATCTTCTTACTGACAGGCAGGCTTGTCTTGTTACAGTATATACAGCTACCTGAAGAAAATTGCTGGTGTTCTTTTGATCCTATTAGTACCACAGTCAGGCAGCTAGAAAATGTACAGTTAGTGCAGTGCGTCCTGCTCACAGTGTTCAGCTAAAACTACAAGTTAGTGGGGTGCGTCCTGCTCACAGTGTTCAGCTAAACCTACAAGTTAGTGGGGAGCGTCCTGCTCACAGTGTTCAGCTAAACCTACAAGTTAGTGCGGTGCGTCCTACTCACTGTGTTCAGCTAGATCCGTTCCTGTTATCTTCCTACTGACAGGCAGGCTTGTCTTGTTACAGTATATACAGCTACCTGAAGAAAATTACTGGTGTTCTTTTGATCATATTAGTACCACAGTCAGGCAGATAGACTATTTACAGTTAGTGCAGTGCGTCCTGCTCACAGTGTTCAGCTAGATCCGTTCCTGTTATCTTCCTACTGACAGGCAGGCTTGTCTTGTCACAGTATATACAGCTACCTGAAGAAAATTACTGGTGTTCTTTTGATCCTATTAGTACCACAGTCAGGCAGCTAGAAAATGTACAGTTAGTGCAGTGCGTCCTGCTCACAGTGTTCAGCTAGATCCGTTCCTGTTATCTTCCTACTGACAGGCAGGCTTGTCTTGTTACAGTATATACAGCTACCTGAAGAAAATTGCTGGTGTTCTTTTGATCCTATTAGTACCACAGTCAGGCAGCTAGACTATTTACAGTTAGTGCAGTGCGTCCTGCTCACAGTGTTCAGCTAGATCCGTTCCTGTTATCTTCCTACTGACAGGCAGGCTTGTCTTGTCACAGTATATACAGCTACCTGAAGAAAATTACTGGTGTTCTTTTGATCCTATTAGTACCACAGTCAGGCAGCTAGACTATTTACAGTTAGTGCAGTGCGTCCTGCTCACAGTGTTCAGCTAGATCCGTTCCTGTTATCTTCTTACTGACAGGCAGGCTTGTCTTGTTACAGTATATACAGCTACCTGAAGAAAATTGCTGGTGTTCTTTTGACCCTATTAGTACCACAGTCAGGCAGCTAGAAAATGTACAGTTAGTGCAGTGCGTCCTGCTCACAGTGTTCAGCTAGATCCGTTCCTGTTATCTTCCTACTGACAGGCAGGCTTGTCTTGTTACAGTATATAGAGCTACCTGAAGAAAATTACTGGTGTTCTTTTGATCCTATTAGTACCACAGTCAGGCAGCTAGACTATTTACAGTTAGTGCAGTGCGTCCTGCTCACAGTGTTCAGCTAGATCCATTCCTGTTATCTTCCTACTGACAGGCAGGCTTGTCTTGTCACAGTATATACAGCTACCTGAAGAAAATTACTGGTGTTCTTTTGATCCTATTAGTACCACAGTCAGGCAGCTAGACTATTTACAGTTAGTGCAGTGCGTCCTGCTCACAGTGTTCAGCTAGATCCGTTCCTGTTATCTTCTTACTGACAGGCAGGCTTGTCTTGTTACAGTATATACAGCTACCTGAAGAAAATTGCTGGTGTTCTTTTGATCCTTTTAGTACCACAGTCAGGTAGCTAGAAAATGTACAGTTAGTGCAGTGCGTCCTGCTCACAGTGTTCAGCTAAAACTACAAGTTAGTGGGGTGCGTCCTGCTCACAGTGTTCAGCTAAACCTACAAGTTAGTGGGGTGCGTCCTGCTCACAGTGTTCAGCTAAACCTACAAGTTAGTGTGGTGCGTCCTGCTCACAGTGTTCAGCTAGATCCGTTCCTGTTATCTTCCTACTGACAGGCAGGCTTGTCTTGTTACAGTATATACAGCTACCTGAAGAAAATTGCTGGTGTTCTTTTGATCCTATTAGTACCACAGTCAGGCAGCTAGACTATTTACAGTTAGTGCAGTGCGTCCTGCTCACAGTGTTCAGCTAAAACTACAAGTTAGTGGGGTGCATCCTGCTCACAGTGTTCAGCTAAACCTACAAGTTAGTGGGGTGCATCCTGCTCACAGTGTTCAGCTCAACCTACAAGTTAGTGTGGTGCATCCACCTCACAGTGTTCAGCTAAACCTACAAGTTAGTGGGGTGCGTCCTGCTCACAGTGTTCAGTTAAACCTACAAGTAGGGATGAGCCGAACACCCCCCGGTTCGGTTCGCACCAGAACCTGTGAACGGACCAAAAATTTGCACGAACGTTAGAACCCCATTGACATCTATGGGACTCGAACGTTCGAAATCAAAAGTGCTCATTTTAAAGGCTAATTTGCATGGTATTGTCCTAAAAAGGGTTTGGGGACCCGGGTCCTACCCCAGGGGACATGTATCAATGCAAAAAAAACTTTTAAATATCGTACCTGGGGGGTGTCTATAGTATGCCTGTAAAGTGGCGCGTGTTTCCCGTTTTTAGAACAGTCCCTGCACCAAATGTCATTTTTAAAGGAAAAAATCTCATTTACAACTGCTTGCGGGTTTAATGTAATGTCGGTCCTGGCAATATGGATGAAAATCAGTGAGACAAACGGCATGGGTACCCCCCAGTCCATTACCAGGCCCTTTGGGTCTTGTATGGATATTAAGGGGAACCCCGCACCCAAATTAAAATAAGGAAAGGTGTGGGGCCACCAGGCCCTATATACTCTGAACAGCAGTATACAGGCGGTGCAAACAAGACAGGGACTGTAGGTTTGTTGTTAAGTAGAATCTGTTTGTAATTTTGAACGGGTACATTTTTAACGTGTTTAGCTCCAGCCAAAAAATCTTTTTTAAGCTTTTTGAAAAACATAGGGAAGGGTTATCACCCCTGTGACATTTGTTTTGCTGTCTGTCCTCCTCTTCAGAAGATTTCACCTCACTTTTTGTCCCATGGTATGTGTGTGATGGAAAAATCTGGACAGCCACACTCCGGATTGGAAAAGTGAAAAATAAAATCCTCTTTATTGAAAAAGTAATAACATGATTAAAATCCGTACATGGCTTTGTTGGGATAATGCAGCATAACCGCTAACGCGTTTCACGCTCCCGTAGAGCGCTTACTCATAGTCCCAATGACAAATGTTTTTTGAAAATTTGGGTTTTTTGTGGAACAAGGATTGGAAAGCATCAGTGGAAAAGAGAAATGTTTTTTCCCATATTAACTCTTACAGGAGACAATTTCCCTTCCTAGGGGTAGATTTCATCTCACTTCCTGTTGTCTCCTTCCGTTTGCAAGTAGGAGTCGTTTGTAAGTCAGATGTTTGAAAGTAGGGGCCTGCCCTATATACTCAGCAGAAATTTGGGCCTTAGGTGTTGCAGTGGTCACAACACTGTAAGCCCTCACAGGGCCCTGCTGTGAAATATTAGATCAAGAATTGTAATTACATGCCTCTGTTGAACAGGGGCAGAAAAATTGGGCCTTTGGTGGTGGTGGTGCTGGTGCCACAACACTGTAAGTCCTCACTCGCTCTTGGTGGGTGCAGAAATGGGCCCTGCTGTGAAATATTAGATCAAGAATTGTAATTACATGCCCCTGTTGAACAAGGGCAGAAAAATTGGGCCTTTGGTGGTGGTGGTGGTGGTGCTGGTGCCACAACACTGTAAGTCCTCACTCGCTCTTGGTGGGTGCAGAAATGGGCCCTGCTGTGAAATATTAGATCAAGAATTGTAATTACATGCCCCTGTTGAACAGGGGCTGAAAAATTAGGCCTTAGGCACTGGTGCTGGTGCCACAACACTGCAACCTCTCACAGACAATCTAGTTGGAACGCAGGAACGAGCCCTGCTGCAAAGTATTGCATCAAAAATTGTAATTACACGCCCCTGTTAAACAGGGGCAGAAAAATTGGGCCTTAGGCACTGGTGCTGGTGCCACAACACTGCAACCCCTCACAGATACTCTAGTTGGAATGCTGAAATGAGCCCTGCTGCAAAGTACTGCATCAAAAATTTTAATTACACGCCCCTGTTAAACAAGGGCTGAAAAATTGTGCCTTAGGCACTGGTGCTGGTGCCACAACACTGCAACCCCTCATAGATACTCTAGCTATAATGCAGAAACGAGCCCTGCTGCAAAGTATTTCATCAAAAATTGTAATTACACGCCCCTGTTAAACAGGGGCTGAAAAATTGTGCCTTAGGCACTGGTGGTGGCGCCCAGAACCAAAAATGTTCTTACAAGCTATCAGCGTGATGATTGAGGAGGAAGAGGATCATTTCTCAGGGATAGTCACTTAGCATCAGTATAGGCAGTCTTTGAAGGGATCTGAGATTTCAAAAAAAATTATTCGGTTACATCAGCATCAGGTGCTTGGTAGCTGGTGGTGATCCAAGACTGATTCATTTTTATGAAGGTCAGTCGATAGACCGAGTCGGTGGACAGACGCACCCTGTGATCGGTTACAAAGCCTCCAGCAGCACAGAATGTGCGTTCTGAAAGAACGCTGGATGCAGGACAAAAAGATTTTTTGGCTGGAGCTAAACACGTTGGTGATTCTACTTAACAACAAACCTACAGTCCCTGTTTTGTTTGCACCGCCTGTATACTGCTGTTCAGAGTATATAGGGCCTGGTGGCCCCACACCTTTCCTTATTTTAATTTGGGTGCGGGGTTCCCCTTAATATCCATACAAGACCCAAAGGGCCTGGTAATGGACTGGGGGGTACCCATGCCGTTTGTCTCACTAATTTTCATCCATATTGCCAGAACCCGACATTACATTAAACCCGCAAGCAGTTTTAAATGAGATTTTTTCCTTTAAAAATGACATTTGGTGCAGGGACTGTTCTAAACACGGGAAACACGCGCCACTTTACAGGCATACTATAGACACCCCCCAGGTACGATATTTAAAGGAATATTTCACTTTTTTTTTACTTTAAGCATCATTAAAATCACTGCTCCCGAAAAAACGGCCGTTTTTAAAAGTTTTTTTTTGCATTGATACATGTCCCCTGGGGTAGGACCCGGGTCCCCAAACCCTTTTTAGGACAATACCATGCAAATTAACCTTTAAAATGAGCACTTTTGATTTTGAACGTTCGAGTCCCATAGACGTCAATGGGGTTCTAACGAATTTTCGGTCCGTTCGCAGGTTCTGGTGCGAACCGAACCGGGGGTGTTCGGCTCATCCCTATTGGGGGGGTTAGGGGGGTAACCTAGACCTAAAGGGGGTACCCCAGACCTAAAGGGGGCTAACCTAACTGCCCTAACACTTATAACTGTCACAAACTGACACCAATGCAAAAAAAAAAAAAACTATTGGTGTCAGTGTGACAGGGGCTACAGGGGGGTGATCAGGGGTGATCGGGGGTGATGGGGGGTGAAAAGTGTGCCTAGTGTGTTCTACTGTTAGTGTAGTGTTGGTGCGCTTACTTGGATGTCTTCTCTCCTCTGCGCCGGAACGAAAAGACCGGCTCGAGGAGGGATGACATCACTTCCTCTCCCTCTGTTTACATTACAGAGGGAGAGAAAGGATTTTCATTCGCCGGTAGCGATCGGGAGGGGGTGGCCAACAATGGATGGCCTGCCCCTCACCTCTCATCACCCGCAAAGAAATGCCGGCTGCCTCTGGCACCGGGGGGGGTCCGATAGGACCCCCCACCCGCGGGAGGCAGATCACGTATTGGTACGTGATTCTGCCTGCCCGTGCCATTCTGCTGACATATATCAGCGTGAGGCAGTCGGCAAGTGGTTAAGTCCTGTGTTTTACAGGTGTTCCTGCTGCTGTCAGGAACCCTCTGGTTTTCCGGATGATCCCAAAATTTCCTTCTGCCAATTTACATGCTGTTTCACTGACTGTCGGTAAGTGTGTTGTGTCCATCTTCATCACTTCAAAGCAGTCATGAGCGGTGAGATGAGAATCATTTTCCAAAGAGGATCCCCCCTCGAGAAGAGGAAGGAGAGTGGATGGGTTAAGGGTATCACATCGGAGGATGGTGATGTTATCGGGGAGAAGCAAGGCACACTGAAGTCTGAGGTGTCTTGCTGAGGACAGGTGTTTGGGCTGTATATGGTTCAGTATGGCAGTTATGTCATGAGGGGCATTAGGCTGCACAGACGGCTTTAAGGCAGGAGGGTCCCCCCCTGGCCACTGAGTCCAGTTGACAGGAGTGATACCCTGAGTCTGTTATCATGGGCCTGAGCCAAAACTCCTGTGGCATGTCCTTGCCTCTCTGAGACAAACAGTTTGAAAGTCTTTTAGTCCCAAAGCAGAGGCTGTTGAGAGGATTTCCTTCAGAGTTTCAAAATTGTCCACAGCTTCTGGAGAAAGCAGGAAAGGGTCAGATTTCAGGGCATCATAAAGGGATTGCTTGACCTTGAGGCAAAGGGATGCCCTTGATTGCAGCAACTCTTTCTTCAGTGAGATGTCAAGTGCCTTGGGAGATGCAGAGGCCTGGGAAAATCACCTTCTTTCTGGACTTTTTGCTTTTTAAGGCCTTGCAACCTTGCTCAACCAGGTAGTAAAGGAGGCTTTCAGAGTAGATTGAGGCAATCACAAGCAGGAGGTCATCTACATACTGAAGGAGTACAATGTCTGGGTGTAACTTCATCCAGGTGTCCAGAATGAGGGTCGTTGCCTTGGCGAATTGGGAGGGGGAGTTCTGGGCACCTTGTGGCATAACAGTCCAGGTGTAGCTGGCAGGTGAAACAGGCTTGCCTGAATCCTTGTGGAGAAGGTCCATGTGATCCGGAGAGGTAGGCGAGGTGAGGTGTCATGTCCCTGGTACTGGGCGCTTTCATGTGGACCACGGTTGGGGCTTGGTTGACTGTAGGTGAATTTCCATGGGCTTCAGTATTCCCTTCTGGAGTGGCTGGGTCTTTCGCAGTTGTAGCAGACACGTGGAGTTGGTACTGGTGGGCGCAGATAGGGTGTGTCAGAGGCCATCATGAGAGGAGCTACTCTCTACTGTTCTGTGAGGATTCTGGACCTAATAACTACTAATAACAACGTCTCAAGCTCCAAGGTTGTGGGTTCTCTATACTCAGACCCTTTCGGATTGACTCTTTAAGACCTGAAATAAATGCGGCAGCTAACATATGTCTATGCGCTCTGTTCAGCACGCTAAAACCCAAATCAGTAAACTTCTTGTACACATATTGACTTCAGGCCTTTTAGAGTAGAGACGTGAACCATCTCCAAACAGAATAATTTTTTATAGGGAGCCTCGGTCCAGCCGATCTCCACAACATACATATTTATTTTTCTTTCTAAACATTCTAATTAGATACTGAGTCTTTTTTTTTTTTTTTTCAGAATACAAAACGCTGAGATGTGAATGGGGCCTACCTAAATCTAGCACATAGATTTAAGCAAAGAAAGCAGTTCCTCTTTTGCTCTTCTGGCATAACGCCTAGAATACATAAATTTCCTCTTTATTTATAATACTGTTAAATATTGAAATTGAACATTTTAAACTCCCCAATTATTGCTAATACAGCTTAAACACAATTAAAACCAAAAGAAACACCTTTTAGCTTCAATAATGCAAGGGTAAGCAATTACAACTAAATTCAGACTCTGACTGAAATATTCAGAAATATTCAATACATCCTATACATAAATTATTTATTTAATTAAAATGCTACATTGATTGTTACTATGCTCCATCACTGGAAACATGTGGGTGGGTTTCGGTGTGGGCGGTTCATGGGGCGGTGGCATAGGGCATGTTGCCACAGGGGGAGGTGTCACTTAGAACAGAGGGGCGGTAGACGAAGGGCAGTGTCTACTTCCTGGGGACCAGACGCCATTATAGGGCGGTGGCTGACTACTTAGCTTCCTCTTTTCTAGTTTTCTTGTACACGTACACAATGCAACCATTTTGGTTTGTTTCCTGTTCCATCCGCCCTCTTTTTCATGAATAGCCTTTGCAACTTTAAACCAAGCATCTGCTGCTCGTAGCAACCCATAATCTGACAACAGACCTTATTTACGTTTCAAAAAACAGAACGCCATTCATCTACTTGTAATCTCCCACCCAAATGCATATCAATCCCACACACTTTTGCTAATTTCTTTCCCTTTTTCACATCATCCTCTCCCTCCCGTTCTAATACCAAATCACAGGCCAAATGATTTTTTTTTCATTTTGTTTTGAACATCATTGATGTTTTGCTTTATGTTTCCTAAATCTCGATTACACCCCATTATCTCCCCGATGAAGATCTGGGTACTTTCACTGGTGAAATGACATTCCTCTTCCACAATATCCCGATCACCTACAAAAAAAAAAAAAAAAAAACATGTATTATAAATATGCAGCCATCCATCTCTTACCTGAGGCTGTGGTCGCAGACACTCACCTGTTGTGATGACAATTTTTACGTCTCCCTCCTCCTCCTCTGGTTGGGTTTGGGGGATTTTCCCTTCTTCCTGAGGTGGGGGTCCCTGGTCTCCTCTGATGAGTGGTGTCCTCTGAGTCTTTTCTCGCCTATGTGAACAAAAATAGGTATACTTAGCACACAGATATTTGATGGTAGAAATAGGAATATGAAACATTGCTTGGAAGTGGGGTACAATTGTCTGTTTTGGCAGAGTTCCAAGCTGAATATTTTTTTTGTCCTTTGTAAAGCTTGAATACTTACCTGTTTTGTGCAAGCTTCACAGATGGAGACACCCCTATATTATCCACTGGAGCGCCTGTGTGGGGCCCCCTAATAAAAAGGGTGTTCTGGTGTCCCACACTAGTGCTCCAGCATCCAGATGTGTAAACAGCTGCTGAGTGTCCTCTCCTTACACAGAATCTAGTTTGCATTTCAATCTAGTTACAAACCCATCTAGACAACAAACTTTTTTTAAAAGAAGTAGGCCAGAAAAATGGTATTGAACTGCATCTGGACAAAACATCATATTTTAGTGGCCGAACGAACAATATTTCCTACGAACGATTAATGTGCCCATGAACATGAAAGTTGCCTTTTTAAACTGCACAACAGCATAAAGAAAAGCACATGGAGCAGCACGAATGTAATAAAAAGAAAGAATAGGAACACAGGTCAATTACTTACTTTTTTGCAGCACTCTCCTGATCCTTCTATACTGATCGTGCTCCCTTAATTTGAGGTTTCCTCAATTGATCCTTGGATCGCCGCACCCCAAAATTCCTGTGCAGACTCTTCACAACTTTACCCATGATCTTGGCCTTTCTCACATTTGGGTTTGGGTAAGGTCTATGCTTCCCATCATAGTTGGCCCTTTTCAATATGTCCACCATCTCTACAAAGGCCATATTTGATGCCTTAAATCTTCTCCTCCGGGATCGTAACGTTTATGGCTCCAGGCTTTCCTCCTCCTCCTCATTGCTGCTATTATCACACACCTGTTGTCTCCCCGCCATGTGCTCTCCCCCACTGTGCCGAAAGAGAAGGGGCGGGGAATAGACTAGAAAGAACGTCAGGGGCGGGCAGAGTTTCACGCATGCGCAGTGTATATAAAGCGTAACACTTGTGCGCCATATGTACGATCTGTGAGTGGAGGAAGGAGTGTCGGAAGCGCCGATCGTGATAACGAAGGTACCATTTTAACTTGGGCCTATACTGCTTATAGATTGAGGCCTATATTGGGACAAGATTAGGAGAGTTTAGCCTGACATTAGGGTTTGTCTTGTGTTGTGTCTTGCAGAGAAAATGGATCTATTCAATGACGAGGACTTTATGCCAATATTCACAGATATGTTCAGGGAGCTGCCCTGTCGGTGGCAGGTAAACCACCCACATTATAACAATAAAACAAAGAGGAAGGCAGCGCTGGATCAATTGCTGGAATTTGTGAAGCCGGTCATCCCCATGGCAGACATCCCCTATTTGAAGTCCCTAATTGGTGGCATGAGGAGCACTTATCTAAGGGAGCGCAAGAAGGTCCAGGATTCCCTGAGATCAGCAGCTGCAGCAGATGACATTTATGTCCCCAGGCTGTGGTACTATGAGAAACTGCATTTTCTGGCAGGCCAGACTGAACCAAGGCCAGCACTCTCCAGTCTTCCTTCCACACTTCCTTCCCCCCCAGCTGAGACTTCAGACGCCCAACCTGGGCCTTCCAGGCAGCAACATGTGGAGGAGCCCAGCTTGAGCCAGGTATAGCATTCTTCTAAATATTTCTGTTTGTCAAATTAATGATGTTAAATATATGTTAGTTTTGATAACTAATTTCTGATTTCACAAAGTGTTTTACATATCAATAGACAGTAGTGGCCACAAATGATTGTGACAAGAATGAAAAATGCTGGGCTCAGAATGATAGTCTTTTCTATTTATTAACATTCAATTTTCAACAGTCATGAGATGAAAATTGTGTGTGATTGATGAACAAAAAACTAAAACGATGTCCCTTTTCATACACAGGAAAGTCTCAGCCAGGAGGTGGCGGGGGTAAGTGGCAGCCAGGAGGTGGCCGGGCCCAGTAGCCTGCCCGATACCCAGGTCCCTCCCCTCCGCCTTCCACGAAAATGTGACAGGAAGAGGAGTAACGTGAAGGAGGCAGCAATTGGCCTATTTATGAAGGCTACTGCGGCCCTCAGAACCCCCCACAATGTTCAAGAGGACTTTGCCTATATTACAGCCTGCAAAATGCTGGAAATGGAGGAGGGCCAACGCCTAATATGTGAGTGTCTCATCTTACAAGCCCTAAATAAGGGGTTGAGGGGCCATCTCACAAGCCAAAGCCACGTTTGTGAGTTCAACCATGGTCCTCCTCCTCCTCATCCAGGTCCTCCTCCTCCTCCACCTCCTGCCACACCCCCAACACCAGAGCCACAGCCTGGAAGGAAGCGTCTAAGGAAGACCAGAGAGTGCTGGCCCTGGGTTCAGTCTGGTCTGGCAAAAGATGCAGGCTCTTGTATGACCACAGCCTGGGGACATAGATGTCACCTGCTGCTGTTCCTGATCTCTTGTAGTCCTGGACCGGATTGTGCTCACTATTATATGGACTCCTCAGGCCACCACTTTTGACTGTAAAATTATTCATGTGTACCCTGGGGTACAAAGGCTTCGCAAATTTTACCAGTTTATCCAGCGTTGCCTTCTTCTTTATTTTGTTATGACCCAGAATAAATGGCTATTTATTTTTCACATATACTTGCCTATGTGTTTTACTACAAAAAGGACAGTTTGTTTGTGAGTAGGCAGGTACATTTCCAAAATAAAATGTGAAATTAACAAGGGACACCAACACCAACCAATCTCCTTGAGATTCTAAAATACAATATAATAATGGTGTTGTGGTAACTTGACACACAAAACCCACAAAAATAAATACGGAGATTACCAAAAAAATAAAAAAAATTAACAAAAACAGGAGATCTTGTTTAAAAAAACAAACAACAAATTATCAAAAATATAAAAACATAAAACCCCCAAAAAATGTGTTAGATCTGACGAATACAAATATTATATTCATTAAATGACAATAAATAATAAAGAAATAAGTTTGTGAGAACTCTGTGTGAATATGAGCAGCAAAACAACTTCATTCTTCTAGCATTATAAAGAAGAAGAGAGTGCACTGCATTAAACAATTTAAAACATTGTAGCGTGACGAAAGTGCTATATCCATTACGAATGCTAATTTTACCAGACCGAGCAGTTCCGTCTCGGAATTTATTCTGAGCATGCGTGGCACTTTGTGCGTCGGAATTGTCCACACACGGTCAATTTATGTGAACGGATTTTGTTGTCGAAAATTTTATAGCCTGCTCTCAAACTTTGTGTGTCGGAAATTCCGATGGAAAAAGTCTGATGGAGCCCACACACGGTCAGAATTTCCGACAACAAGCTCCAGTCGCACATATTCCATTGGAAAGTCCGACCGTGTGTACAGGGCACTACAGTGAGTACGTAGTTTAAGGTTAAACCTATTTTCTTCTAATTTTAATGAGTGGCCACGTCTTGTTAAAAAGTTTTATCCCTATTGTAGGGTCACCAATATGGTATTTATAAATTTCAATCATATCCCCTCTCAAGCGTCTCAGAGAGAATAAGTTCAGTGCTCACAACCTTTCCTCAAAACTAATATCCTCCAGACCCTTTATTGGCTCAGTTGCCCTTCTTTGTACTTGCTCCATTTCCGGTACATCCTTCCTGAGGACTGGTGCCCAGAACTGGACAGCATACTCTAGGTGCAGTGGACCAGAGTCTTGTAGAGCGGGAGAATTATAGTTTTATCTCTGGAGTTGATCCCTCTTTAATGTATGCCAATATTTTGTTTGCTTTGTTAGCAGTGTGCGTCAGGTAGGTCAGTGTGGGTCAATGTAATGATCAGTGTGGGTCAGGTAGGTCAGTGTGGGTCAGGTAGGTCCCACACTGACCTACCTGCTCCCCGGGTGTCGGGCTCGGACTTTGGGCTGAAGCCCCTGGTCTTTTTCCCACCTAGCAACACCCCTGCCTGTGGCCTACTCACTTTGTTTCAGGCAAACTGAAGGCCTTTTTCACTTCAGCTGACTCTGACACAAGGTATCCCAGAAAGATGTTTTGCAAATTTTGCTCTGATGTTCCTGTGACTTTAGAGGAGGACTCTTCTGCTCCTTGCTAAGCTGGAGTCATCTAAATCTTCTTTAGGCCTCATCTAAGCCTTGAAAGATTTGACAGAACTGCAAGGATGGGTCAATCTCCAGCAGGCAAAGGACCCTGCTATTCTTTGCTCTCACCCTTATAATACAGCCCACCTCAGACTCTGCTCTCTGCTGCTCAGTATGTTTCCAAAGAGTTCTGGAAAGACAGGGGGAGATAGGCAAGCCTGCAGCTGCATAAATCAGAGTAGGCAAAACACAATTATGTCTCCACTTCTAACAGCAGAGCCAAAAAGCTAAATTTGCCTCACTTCTAGCACCAAAACTAGAAGGGTGCTACAGATGTAACAACACTACTGCACATGATACTTTGAATAATACTATTTGATACTGTTTTCTAATGTTGTTTATCATTGCTTTGCAAATTAACATTAATAATACAGAAAAAATTGCTCACAAAAAAAAGATAATACCTAAGGGTAACTAGAGGTACCTGTACATAAATGTATCAGCCCCAAACACGCTGTTGTTATAGCCAAATGCTGAACCATTCTGATAGTCAAAGTTCTGGCATTTTCAGGTAGTGCAGGAGCTTGCCGCTCAACACACCCCTTCTTCTTTTGCCTGAAAGGTAGTATGCCTCTGTAAAGTCCCCAAAGAGAAGATTGGTTAAAAAACTAAACAGAAAAAGTAGGTTAGCAAGAGTAATACCAGATTAAGAAATATTCCCTACTTAAGGAAATACACTGCTTCCAACCACCTCTATTTTCATAGATCTCCTTGTAACCCTTTTCTGGATATGTTTCTAGGTTCAGAAAATGTGCCGAATTTAGGGAAAATCAGCAATCTATAATTCACGTGGTGCTTACTTTCTGGAAAAAGGATAGGTTGAGTCATTTTTTATGCATCAGAAGTGTATTGAACTTTTTCTTTTTTTTTTAAATATACAAGTTTATTTAGGAAAGCATACAAGTAAATAACATATAAGCATATTGTACTCTATACTTATCTCCTGGGTGGTTATGTGGTATTTACATGCATGTACAGACTTTTGTAAAATAAACTAAAGTAAACTAAACATGAAAACTCTGGCACTTTTGTAATGGCAATCAAAACACACTGATAAGACACAATCTTTCCCCGACTTCCCTTCTCAAGGTACATTATCATAACTATACAGATCTCAGGGCAGTTCCTAGCACCGAACCTCTTATTATACATCTATCTATGCATCACATGTGTTGGTATTGTTAAGCCATTTATCCCATATCCTATTGTACTTGGCCGGACATCCCCTGTGTTTATATATAACCTTTTTGTAGGGTAGGGACAGGTTCACCATTTTAATCCAGTCCTGAAAAGTAGGAGGGGAGGCCCTCATCCAGTGTTTTGCCACCAGTTTTCTGGCGCAAAAAAGTGATTCATATATAAGAGTAGCAGTGAATTTGTCTATGGTAACATCTGGGAGCAGCCCTAGTACACATAACCTTGGTTCCACCTGGACAGGGGATCCCATATCATCATGCAGGAATGTAATAATTTGATTCCAGTAAGTTTGGATAACCGGGCAAGACCATATAAGGTGGAAAAAAGAGCTTGATGAGCTCGTGCATCTTGGACATTGAGTGTCTTGATTTTGGGAGAATTTAGCTATTCTAGCTGGTGTGAGGTAGGATTTGTGGATTATGTATAACTGCGTCATACGCTCCGGAAGCCTAGGGGAGGCCTTTTTAACATTTTCTAGGACCTCATCCCAATCATCATCTTCCACTGGGCCTATAACCTCTTCCCATCTAATTTTCGCTGTGTCAATTATGCCCGCAACCGAGCGCGCCCGAAGGGCTGAGTACAAGGTTGATATCAGTTTAGTTGGTTCTGCACCCGTTATAACATCCACCAGGAACAGCACTTGTGGATTTGGGTACCTAGTTGCAAATTGTGTTTGTAGGGCGTGTGTGAGTTGTCTATAGTTAAATAGCATACTTGGAGGCAGTTGAAACTCAGCACTCAAAGAGCTAAAGTCTCTTACCCCCGATGGGGTGATTACCTGGTGCAAGAAAATTATTCCCCTCGTAGCCCATCCAACCGCCCCAGGGATCGAAAGCAATTCTCTTAGTTGCGGGTTGTGCCACAGAGGAGTATGAGAGTGAAAAAAATCTGCGCCGATCAGTTTTAATGCTATCTCCCATACACGTTGATGCTGTTTCAGGAGGGGTCCTCGGCCAGCTGCTCCCCTCCCACCTGATCTACCCCTGAACAAAACCTGCAAGGGGGTGTGGATATCCTTATTGGGTTTATTGCAAACCAGATTCTGGTACTTAGCGCTGTCTGTGTTGTGAATGTAGTAGAAGTGAGACAATTGTGCTGCTATATAGTATGAGTGGAAGTCGGTTAGGGCTGTTCCTCCTGATGTGGTAGGGTTTTTAAGAGTGTTCCAAGCCAGTTTATGTCTACACGAGCCCCATACAAATGAATTAATGAGTTTGTCGATTGTTTTGAAAATTTTGAGGGGGATAAGTACTGGTGAGTTCCAAAAAACATACAAAAATTTTGGCATTATGATCATTTTAATAAGGTTGATCCTACCCATGATCCCCAATGGGAGCCGTGCCCATACCTGTATGTGTGATTTAAGGTATGAAAAGAGCGGTTCTATGTTGTTATCTAAAAATTCCGTGGGGTCTCTGGTTATTTTTATTCCCAGGTATTGAATTCATGTCACCCTCTGCAGAGGGAGATTTGCTGATAGTCTAGTGGGCGGTGATATATCTAGAGGGAGAATTTGTGACTTTGACCAGTTCATACGTAACCCCGAGTGTTTTCCAAAATTTTCAATGGTATTGAGGGCAGCCTGTAGCGACGGACCTGAATCCTCCAAATATAGGAGCATGTCGTCAGCGTATAAACTCACCTTTTCTATCAAATTTTTCATTCTAAGGCCCCGTACCTCTGGATTATTTCTAAGGGATAAGGCGAGTGGCTCCACTGCCAAAGCATACAGGAGCGGGGAGAGTGGGCAACCCTGTCTAGTCCCTCTTTCAAGGGGAAATGGGTCCGATGTGCTCCCATTCACCGACACTCTGGCCTCAGGTAGATAATAAAGTAACTTAACCCACTTTATAAAATTGGGTCCAAATCCAAACCCCCTCAAACACTCCCAAAGGTATCCCCACTCCACAGAGTCGAATGCCTTGGCGGCGTCGAGTGCCACCACTGCCCTATTTCCGATTTCCTCATGTACCGCCGAGACGTTCATGTATAGATGACGTAGATTCATTGCCGTGTTTTTCCCGGGCATGAATCCCGTCTGATCCGGGTGTATTAGGGATAAAATAATTTGGTTTAAGCGCATAGCCAGAATCTTTGCCAAGATCTTAATGTCTGCCTGGAGTAATGAAATTGGGCGATAGGACTCGGGGTACAGGGGGTCCTTACTTGGTTTGGGAAGCACTATAATCACCGCTTGTCTAAGTGAGTGGGGAAGGGACTCAGATTCAAAAATGTGACTATATAACCTCAATAGTTCGGGCACCAGTACCTCTGAATAGGCTGCATAGAAGTCTAGTGGCAGGCCATCCATCCCGGGGGCCTTAGCAGGTGCCAGGGATGCCACAGCCGCCGTAATCTCGTCCACGGTAAGCGGGGCCTCAAGGGCCTCCAACTGTGATTCCGAGATTTCGGGGAATGGAACATCCTGTAGAAATTCCCTAGTTTCCCCTGCGGTGACCTGCACTTTAGATGAATACAGATCTGCAAAGTATGCCCTAAAAGTATCCGCCACCGATTTGGGATCGGTTAACAATACATCACCCGTGACCTTTAGGGAGACAACCACAGGGGGCCAAGTGTATTGAACTTTACATGGTTTGTTCATCTACATTTTAGGGACCAGTTACATTTAACCAGTAGCTTGTACATTTTTTATGTGTCATTGTGTTGGCTCTTCTTATTTACTTTCTGTGGGTCCTTAACAAGCTTGCAAATAAAAAAGAAGAGAAAATAGTATTGTGCTGAGTATACACCAACAGTATCACACTCTTGGTAACAAAAGTCACATAATAATCCATTCACATGGATAAGATTTAACAGCTCTGTGTTCTTGCAGCTTCCAACAATCCTTAAGGAAAGGGATAACTGAGAAAACAAAGAAAACAGAAAAGAAGCTCAAACCCTAATTTAGTAAATCCTTTTTATTGTGAATATTAAAACAAAATACAAACAGGCACTTCAACAATGTTATGTAGTACAGGTATAGATCATCTGAGGGCTGGAAAAATCTGGTGCAGGTGAACTGTACAGCCAGGTGAGATACAAGCAGGGCTCCTGTCTTGCAAAGCCTCAGCAACCAGTCTGGCAAGGATCCTGGAGCAGAAGTGGGTGCAATCTGCACATAGGATTTGACTCATTGTGAAACACAGCAGAGTCAGGTAGATGCAGGGGCACACCACACACTTGACTAAAGGAGGCAGAACCGGTCTACACTGAAGGAAGAGACGCATAAGCCAGAGAATAGCATCACAGGTGACTGGGTTGCCACAGCAATGCATTTCAGGGGCATGTCCCTCTTTTTTAAGTCTCCAGACTTCAATCTCGCTATCCGGTTCACCTGCAGCAGAGGAATACTCACAAGCCCTCAGATGATTACTGATCTGTACCTGGACTACATAACTTTTGTTGAAGTGTCTATTTGTATCCACATAATCTGAGTTCAATATGTTTATTTTTCTTTATTATTCACATTATGTGGATTCACATTATGCGTAGCCCCATTGAAAATGAATGGGATGATCCCAAAGTTCATGTGTAATGTGAAAGAGTAGGTTTGGAGTGAGCCTGGAACATCAGACTGCAATGCATCTAACATGAACATTAGAAGCACTTCTTGAGTAAATTATTTTATCATTATTATACAGGATTTATATAGCTGAAGGTATACAGGTTCAAAAAACGTTGCCCCAGACCTGTAATTCCACCTCTGCGCTATAATTCAAATGTCAGAACCCTATCGGAGCTGCCACTTGATAAAAAAAGTATAAAAAGACTGAATTCACCAAGGGAAAATTGAAGATGAATAGTGGCGCTGATCCCCAAGTGGTGGGGAAGTGTAGAACACTCCGATACAGCCAGTGAGGTGGATATGGATGTGTACTAGATGATACACATCTTCCACCACACCTCTGTGATGTGATTCCACTCCCTTCTGAAATTCAAACTCACCAGCTATTAAGGCCTCTCACTCTCGTGTTTGGCCTGACAGAGCCTCTAACCCACTATCATGGGGGTCAGCATGCGAGCATACACATCCACTGCTCCATAGATCAAACGATTTCCTTATGTTGGTGGTATGGCATAAATAAAAGAAGCTCCAATAGTGTGATACCGTTTAAAAGATTTAATCACACATAAAACTTCAATGAACTCACATTTGAAAATAAAACCAGTAAGCAAATCACTTCACAGCATAAGGGAATATCTCACAGCAAAGCATGCGATGGCAATTGAAAATGCAACAGGCGGCCACGGCGGACCCAGGAAGTGTGTGCGCTCACGTTCGTCTCACCCGTCCGCAGCACTCATCCCTCCACTGCTCTTTCGCTCCATCCCCCTTCACTCCTTCCTTTAGCACTCATGTGGAATCGCCGTGTAGCCACGCCCCAACATGTTTTGTCACAGGGACTTAATCATGGGGTTGGCTAACCGGCGGATCAATCAGATATTTAAGCAAATCAGAATTAGAGTGGGCGGGTACAGATCACTCCGTGCTCACACACTTCCTGTGTCTCCGTATATACAAAGTATAGCCCTTCTCATCATTCTAGATTATAATTCAATACTAAATGTATTTCAATCAATATTTTCAAAGGTAAAACCTGTGGCAATCAGCTAACAATATTCCTCCCCTTTACATTAAAATACTATCCATCATATTGAGGGATTCTTTACTTCCCAAATGGTTCTCAGCAGTATTTGATTAGCGATAGTAAAACTACTGCTACTCAACATCAGAAATACATTTTACCACCTTAATTACTATTTAAATAATATTATTGATTGTTAATGCAAAAATCATATACATATATATATATATATATATATATATATATATATATATATATATATATATATATATACATTGACGCAAGAGAACACACATACACATATATATGTGAGGAATTACCCTATTCATAAGTGTAATTAAAAAAACTATATATGAAAATAAAAGAATTAATTCCTAAAAATGATTTATTTCCAAAAAAATTATTCCAAAAAAATGTATATGTGCCAAAACATTGGGAAAAGAGACTCTTATTGTGTGTGTGTGACCACACGATAGATTAACTCAATTCTATAACCCCCTATACTTATAAACTAAACCTATGTGTCTGATATTGCTAGCAGTTATTAATAAAGCAATTCAAGTCAAGTTTGATGCTCATACCTCTAGGGAATAAACATTTCAGGAGAAAGATCCTTCAGGTTTCTCTCTGAGAGAGATACCTAACCCGATTGGATCCTCTCCAGGACTGATATACTACATCCAAACTGCAGAATTGTAATAATAATTTTTTTGGAAATAAATAATTATTAGGAATTTTTGTCCTAAGTTTCACATATATATTTCTCTGATAAATATATTACTAATATGTCTAATCACGGAATTATGATTCTTTGATGGTCACGTTTTACGTGAGGCTATGACATAATATGGTATAATCTAGAGATTTATAGGGTGTTTGCAGTTCATATTTATATATATAAGTTCACATATATTTCATATCTAGTTTTTATAATTACACTTATGAATAGGGTAATTCCCCACATATATATGTGTATGTGTGTTCTCTTGCGTCAATGTGTATATATATATATATATATATATATATATATATATATATATATATATGTATATGATTTTTGCATTAACAATCACCAATATTATTTAAATAGTAATTAAGGTGGTAAAATTTATTTTTGATGTTGAGTAGCAGTAGTTTATTATCGCTAATCAAATACTTCTGAGAACCATTTGGGAAGTAAAGAATCCCTCAATATGATGGATAGTATTTTAATGTAAAGGGGAGGAATATTGTTAGCTGATTGCCACGGGTTTTACCTTTGAAAATATTGATTGAAATACATTTAGTATTGAATTATAATCTAGAATGATGAGAAGGGCTACACTTTGTATATACGGAGACACAGGAAGTGTGTGAGCACGGAGTGATCTGTACCCGCCCACTCTAATTCTGATTTGCTTAAATATCTGATTGATCCGCCGGTTAGCCAACCCCATGATTAAGTCCCTGTGACGAAACATGTCGGGCGTGGCTACACGGCGATTCCACACGAGTGCTAAAGGAAGGAGTGAAGGGGGACGGAGTGGAGGACCAGTGGAGGGACGAGTGCTGCTGACGGGTGAGACGAACATGAGCGCACACACTTCCTTGGGTCTGCCGTGGCTGCCTGTTGCATTTTCCATTGCCATTGCATGCTTTGCTGTTAGATATTCCCGTATGCTGTGAAGTGATTTGCCCACTGGTTTTATTTTCAAATGTGAGTTCATTGAAGTTTTATATGTGATTAAATCTTTTAAACGGTATCACGCTATTGGAGCTTCTTTTATTTATATGTCATACCACCAACATAAGGAAATTGTTTGATCTATGGAGCAGTGGATGTGTATGCTCGCATGCTGACCCCCATGATAGTGGGTTAGAGGCTCTGTCAGGCCAAACACGAGAGTGAGAGGCCTTAATAGCTGGTGAGTTTGAATTTCAGAAGGGAGTGGAATCACGTCACAGAGGTGTGGTGGATGGTTTGAGACTTAGCTGAGCAGTTTTTGGAGTCACCTTCACTTCTGTTGGACTTTTCTTTTGGATTTTCTTCATTTTTTGTTTCACGACTTATTGGGACTATTCAGTACACATTTTTTGGTTGCTGTATTTTTCTTTTCAGTATTCATAGAGTTTTTTTGGATATATGTATCTGTTACCATTTTCACAGGGTGATTTGCATATATACATCAATTAATTCTTTTTGCAGTTTATTAGCTCAGATATATAATTTAATTTTGGGTAAAAATATTTTATTTTCCTCACTTAGTAATTGATTCATTAGAGTGTATCATCTAGTACACATCCATATCCAGCTCACTGGCTGTTTAGGAGTGTTCTACACTTCCCCACCACTTGGGGATCAGCGCCACTATTCATCTTCAATTTTCCCTTGGTGAATTCAGTCTTTTTAGGATTTATATAGCGCCAACAGTTTGCACAGCACTTTACAACATTAGGGTAGACAGTACAGTTACAATACAGTTCAATACAGGAGGGATCAGAGGGCCCTGCTCGTTAGAGCTTACAATCTAGAAGGAAGGGTCAAGTGGAACAAAATGGAACAGTGGTGGGGGGATGATAAGATGGAGAAAATGAAAATAAAGTTGTTAGGTGTGGGAGGGATAGGCTTCTTTGAAGAGGAGGGTTTTCAGGGACCGTCTAAAAGCTAATATAGTTGGAGATAATCAGACAGATCAGGGTAATGAGTTCCAGGATTGAAGAGGCTCTGGAAAAGTCCTGGAGGCAAGCATGGTGGGAGGTGATGAGGGAGATAGAGAGCAGAAGGTCTTGAGAAGAAGGAAGAGAACAATTAGGTTGGTATTTAGAGACTAGGTCAGTGATGTAGCTGTGGGTAGAGTTGTAGATGGCTTTGTAAGTAGTTGTTAGTATTTTGAATTTAATTTGTTGGGTGAGCGGGAGTGGAGGGATTGACAGAGAGGAGTAGCAGACACAGAGCGATTGGTAAGGTGAATGAGTCTGGGAGCAGCATATATGATGGATTGAAGGGGGGGATAGACTATGTAGAGGTAAGCCAATGAGGAGGGAGTTGTAGTAGTTGAGGCGAGAGATGACCAGGGAGTGAATTAACAGCTTTCTTGTGTCATTGGTTAGAAAGGGGCATATTTTGAAGATGTTGAGGCGGCAAGATTTGGACAGTGATTGGAGATGGGGCTTAAAGGAGAGTTCAGAGTCCAGGATTACACCTAGGACCTTAGCATGTGAGGATGGGATTATAGTTGTGCCATTGATCTTTTTCAAACATATAACCCAATGATATGTGGCTCTTACCAATTCTTATTAAATTGTAGGGACCACATTTTTTTAAAATCTTGGCAAATTCATCTATCTTTATATACATACTACTTACAATATTAATCAGGTCACTAATGTTATAGGTAAACAGAAAACAACAGTTTCCATTTTCATTATTATTTTCAACACCATAAGCAAGTCTTTTATTTTATTTTTTTTATAAAAAAGATATCAGCTTAGCCCACACAGGCAGTATATTGTGCATTAATAGCTAGCTTCATTTTTTCAGTAATTTATTTTTCCAGGTTTTAGTCTTTGGATGCACTCTGTCATAAAATAAGAGGTTAGCGTAGGAGCATATTTTTATTTCCATCTGTACAGTTTTATGCCGAAATAGAAATGAAAGTGTGCTTGTGTCTTTTGTCTTTCAAATAATACACAGAAAGCAATATTAGTTACAAAAGCAATATTAGTTACAAAGCAATTTACAATCCAGGAGATAGTCAATCCAAAATAACAGAGAACTTTAGGAAACCAGGAAGCATTTATTATATAAAGAAGACTCAAAAATGTCATTATGACCTGTGACCATTTTAAGGTGACTTTTTTAAATGTCCAAGTAATGGTAAATCCAGATGGATGCCT
Source organism: Lithobates septentrionalis (assembly GCA_037952835.1). Lineage (NCBI taxonomy): Eukaryota > Metazoa > Chordata > Amphibia > Anura > Ranidae > Lithobates > Lithobates septentrionalis. Next base: position 804,931 of record JBBDGP010001088.1, on the reverse strand, counting down.
CATATCTGATCTATATCGCAAGCCTTTAGCAGCCAATGCCATCCTTCATGCTATAAGTGCACAGCCCACACCCCTCAGAAAGAATATACCTTATGGTCAAAACCTCAATTTCAAGGAATTGTACCAGAGAGGAAGACTTTTTGATCCAAGCGAAAAGCTTACAACACAGATTACGACAGAGGGGCTATAGTGGTAAATGCCTCAGAAAGGCTTTCCAGAGCGCTAAGATATGGACAAAGGAATAACTTACCCACATGTATAAGAAACCTCCTACGGTTAACACCACACACCTCATTACTCGCTATTCTCAAACCCATCAACAGGTAACAGATATTTTGGGTCAACATTGGCACATCCTGAAAGAGGACCCGATTCTTGCTAAATATATTGTATAGCATAGAGATCTCAGATAATATAAAAAACTTGCCAAATCACCACATAGCCACTGTGTGGATAGAATTTATTGAAAATTAATTATAAGATATGGGTGTAACGGCGCTACCTAAAAACTTAACTGGGATAGCCTTAAAAGTGATAAACCCCTACTATTGGTTATATATCTATAAGGTATTAGACATCAAAGGGTACGTCCCCCTTATATTATGAGTAATACTACAAATACATAGGTATATTCACAATGATGTATACTTTGGGAGAAATATAGTGCAACCAATCAAGTGTCGCACAGCAAGAAGTTGTCTTACAGCGTCTGGTGGTAGAGCCAGAGGCTGTATTACATAAAGTGCATTTATTGAGACCGTATACCATATAGTATAAAATTATTTCTATATATAATTAATGCCCGCATCAGCAATTGGATGCATCATGGAGAGTGTGTTATCCATACAGCAGTGCACATACTATGTATATAGATCACGTCGCCTTGATCAAAAACCATATGTATGATAAATCATGGATTAAAATCGCATGCATGCAAGACAGAAAATATTAAATGAAACTTCCAGCAATTAAATCTCAAATAAAATATAACAGTCCCATAAGTTGATACTATGTTGACTTTATGAAATTCCCAATGGTGACTTTGGTGCTGCAACAGTTGTCTGGTGGCTCTAGTGCTCCCCCTTATGGTTGCCTACTCACCAGATCCCGGAACCCCACCAGGGGTATTGCACCTGTAGTATATTAGACTGGGTTGCTCTGCTTGCTGCTTCCTGCGGTAGGTGCCTTTGATGTGATCAGCTCCCCAAACCCCATACAGGGGTAGTGCGCTTATGCTGGAATTTAAATAGACCACTGTGCGTGCTATATTCTGTGGTAGATGTCTCCTGTGTGTCCCGATCCGTGAAGATGTTGCATTCCCTCATGTATTAAGAAAAAAGAGCTTCCATGGCGTAATAAAGTAAGAACACTTTATTTAAAAGCATATATGCCCAAAAAAAGGGGATTTTGAACAGAAAAAATAAAATAAAACAAAAAATATAAACATAAGTAAAAAGTCCAAGCACTATTGTATTCCCACCCAGTGCAGTTGGGATAGGACACCAATAGTTCCCAGGCAGTAAACGAGTTTTAAAAATCCCTCCTAGAGAGCATAAAACGAGGTGGAGGGTGTATGTCCACCAGACGCTGAACAGCGTTCTACTCTCTCGTATGCCCTGGAGGTGACGTGTAGAGCGTGGTGCCGTTGTGCGCGCTTCGTCACATGACGTCCTCAGCAACGGTGCCACACTCTTACATCTGTGAGATTTTATAGGGAGAGAGCGTCCATACTGATCCCGCCCCTCAAATTACGGGGCTAGGAATTATGTGTAACTGTTACAGGACTATAGCTTAACTAGATGTAATCCAGATTAGTTTCCCATCTGTCACAATGTAAAATTTATGTGTCCGATTAGTGTACCCATATTACTATACATAAGGATCATGGAAGCGCTCTCCATTAAACCAGAAGAAATTCATATACAGCATATATAGTTAACCGGGCTCCCCCTGCTGGTCTTAAATGAAACAGCAAGTGAGCTGATTCAGTATACTATCACTGCAAAAGAGAAGTTAAGCTATAGTCCTGTAACAGTTACACATAAATGCACTTTATGTAATACAGCCTCTGGCTCTACCACCAGACGCTGTAAGACAACTTCTTGCTGTGCGACACTTGATTGGTTGCACTATATTTCTCCCAAAGTTTACATCATTGTGAATATACCTATGTATTTGTAGTATTACTCATAATATAAGGGGGACGTACCCTTTGATGTCTAATACCTTATAGATATATAACCAATAGTAGGGGTTTATCACTTTTAAGGCTATCCCAGTTATGTTTTTAGGTAGCGCCGTTACACTATAATACATTAATACATTATACTATACATTATAATACATTATAATTAATTTTCAATACGTTCTGCAAAGCACCTCATGGGTACTTTGTGTAAGGGAGGCAGCAACCTGTGGCTTCTGACCCTATAGACGTGCCCTAAGCGCAGTTTCTTTCGTAATCACTGTGTGCATAGGACTTCCTATATTCCACCCAACGCAAAGGCACCTATAGATGTGGGAGATGCAATTTCTGCAACCGGATTTTAACAGGCAGAAGTGTATCTCTCTCTAATGGCCAGTCTTGAACCTCCTGACATAATATCAACTGTCAGACTGTTAGTATATTATATGCAGTGCGCCAGTCAAGCATTTTATGTATGGAAAACAAAGAGACCTTTATAAAAAAGAATCAGAGACCATGTCTATCTCATTTGTAACTGCAAGATGTTGACCTCAGTAAGTCGGTTGGTCTCTATCAGATCCCAGTGTGCTTAGGTTTTTTGCTTTAGGGCATATGGAAAGCTCCCCAAGAGGGGGTGCCACTAACTAATTCATCCTCCAGTTGGAGACCAAGTGGATCTTCCAACTGGAGGAAACTAAAGCACCAGGTATTAATGAAAATGTCAGATTTAAACAATTTTTTTGAACCTTTTAATCTGAGGCTTCAATGTCCACATTTTTTGCCTATTGTTACAATTCTTAAAGCGGAGTTCCACCCTAAAGTGGAACTTCCGCTCATCGGATTCCTCCCCCCCTCCGGTGTCACAATTGGCACCTTTCAGGGGGGAGGGGGGTGCAGATACCTGTATAATACAGGTATCTGCACCCACTTCCGGGTACAGCTAGCCGCAGCTAGCCACAGACTCCCCGCCCACCCCCGTTGTGTTGTGGGAAATACACAGTTCCCACAACACAACGGGGACCAGTGAAGACGCGCAGCGCGACTCGCGCATGCGCAGTAGGGAACCGGGCAGTGAAGCGGCAACGCTTCGCTTCCTGATTCCCTCAGTGTGAATGGCGGCGGCAGCACCCGAGGATCGAGGGACGGCTCGGTCTCGGGTGCCGACATCGCTGGACCCCGGGACAGGTAAGTGTCCTTATTTTAAAAGTCAGCAGCTGCAGTATTTGCAGCTGCTGACATCTAATTTTTTTTTTTTTGGTGAAACACCACTTTAAGTAATTATTTGAAAATGATTTGTATACTCTTTTGTAATATGTATCTTGCAAATTTTTGATAATTATGATTGGTTTGCCCATTTTGTTGTGGGCTACTCTTGTAGTTATGAATGGAGGCCCATTAGAGTTTGCGTAGGGTTACGGTCAATTGGCGGCCCGTGGTGGATGGTGCCTTTTTCTATGCCCTTTTGGGGTGCCTTGAGTTGATATGCTACAGCTGTGTGAGTCTCCCCTTTTAGTTGTGTATTATCCTTAGCTTGCCTCCATTACACATTGAGTGCGTTTTGGTGTTTGCCCACTAGATGGTGCAGCATGGGGGTGACCCTTGGTGAGGAGGACCTAGGCGGTATTGTTCCAACTCTCTGTGCAGCCATATCCTCCCCTCCCTTTCTTTGTGTCATGGATTTCCTATCCATTGATGTTTAGGCTGGGTTATGGGTGATCCCTGGGCAGGCGGCAGGAAGGGGACGGTGCTGTCCGATCATCCCCACCCCCACTGCGCATGCGCAAGCCATAGTACCTCCACGCCAAATTCAACAAACCATGCCTGTTTGGACCTGTCTCTGTGCACATGCTATAACAAAATTGGAAACACACAATTGTCTGAAATGTATCTGTACATTAATGTTTGTGAATGGAGATTACATAGCTTTGTGCTCATTTCATGCACCTGATTTTGGAATTAGATGTTTAACAAGCTAATATAGGTGTCATGGTCAGATATTGAAAAACAGTACTTTGGTGGGATGGTGTATTCATTGTGGTATAGCTGAAGCTTTCATGCTTGTTGGGACTTTATTCATTTTATTGGCCTTTTCCAGAATGAAGCCCATCAAGCAAACAGCACAGAGAAGTCATTAGACCAAAAATATATTTTTTAGATAACTTGAATTTTTTTTTGTAAAGGGTTAGTTTTAGGGTATATGCACACTATCGTAACCTTTGTTAAATGTATTCCAGTTTTTCATTATCCTGTACTCTGTGATTTGACTCACAGTACTACTGCACTAAATGACATTATAAGGACCTTCAATAGTTGAAGAAGAAGAGAAAGAACCTATGATGTCATAAAACCATCTAGAACAGGGATGTGCAATTAGCGGACCTCCAGCTGTTGCAGAACTACAAGTCCCATGAGGCATAGCAAGACTCTGACAGCCACAAGCATGACACCCAGAGGCAGAGGCATGATGGGACTTGTAGTTTTGCAACAGCTGGAGGTCCACTAATTGCTTATCTCTGATTTGGAGGTTCATAGCAAAACAGATTTATATATGTACAGTACATATATTATTATATTATCATTATACAGGATTTATATAGCGCCAATAGTTTACACAACGCTTTACAATATAAAAGGGAGACAGTACAGTAAAAAAAAACAATACAATAGAAGAGAGTTAAAAGGGCCTTGCTCATAATAGGTTACGATCTACTAAGAGGGTGGGGCAAGTGGAAGAAAAGATTATAACTGTTGGGAAGAGCTGATGGAAGTGATAAAAGATTAGTTGGAGGAGTGATAGGCTTCCCTGAAGAGATGAGTTTTAGGGATCGCCTAAGGGCAGCCAGAGTAGAAAATAGCTGGACAGATTAAGGTAGAGAGTTCCAGAGGATGGGAGAGTCTCTGGAGAAGTCCTGGAGATGAGCGTGGGAGGAGGAGACAAGGGAGCTTGAGAGCAGGAGGTCTTGAGAGGAGCGGAGTTTGGGTGAAATTTGGAGACAAGATTAGTGATGTAGCACAGGGCAGAGTTGTGATTGGCTTTGTATATTGTAGTTAGTATTTTAAATTTAATTCACTAAGCAATCAGAAGCCAGTGTAGAGAATGGGAGAAAGGAGTAGCAAACACTGAGCGGTTGGTAAGGTAAAACGAGTCTGGCAGCAGCATTCATGATAGACTGAAGAGGGGATAGCCTATGGAGAGGCCTATGAGAAGAGAGTTGTAATAGTCAAGACGAGAGATAACAAAGAAGTGAATAAGTAACTTGGTGATTTTGTTATTTAAAAAGGGGCACATTTTAGAGATGTTACAAAGGTGAAGTAATATATATACAATATATCTATACACACATACTGTACATAAATATGGTTTCTGGCTGGTTTGACTACATCATGTTTTTTTTCTTTTATCTTCCAATGATGGATGGTCCTTACTACTGCACTGAACAGTGCAGAGTGTTATTTAGTGCAAGGCTCTCATGATGACCACAAGGGGTTGGAACTCTATGCATCTGGTGCCCTGCAATGTAGATCAGGGAGGCCGGACGCATGGATGGGGGGGTGGAGCCCGTGAGCCCCTAATGATCGGGCCGCCACTGGTAATGAATAAGTGCAAGGGACAGTTCCAGATTCAAGGTCAGCATTGCAACAAAAACAAATTTTATGTAATTTTTTTAGCTAGACTTCTGCTTTAAGTGAAGGTTGTACTAAGAGGGCTTCAGTTACCACTATAGTCTCTTTCTCCTGAGTGAAATTAAAACTTCTGATCTATATTCTTGTTCTGAGTTTAACATTTCTGAGCCTAATTCTTGTTCTGGGTCATGGACTTATGGAAAGCATGGGAACCATTGAATCAGCAAGACATCTAGCATTCTCAGAAGGAGACCACTGCTGACAACATTTGTATTATCCTTAGCAAATGTTTTCTTTAAATTATGTCCTACAAACCAAACTATGCAATCTAATCTCCCCTTTATTTGATAAACTGCTTAGTAAATGACAATAAAAAAATGCTCACAAATGTATTATGTAGTATGTTTAAAAAACATACATTTGAATGCATTCACATCATTTCTAGAGCTTCTTTCTTTATTATATATAAATGAATTGTTGCTAATATGTGTAAAAAAAGTGTTTATTACAGTGATAATAAACTCAAATCGCAGGTTAATTTTGTTTTTGGCATACATTAGACCTTTTAACAAAAACATGTATTTTATTGTTTAAATAAATACAGATCTATCTATCTATCTATCTATCTATCTATCTATCTATCTATCTATCTATCTATCTATCTATCTATCTATCTATCTATCTATCTATCTATCTATCTATCTATCTATCTATCTATCTATCTATCTATCTATCTATCTATCTATCTATCTATCTATCTATCTATCCCTGTATTTATTGTAAAACTTACTAACATAATCAAGTTATGTATGTATAAAAAGCTCACATCACTTCAAAATTTGCTTTTTATGTTGCTTCTAATTTTAAAAAAGGTGTTTGAAAATAAATTCTGTGGTTACTGTTATTCATAGTGAACATGGTTATTTTCCAAGAAGATCAAATAGCCTCTCGAGGTCTAGAAAATGCAGATCACAGTTTTCAGCAAGCTGTCTTATTCTGCACACAGGTTCTATCCCAAGAGTTTATATTCAATTATGTGTTCCACTTGATTGCCATGAAGGCTTCACAGAACGTAGTTAATCCAGAAAGGTTTATATTGAGGTTTTACAGCTTCAAATGTGTTTACATTTTTTGTTTAAAAATATAGATAAAAACATTTGTTGTAACCAGCTGAAAATGTAGATTCAGGGAGCTTTGTTTGTTAAAATAGACAGTAGAATGGACATGCAAATATTAATATTATAGAAGTTACTTCCTTACATAATGTTAAAGTGTTTGTAAACCCCTACAATAAACCTCTCTTATTTGCTTACTTCTGGCCTGGTAAATATACATAAACGTGTTTTTTTATATTGGTTCAATAAGTACCACAACTATACCCGTTGATCCTGCCAGAAATGCAATGACCTCCTAATGTCCTGTAGTGAGCAGACAATGCTGCACTAAAATCTCAAACAGTGCTATTAATCCTGCCTTAACTCCCTGTAAACTTCAGAACAACCTATTTGCTATGTTGCGGAGTTGGGGAGGTGTTATGTAATCCTAATAGCACAAAACATATTCCTCTACTACTAAAATAACAATGTTTCTCTTCCATGCAGTATAGTGTGTGAGTGTTGTCACCCTCAGACAGGAAGCGTGTTACCGGCAGCCCCGGATTTACTCCCTTTGCCGCCCCAAGGCCGGGTCCTTCAATGCCGCCCCCCCCCACACACACACACATACACACACACAACCATTTTCATCTTTTATCGAGGACTGCTACAATAGATCAATTAAAAACATATCTCCACACATGAGAACACTGAAAATAACTGGCTTTAATTGTACAGACTGAAAATACTCAGTAATGCAGAAAATGTCTATAATAATAATAATAATAATAATACAGTGCACAGTGCAAATCCTGACCAGTATTGCATTTTTTATGATAAATAATAATGATAATAATAGAGATCAGATCCCAGGCAGCATTGCAGGACAGTCCATCTGTTTTGCACTAAGCCACAAACACACTGACAGCCCTGTTCTGTGCCTCTATTGTCACACTCCACAAAACAGCTGGGCTGACAGTCTACAGCACTATGACATCACAATTCCTAATAACAAAAAGTAAAAAAATGAAATCTTCAACACAATGCACCTCCAAACTACACTGCACAACGTGGTATAGAACGCAAAACAAAACCCAAAAGCAACACATGAAGGAATTTCAAAGGGTGCAAAGCAATACATAAATTGCAACACGCACACACAAAAAAAACTCCTGCACCCCCCAGCTCCCCCCTCTCCCTTCTCCTGCCCAAATTCTGCAGCCTAGATCTGGCGATTAGCAGCAAATGATGGCAGAAAAATGCATGAAAATGGAGGCAGGAGTGAGCTCTGGGCTGGTGTCACACAGCTCAGTCAGTTTTGACGACTCGTGGGCAGTCCTCTAGCGCCCTCTATATCAAAAGCCAGGAATATAGTTTCACAAGACTTGGAACGTTTCAATAAAGGGAAGGATAGAGAGAAAAAAATGGCTCTCGTCAACTTTTAGGTAAGTTTTGTTTTTGCACAGATTGGGCTTTTTGTGGGTGCCAGGGATGGTGCAGGGGAGCTACCTGGTGCTCCACAGGGACTGGCACAGGGCACAAAGCTCACTGCTTTGCCTGGGAAGCTTCCTCTGGAGGTCAGGAAAATAGAAGCACATATACTGTATCCCTTTTTTGCAAGCCTTGCCTGCCTAGGCAGAGGGGGGAAGAAGGTGCAGCCTTGCTGCCAGAAGGGATCAGCTCTGGGGGAGGCTGTGCTGCCTGCCAGGGGGGCTGCAAGGAAAGTAAAGGAACCTACTATTGGCCAGTTTCCTCGCCCTCGCCTTGGATCTCATCTTGTCAGGTGGTGGGTTCCTCTTCTCCTACTTGAGCCCAGAAGCAAGGAACACACTATCTTCATCTCAGCATCAATGTCAGTTCGTAGACCTTTGCACATGGGCACAGAGCACTCAATCTGACGCCCTCGCCAGCAGGGGAGGGCTGGCAGCCTTAGGCCTTGAGGGCAAGTCCAGTCATGTGGCCCATTAAAACCTTGCCGATCAGCTGTCGTCAGTTTACGGCAGCAGGATAGCTCCCCGGCGCCCGCGGCATGACGCTGGAGCCGATGTGTGTGGCCAACGGCCGCGATATCTGCTGGTGACCCGCGATCGCTCCGGAGAGAGACAGATCGGGGATCTGTCAATGTAAACAGACATCCCCGTTCTGACAGGGGAGTTGGAGATAGAGAGAGATCTGCTGTTCCTAGTGATCAGGAACAGCGATCTCTCTCTACTCCCTACTCACTACACTGCCCCCCCACAGTTAGAAACAACTCCCTATGGAACATTTAACCCCTTGATCGCCCCCTAGCGTTAACCCGTTTCCTGGCAGTGACATTTATACAGTAATCAGTGGCTATTTTTAGCTCTGATTGCTGTATAAATGTCAGTGGTCCCAAAAAAAGTGTCAAGTATCCGATCTGTCTGCCGCAATGTCGCAGTCCCGCTAAAAATCGCTGATCACTGCCATTACTAGAAACAAATTTAAATAATAAAAATGTCAAATCTATTCCCTATTTTGTTTTTTTTTTACCAAAAATATGTAAAAAAAATACATATTGGCCTAGACTGATGAAGAAATATATATATATTTTTTGGGATATTTATTATAGCAAAAAGTTAAAAGAATTGGTTGTTTTTTTTCAAAATTTCACTCTTTTGTTGTTTGTAGCGCAAAAAATAAAAACCGTGACCAAAAACCACCAAAAGAGAGCTCCATTTGTGGGGAAAAAAAGACGTCAATTTTGTTTGGGTACAAAATCACACGACCGCGCAATTGTCAGTTAAAGCGATGCAGTGCCGTATCGCAAAAAATGGCCTGGTCAGGAAGGGGGTAAATCCTTCCGGGGCTGAAGTGGTTAAACCACCAAATCATCTCACCATCATCAGTGCCCATCAATGCAGCCTCACCAGTGCAGCCTGATCAGTGTCCATCAGTGCAGCCTCACTAGTGCAGACAGTGCTCATAAGTGCAGCCTGATCAGTGCCCATCCATGCCTCCTCCCCAGTGCAGACAGTGCCCATCAGTGCCTTCTGAACAGTGCCGCCTCACCCATGCAGACAGTGCCCATAAGTGCAGCCTAATCAGTGCCGCCTGCCTCACCAGTGCCCATCATCAGTGCAGCCTGATCAGTGCCCATGGAATGTGGGGGGTCAGCTGGGGTGTGTCAGGGTCTGTGTTACAGCTAGGTACTTACTCTCCTTGCACGGCCTCTTCGGAGGGGGTGATAAATCTCAGTCACTTCTTGTCTCTGCCTCTCCTCAAGCCAGCGCCCTGTCCCAGCTCACAACTGCTCAGGTCACGTGTGACGTGCCGGTTGTCTCTGAGGCTCCTGGGAGGTGGGAGTTGTAGTCTGTTGCGCTGCTGAATTTCTCCCACCGCCAGGAACTTCAGTGAGGCCAGACTACAACTCCCAGAGTGCAGCACAGTATGACACAGTCACACGCCCCAGCCCAGCCCGCCCCTGCTCGCCCCTGCTTGCCAGGACTAAGAAACTTTGCAGGGGCTATGTTAGTGCGGGGGGGGGGAGAGGCGGCCGAGAAGTCGCCGCAGGAGCCCCCGCACCACTGCCTCCCTGAGGCCTGGCCTCGGTGGCCTTGTGAGGAATCCGGCTCTGGCTTCCCGGCAGAATCATTTGGTGGAAATAAAGATAAAAAAGTGTGAAAAAAGAAAATGAATACAGTCACCACATCTAAAGAATGGCAGGCTGAAATATATTATATATTGTTCTTGGGTTTAGATACACTTTAAACATTGAAAAAAATATGTGTTCTTTTCATAAAGTGTACATAACACCTGTTATATGTTTTATTATATGTGCAGCATGCTAAGTATCCTAAAAATGAAAAACCTATAGGTATTTATCACCTCTTACAGAGATGGCAGCACACCCATGGTAATGCTTATATCTCCTTTTCTCTTCAGAAGAACGGAGCCATCTTTGTGCATAAATCAAGGGCCACATTGTTTGGGGATGACAAAGACATGTAAATCACAGTGCTTGTGTAGTTCCTAATTTTCTACACACTTGCCATTTTGCACAGATCAGCTCACTGTTGCAGCTTCTAACCTTGTTACAACCCGAATGATCATACATTTTAACAAAGCGAGGTTTATGTGGTTTTAATGCGTATATTGGGGGCAGTAAGAAGAGGATGGATCAGCCATATTTCACGTATATGTGAACCCTCACTTTATAAAGCAACCCATTCAGTTTAAAATAGAGATGAAAGGCAAAACATTTGTATAATATATATAATAGATAGATATATTTTATTAGTGATCACATAACCCATAAACTCTGTTCTCAGCTGCATAATAGGGGACTTAGAGGGGTGGAGAAACAGCAGTACATTGATCTTCCCAGTAAATAGCTGTGCAGGCTGAAGCGCCTGCACAAGTCTGACAATTGGACTATAGACAGGCTGTGTTTCCAGCACAGCCAGAAAAATGACTGCACTGGGAAGGATATGCTCTCATGCCTAGCTTGCTCAGTTTGAAATAGAAAAGCAGGGGGACTGGCAGGTTCACCAGTTATTTCACACAAAGCAAGCAATACAAAGAAGACACAAGACTTTTTATCACAAGTACATGGCACAACAGAAATGTCAGGAATATAAAATGTTGGGGTGATATACTTTTTATTTTATTTTTTTTATCAAAAGTATTTTTATTCATACATATGAAAAATTACCTTGCTGCGGGCGCAGCTGCTATATTAACAGAGGAAAAGCAAAAACAGATTGCAGCTCGGTAGAGAGCTTGTCACATATACATATCAGCCAATATGTTGGTGTAAGTATAGGCCGTAAGCCTGGATTAAAGTTTTCTCCTTATCGGAGCATGTCTAACAAACAAAAACAGAACAAAACATAAACATCCAAAAGAAAACCCAGATCAGCTGGTCTTAGTAGTTATGTTTGTCTCAACTCATTTGTGGATGTGGTGGGGTAATATACATGGACGTACACAGGTAGGGGCAAGGGGGATCAAGTGCCCCCCCTGGAATCAGGGATCGGCGCTATCAGGGTGCGGGCAGCCCGCACCCGGGTGCCACCCGCCAGTGGGGTGACACCATCAAGGTGCTGTCAAGCCCCCCCACCAGTGTAGTGTGACTTTTGGCTCTTTTCCCTGCTCAGTCCAGCAGAGAACTCAGTAGCGCTGTGACAGGAGAAAGGAGAGCTGCAGGCTATCAGAGGTTTCCCCCGCTCGCCCCCCTTTCTTCTGTCAGGGAGAAGAGACGGCGCCCCAGGTTCCCCGCCCAGCTTCCTGCCAGCTCCGTTCCTTCCCTATTGGCCATATCTGAGGGCTAATCAAAGGAGACTAGGAGAGGAGAGCATCATGGCACATGTAGTCCCAAAGATTGGCAGCCCCATTTTCCACAGGGAGGAGGCTACAGCTCGATCAAGAGAGAGATTGAGAGACTGCAGCCTGGAAAAAAGCTAAGGAAGAGAGTGCTACAGGACAAAGAACAAGGAGTGTGCTGGGCGGAAGCCAGAGAGAGAGCCACGCTGTCCAGAGCCACCAGAGAAAGAGAGCCACACTGCCCAGCGCCACCAGAGAGAGAGCCAAGCTGCCCAGCGCTACCAGAGAGAGAGCCACACTGCCCAGCGCCACCAGAGAGAGCTACGCTGCCCAGCACCACCAGAGAGAGAATGACTGAGCCACTGCCAGGGTACAGACATGCTACACTACTGACCAGAGTCGCCCCCGGGGAACCCAGAGTGAGCAATCGTCCAGCCAGAGGGATCACTGCTGTAGTTTCCCTGGGTCTGGTAAGAGGGCCTGTTGGCCATTATCCATTACTCATCCTAGGGACTGTACTACGTCTGCAGTCTCTGACCATGATAATGTGATAATGACATTGTCGAAAAGGGACGGTGCATGGGTGACCCTAAAATAATGCCCCCCCTGAAAAAAGTTTTGCGGACACTAATGGTAATATACCTTTTAAATAATTCAGCAGAGCGCCAGGTAACCCAATTGTTTGCAATGAAAACTCTCAGACTATAGTGTAATTTTTTTATAACTGTTTGGTAAATGACTGAGCATTACAACTCCTGCAAGTAATTTAAGTCTATATACATGTCTCTTTACTGTATGTCTGTTTTTGTACCATTTGTATAGTTGCATAATACATTATATATATATATTATACATCCTTACTATGATTTTCAGCATAGCAACCAACAGTTCATGCAGGTTTATAGAGTAATACCAAAAAATAAGTGTAGCGCTAAATAATAATGTCAAAGTGGATAAGTGACAATATATATATATATGTATGTGCATCCAGAATATCTCAAGCACAAGGACAAAATGGATACAAGAAAAGGTAAAAAGCGAATATGTGACAGCAAAATAAACCCCAAAGTGCTGTGGAGTAATAGCAATAAAAAAGACCAAAAGTCCACATATAAAGTGTCCAATGGTAAAGGAACCTTCTCTTCAATCTTCAACCAAAGTGTAAAAAATAAACCAAAAGACAGGGAAAAACATTCAGTTAGAAGGATGGGTACTCTTACCGGATCAATTGGACGCACATACCATATGGCAGTGCGTCTAAAGGGCTTTGGGATACTGGATCCCCATAAGGAATAAGGAAAAGGCATAAGGAAAAAAGAAAAAAAGGAGCTCCACATGGCGTAGGTCAACCAAGATAGGTTTATTGAGATAAAATACCATGTAGTATAAAAAGGTATAAAAAAGTGAACACAAAAGTATATAAAATGGCAATGTGGGAAGCAGGAGGTGCTGGCCCAATGCATTTCGACTAAAAAGTCTTTAACGGGGGCATATCCCCTGTTGAAGACTTTATAGAGTAGTTTACAGAGTTGCTTTGTAGTTTATAGAATAGCTTTAGTTGGTGACACTCTCAAGATCAAGGACATAATATGTTTTACAGAAAACATATAGGAACATTATACTGTATGTATTTATCTTAAATCATAAGGGTTGCTTCAAAAAGACTGAAACATATTCAGGGTGTACAGTTAATTCATTTGCACTCTCTGATAGGTGCTGGAGATAACTGAAAAGACATACATGTGACTGGTATTCAGTAAAGATCATAAAAGAATATTTAGCAGCCTTGTTATAAATAAAGTACAAGGCATTTCAAATTAGAGATTTTGTTTACTGTTAAAAGTGCTATCACTAATATAAAATGCCTTATTTTAATTAATAAACAAACATCAGTGATAAGCTGTTAATTTTATATCTCCTACCTGTTAATTTTTTTTTAAAAAAAAGGCTATTTCAGTCTGGGAAATTACACCCAGAGATAATGGTAAGCAATATAAAACACTGAGTACCCATTTTAAGTTCATGATCCCTTGAGCCATAAAACTTGGAACAGCTGCAGCAAATTTTATGACCGCTGACTGCCAGATCTACAAAATCATGCAGCAATATACAGAGTAATAAAGCAAAATCTATTGATGTACAGCAGCATTGTTTTTCAATAAAGTCTACTGGTGCGGCAAATGAGCTAGAACTCAGCATTTTTTAACTGATTTCATATGAGATGGCTGTCGTGACGTGCTACAGATAACAAGGTGACGAGTATAATTTATCTACAGCATGATCTTTATATATTGGTGCATGATAAAATAATAACCATATGGCAATACAATCTAAATTATAAATGAGACATAATAAACATGTTATTTTATTATTATAGTTATCACCTTAACCATACATGCCAGGCAAAGACTGTATTACAGCAATGTGCATTTACAATATTCAGAAGCTATTCTACAGGAGTGGTTAATATATTGAATTATATTTCATTTGTAGATTCATTAACCACTTAAGCCTCGGACCAGTGGGCTGGCCAAAGACCAGAGCACTTTTTGCGATTCGGCACTGCGTCGTTTTAACTGACAATTGCGCGGTCGTGCGACGTGGCTCCCAAACAAAATTGACATCCTTTTTTCCCCACAAATAGAGCTTTCTTTTGGTGGTATTTGATTACCTCTGCGGTTTTTATTTTTTGCGCTATAAACAAAAAAAGAGCGACAGTTTTGAAAAAACAGCATTATTTTTTACATTTTGTTATAATAAATATCCCCAAAAAATATATATAATAAATAGTTATAATTTTTTCCTGGTTGGTAAGTGTGAGCTTGGAAATATTTTTGTATTTGTTTGATAAACGTTGCCCTTCCAGAGCTCCTTGCTGCATAAACCAGTTATAAGTGGGGTCAATGGCCACTTGTTTGTATGTTAGGCTGTAAGCTACCTGTGAGACCAAAGTTTTTCAATAAAAAAGCAAGAAATGTGGGGCTTTTATTTGCATGCATGGTCAATAGAATTACATTTAAACAAGGGGACAGTATAACAAAGAGAATTGAAGAAATGAGATTATTTTGCTAGGTACAATATTTAAAGTAAAGAAGATTAAGATTTTTTTTATCCCCCAGGAAAAAACAGGGACTTTATTAATTGTTATACCCGGGGAGTTATCTATGCCGGTCAATGTCCATGTCATAAGCTGTAGACATAGTGAGTACGTGAGTACAGAACATGAGTGAGAGAAAATTTTTGTAAGTAAAAAAAAAGGGAATCTAAAGGGTTCTCTGTTTTGGGGGATTCAAACTGTCAAGTGAGTCTGGCATGTCGACAACTGTATAAGAAAATATCAAGGACAGAAGCAAATGGATTTTTTAGCTACTGTAGAAAGCATTGCCGCATCACAACTGATACTGAGCTGTTTACATTTGAATGAGGGCTGATTTTTTTCAAATTTTTTAAATTTTGGTTTAATATATTTATTTGTAATTGTGTTTTAATAATTAAAGGTATTAAAATGTTTAATGTTTCTTGTGCAATTAAAATGGGTGTTGCAATATTTTAGTTTTGTGCTTATGTGGCTACTATTAACAAAACCTTTCTGTGGCAACTGTCCTCTAACTGAACTCTTATCTAGCAGTTGAAGGGTTAGGTGAGATTGGGCAAGAAGAGGAAAAGCTAAATAGGACCACTACAGTACTAGAATTCTTAAAAAAAAAAAAAAAGACAACATGAACGTTATAAGAAAACGTGGTTTTCCTGGAGTATGTTTATATATTCAGATGAAGGCAGATCACTGCTAGATGGCCCCTCACAACCGCCTTAAACATCCCACTATGGCCAGCAAGTTTGCTACTTTATCCCCCCCCTTTTTTTCACATCTGTGTCCCTTCTCTCACCTCCACTTCTTTCCACCTCCCATCTGTTATATCTAAAACCTGGGTACCCAATCTTGTTTACACCTAGTAGTCTTATATTAGCTACTATGGCAGTGCTATTTATCTCTGTATATTCAGTGATCTGAAATATTGTGTTGCTTATGCACTTATCCTGTTTGACTACATTTTCGCTCTTCAGGTGTTGATGCGATGTGTTGGTTACCTTTTGTACCCTAAATAAAGAATTTGAAAAAAAAAAAAAGACAAAGCACTTCGGAAACATGTCAGAAGTGATGATAGGAATTGTTGTTATGTCACAGCCAGAAGGGCTTAACAGTGGTACCAACAATTCTGCCTAATGTGCCACTGACTTCAGGTACTGGCAAAAAAGAATAGCACTTTTTTCCTTAATTATTTAAATGTTTATTTCATCAGATTGCATATTTATTCTTCACTTGATCATCAGGAATTTCCTGTTTGTGGATGAAAACAGGTGCATCCCAATTTTTAAGTGCGGATTGCGACTACAGTACTGAAATCATCTAATTGTTTACAGTTATAGAGAAATTCATATATGCATTTTATTTACCCATTTGTTCTATTTGTTTAATTTGTTCTATGTGCTTCTCAATATATTACTAATCAAACAATTGTTTTAATACAAAAGTACTTTGTTTTAAAAGAAGACTGAATATTTATCATGCAGCTAGCTTCTGGTATTTAGATATACACAGATTTACAAATTCATCAGCCCACTGTATATTATAAAATGTCAAACAATCATGGAGATTTACAGCTTTTCTCTTATTTCCATACAGTGTTCTTAAAGTACAGCTGCGTTTATTCCAAAGTGAAAAAGTAAAGTTTACTTAGCTTTACTATTCTCTGTTAGAGCTTTATTAGGCTTATTTGTAATACAATAAAAGTTGAAAAGTGTTAGTCAGCAGACATGATCATAACTGTTCAGAAAAGGTTGGAATTCTGCAATTTCAGTAGTTTATGCCTCAGAAATTGTTCTTTTATTAATTGAATACCTATTTAAGCCTTTAAAATTGCTATTTTTAAAAGTAAAAAATGTAAATTAATGCCATAATAATAATATTTTTATTTATTTTTAAATACTTTTATGTCTCTAATATTTTTTTCAAATGTTATAAAAGACAAACAGGGGACTGAAGGGGACTGAATGCTAGCCTCTTGCCTACCGACTATGGGCCCTGCCATTTGAGGAAGCTACAAGCATTTAGGAAGATATTCTGTTATGTAATGCAAAAGGACAGTATTAAAGAGACCATGATGGTCTCTGCATGCTTGGGACTCATATAGCAGGTATATGTGAAAGGAATGCTGATTAATGCGATCTGGAAAGCCCTGGGTCTTCTGTTGTCTACTAGTGTGGCTTCTAATGCCGCATACACACGACCGGACTTTACGGCATACTTGGTCCGGCGAACTGGAGTCCGTCGGACAATTCGATCATGTGTGGGCTTCAGCGGACTTTTTTCCCCAAAAGTTTGACGGACCTAGAAATGAAACATGTTTCAAATCTTTTTGACGGACTCGAGTCCGGTCGAAAAGTCCGCCCGTCTGTATGCTAGTCCGACGGACAAAACCAACGTTAGGGCAGCTATTGGCTACTGGCTATGAACTTCCTTGTTTTAGTCTGGTCGTACGTCATCACGTACGAATCCGTCGGACTTTGGTTGATCGTGTGTAGGCAAGTCCGTTCATTCGTAAAGTCCACCGTAAAGTCCGTCGAAAAGTCTGCATTACAAAGTATACCGTAAATTCCAGTCATGTGTACGCGGCATAAGAGTATTACACCCATTGTTGGTTGTGCTAATTAACCTTGCTATTATATGAAGGAGTTCTGTGTTGATAATTATGATAATGTTGATTGTGTCTTCTGAGCTAAAAGACGGAAAGTCTGTCCTAAAGGTCATGTCTCTGAGTCACCTAGGCTGTCTAAAGGATTAGATAATTAGCTCATGTTAATTAGGTTTCTGGTTACAGTTTATATTGTCATCCTGCTGTATATATTTGTGTAAGATCTTAAATAAAAGGCTATTCCCGATGTACTCCAAGACTGGTTCTTGGGGGTTAGAATAGCCAGATCCATTGGACTCGTGTTCCAGGACTTAGGAAGCGATATACTGACGGAAGCACTCAAGCAGAGTGTGGGACATTCCGTCACAGAATCAAATCCTACAATTCACACTTTATTCATCACTAGGGATGAGCCGAACACCCCCCGGTTCGGTTCGCACCAGAACCTGCGAACGGAAAGAAAATTTGCACGAACGTTAGAATCCCATTGACGTCTATGGAACTCGAACGTTCGAAATCAAAAGTGCTCATTTTAAAGGCTAATTTGCATGGTATTGTCCTAAAAAGGGTTTGGGGACCCGGGTCCTACCCCAGGGGACATGTATCAATTCAAAAAAAACTTTTAAAAACGGACGTTTTTTCGAGAGCAGTGATTTTAATGATGCTTAAAGTAAAAAAAAAAAAAGTGAAATATTCCTTTAAATATCGTACCTGGGGGGTGTCTATAGTATGCCTGTAAAGTGGCGCGTGTTTCCCGTGTTTAGTCCCACACCAAATGTCATTTTTAAAGGAAAAAATCTCATTTAAAACTGCTTGCGGGTTTAATGTAATGTCGGGTCATCGCAATATGGATGAAAATCAGTGAGACAAACGGCATGGGTACCCCCCAGTCCATTACCAGACCCTTTGGGTCTTGTATGGAATTTTAAGGGGAACCCCGCACCCAAATTAAAATTAGGAAAGGTGTGGGGCCACCAGGCCCTATATACTCTGAACAGCAGTATACAGGCGGTGCAAACAAGACAGGGACTGTAGGTTTGTTGTTAAGTAGAATCTCTTTGTAATTTTGAACGGGTACATTTTTAACGTGTTTAGCTCCAGCCAAAAAATCTTTTTTAAGCTTTTTGGAAAACATAGGGAAGGGTTATCACCCCTGTGACATTTGTTTTGCTGTCTTTCCTCCTCTTCAGAAGATTTCACCTCACTTTTTGTCCCAATGACAAATGTTTTTTGAAAATTTGGGGTTTTTTGTGGAACAAGGATTGGAAAGCATCAGTGGAAAGGAGAAATGTTTTTCCCATATTAACTCTTACAGGAGAGAATTTCCCTTCCTAGGGGTAGATTTCATCTCACTTCCTGTTGTCTCCTTCCGTTTGCAAGTAGGAGTCGTTTGTAAGTTAGATGTTTGAAAGTAGGGGCCTGCCCTATATACTCAGCAGAAATTTGGGCCTTAGGTGTTGTTGTGGCCACAACACTGTAAGCCCTCACAGGGCCCTGCTGTGAAATATTAGATCAAGAATTGTAATTACATGCCCCTGTTGAACAGGGGCTGAAAAATTAGGCCTTAGGCACTGGTGCTGGTGCCACAACACTGCAACCCCTCACAGACACTCTAGTTGGAACGCAGGAACGAGCCCTGCTGCAAACAAGGGCTGAAAAATTGGGCCTTAGGCACTGGTGCTGGTGCCACAACACTGCAACCCCTCACAGACACTCTAGTTGGAACGCAGGAACGAGCCCTGCTGCAAAGTATTGCATCAAAAATTGTAATTACACGCCCCTGTTAAACAGGGGCAGAAAAATTGGGCCTTAGGCACTGGTGCTGGTGCCACAACACTGCAACCCCTCACAGACACTCTAGTTGGAACGCAGGAACGAGCCCTGCTGCAAAGTATTGCATCAAAAATTGTAATTACATGCCCCTGTTAAACAGGGGCTGAAAAATTGTACCTTAGGCACTGGTGGTGGCGCCCAGAACCAAATATGTTCTTACAAGCTATCAGCGTGATCATTGAGGAGGAAGAGGATAATTACTCAGGGATAGTCACTCAGCATAGGCAGTCTTTGAAGGGATCTGAGATTTCAAAAAAAATTATTCGGTTACATCAGCATCAGGTGCTTGGTAGCTGGTGGAGATCCAAGACTGATTAATTTTTATGAAGGTCAGTCGGTGGACAGACGCACCCTGTGATCGGTTACCACGCCTCCAGCAGCACTGAATGTGCGTTCCGAAAGAACGCTGGATGCAGGACAGGCCAGTAGCTCAATTGCATACTGTGCAAGCTCTGGCCAGTGATCCATCCTCAAGACCCAGTAACCCAGAGGATTTTCGGTGGGAAAGGTGTCCAAGTCAGATTTTGCCCCTAGGTATTCCTGCACCATGTAAAACAGACGCTGGCGATGGTTGCTGGAACCGATCATACCTTGGGGCTGCGGACCAAAAAATTGTCTGAACGCATCAGTCAGACGGCCACCTTCTCCACCGCTCCTTCTTTGACTGACCGAAGCCTCAGCAACACGTTGTCCAGAAACAGGAGTTTGTAACCTCCCAGTCTCTGGGAACGCGTTGCACAGACCTTTCTGCAAGGCCTCCCGAAGATGTTTCATCCTCTGCTCCCTCTGCGATGGCAAGATAAGGTCCGCAACCTTACCCTTGTAACGTGGATCAAGGAGGGTTGCCAGCCAGTATTGGTCCTTCTCCTTGATACCACAAATACGAGGATCCTTATGCAGGCTTTGCAGGATCAGGGAGGCCATGCAGCGTAGGTTTGCTGAGGCATTCGGTCCGGAGTCCTCTGGGTCACTAAGGACGACATGGTCCGCAGCCACCTCCTCCCAGCCACGTACAAGTCCATGTGTTTCTTGGGACTGATCCCTTAAAGACTGCTGCTGATGCTGAGTGCCAGGCTCCACCTCCATACTGACACAATCCTCCTCCTCCTCCTCTTCCTGTGTGATCGACAGGCACGCAGGAACGCTGTCGGGATAAAGGGGGCCTTGAGAGCTAAGGAAGTCCTCCTCTTCCTGCCTCTGTTCTGCCTCAAGTGCCCTGTCCATTATTTCACGCAGCGTGTGCTCCAACAGGTGGACAAGGGGGACAGTGTCATAGATGCATGCACTGTCACTGCTCACCATCCTCGTGGCCTCCTCAAATGGTGACAGGACAGTGCATGCATCCCTGATCATGGCCCACTGGTGTGGGGAAAAAACCAAGCTCCCCTGACATTGTCCTGGTGCCATAGTCACACAGCGATCCATTGATGGCCCTCTGCTGTGTGTGTAGCCGCTGCAGCATGGCCAACGTTGAGTTCCACCTGGTGGACATGTCACAGATTAGGCGGTTCTTGGGCAGGTTAAACTCCTTTTGGAGGTCCGTCAGCCGAGCACTGGCATTATATGACCGGCGGAAATGCACACAGACTTTCCTGGCCTGCCTCAGGACATCCTGTAAGCACGGGTACCTGCCCAAGAACCGCTGCACCACCAAGTTAAGGACGTGAGCCAAACAGGGCACATGGGTCATTTGTCCCTGTCGGAGGGCAGAGAGGAGGTTGGTGCCATTGTCGCAAACCACCATTCCTGCCTTAAGTTGGCGTGGTGTCAACCACCTCTGAACCTGCCCCTGCAGAGCTGACAGAACCTCTGCCCCAGTGTGGCTCCTGTCCCCCAAGTAAACCAGCTCAAGCACCGCATGGCATCTTTTGGCCTGCGTACTTGCGTAGCCCCTTGAACGGCTACGGAGCACCGCTGGTTCAGAGGACAAAGCACAGGAAGAGACCATGGAGGAAGAAGAAGAGGAGGGGGTGGAGGAGAGAGGTGTGTCACAATCATTAGCATTTTGGAGGCGTGGTGGCGGAACAACCTCCAACACTACTGCACCTTGTCCTGCATCCTTCCCAGCTGCCAGCAGAGTCACCCAATGCGCCGTGAAACTTAGGTAACGTCCCTGTCCATGCCTGCTGGACCATGAGTCAGTGGTATAATGCACCTTACCGCTGACCGCCCTGTCCAGCGAGGCATGGACATTGCCTTCCACATGCCGGTAGAGAGCCGGAATCGCCTTCCGTGAGAAAAAGTGGCGTTTGGGTACCTGCCACTGAGGAACCGCACATTCCACAAACTCACGGAAGGGGGCGGAGTCTACCAACTGAAAAGGCAGCAGTTGAAGTGCTAGCAATTTTGCCAAGCTAGCATTCAACCGCTGGGCATGTGGATGGCTGGGAGCAAACTTCTTTCGGCGGTGCAGCAGCTGGGGCAGGGAAATTTGCCTGGTACAATCTGACGTCGTTGTACCAAAAGCAGATTGCCCACAAGTACTTGGCTGTGACACACCTAACTCTACACCTTCATTCCTCTCAGTGCAGGTCTCAGAGAGGACTGAAGGTATAGTGGGGTTGGAAATCTCAGCTGATGAGGAGCAAGGAGAGGTCCTCTTTGTTCTTTGGTGTGGGTCTTTTAGATACGCTTGCCAACGAACTGCATGGCAGGTCAACATATGTCTGGTCAAGCATGTGGTACCCAAGCGGGAGATGTTTTGGCCACGCGAGATACGCTTGAGACATATGTTGCAAATAGCAGCGGTGCGATCTGATGCACTCGTCTCAAAAAAGGCCCACACCAAAGAACTTTTTGAATAACGCGCAGAGACTGCAGCGCCCTGCACACGTGAAGCTTTGGGGTGTGATGCAGTCAATGTGCTGCCCTTAGGCTGGCCCCTGGAGGGCATCCTGCCTTGTTGGTGATGTGCTGCCTCCTCCTCCTCCTCCTCTCTCCTATCAGGCACCCACGTTGAGTCAGTGACCTCATCATCCCCTCCCTCCTCATCACTGGAGCAAACCTGGCAGTATGCTGCAGCAGGGGGAGCATGACTGCCAGATTGCTGTCCTTCTTGGGCACCCCCTCTGTCCGTGCTCATGTTACTGCCTTCATCAAGCTCAGTATCATCATCAGAGCCTTCCAAACGCTGGGCATCCTCCTGGAGCATGTACCCAACACTGTGGTCAAACAGTTCGAAGGACTCCTCAGGAGGACATGGTGGGGCTAGGGAAGGAGTCACTGATGACATTGAGCCAAGGGAAGAGGCAGCTGCTTTGCCAGACTGTCAGGGAAGACCAGCCAGTACTCAAGATGGCCGAAGGAGAAGTCGACCTGTGACCTCAGCCTGTCAGGGAAGACTAGCCAGTAGTCAAGATGGCCGAAGGAGAGGTCGACCTGTGACCTCAGCCTGTCAGGGAAGACTAGCCAGTACTCAAGATGGCCGACGGAGAAGTCGACCTGTGACCTCAGCCTCTGTCAGAACACCTTCGGTTCACCTGTGTGCACATTACCAAGGGGCTATTTAAACCTGGTCTGTGCTTGCATCCAGTGCTGTCCGTTCTACAGCGTTCCCGTGTGTTCCTGCCTGTTTTACCCATGATACCTGCACCTGTTTACCGACCCGGCTTGCCTCTGACTCTGCTACCTGCTGCCTGCATCTGACCCGGCTTGTTCTGACTCCGCATCTGCCTGCTCCTTCTACTACCACGCTGCCAGCCTGTTGCCGACCCTGCCTGCATCCAGACTACGCACCTGCCTCCGCTTCTGTTCCTGACGTTCCTGCCAGTGTTTGACCCGGCTTGCCCGACCTGCATCTTCCGCTCATTGGAGAACTCTGCTCCAGCACCGTGCCACCTGCCGCTGTTCCACATTACAGTGAAGACGAACTGTTTGACACTTGTGCGACTCTGCACTTCTGCTCCTCCTGTCTACTCTATCAGGGGGCCAGAATCAGAGGAGCAAGAGAGGCCGTTCCCTGCACATCAGGCTCTACCGTCAGGTACGTGACAGTAACGGACAGCCATGTCTGAGCCTGCGCAGGGACCCTCTCCTATGGATGAACTTTGCCAGCACCTGGCCGGCTTGACACAAGCCGTCAAAGACCTACAGCAGGGCTACACTCAGCTAGAGGGACGCCTACAGACCCTGACAGGCGCTGCAACTCCGCAGGGTCCACCTTCAGCATCAGCCTCCTCTCAGGGATCTTCTCCTGCTCCTGCCGTGGTCATGCTCCCACCTGAGCCCAGGGTACCTACCCCAGACCGGTTCCTGGGTGAACGCAGCAAGTTTAGAGCGTTTCAAAACGCATGTGAACTGTATTTTGCCCTTCAACCCCGCACATTCTCCTTAGAAGCTACCAAGGTCGGCTTTGTAATCTCCCTGCTACAAGGGGAGCCACAGTCCTGGGCCCACCACCTTCTGGAACAGAAGGCCGAATGCTTATCCGACTTAACCTCTTTCTTCAGTGCCATGGCCCAGCTGTACGAAGATCCTCAGTAGACAGCTTCAGCCGAAGCGGCCCTTCATGCACTTCAACAGGGTCGTAGGGTGGTGGAAGACTACGTCTCTGAATTTCGACGATGGGCATTTGACACAAACTGGAACGACGCCGCCCTACGATACCAATTTCGTATGGGCCTCTCCGAACCACTCAAAGATGAGTTAGCGCGGGTAGGGGTACCCCCTACCTTAGAAACTCTGATTGATCTATCCATCCAGATCGATCGCCGGCCGAGAGAACGAAGACTAGAGAGAGCGTCCACTCCATCCCGTCCAGTGTGGATGTTACCTCGGGTACCTAGCTCGTCCTATCCCGCTCCACCTGCTCCAGCCACTCCGGCTCCTGACGCCCCGGAACCTATGCAACTCGGCCTGCTGCGGCCCTCTCTTACTGTTGAAGAACGACAACGCCGCCGCCAACAGAACCTATGCTTATACTGCGGGGGATCCGGACATTACGTGAGGTCCTGCCCAGTGAAACCTCATAAGTCTCTCTTCACTACTTCTGCCTCGCTAACCCCAAGCTCGCTTAGCAACTCCACTCACTTTACTATTCCCATTTCTCTACAGCTGCCAGGAAGGACTCTTCAGACTACCGCCATAATTGATTCCGGAGCCTGCAGCTGCTTTGTGGACTTGTCCTTTGCTACCGAACATCATATCCCCCTGCAGCCTAAAGCACAGAAGCTCTCGGTTCACTTGGCCGATGGTTCCACCATTAAGTCCGGGGCAGTCACTCACGAAACCATTCCTCTGCTGACCATCATGTCCCAGGACCACCGAGAACTGCTACGACTAGACGCCATCGCTTCCCCTCTGTTCCCAGTTATCCTCGGTATACCTTGGTTGAAGGCCCACGATCCCCATATCGACTGGTCTAAAGGAAGCATTAACTTTGTCTCCTCTTACTGCACCCAGCACTGCCTACAGACCTCCTGTGATGTTCCCGCTCTGCTGTGTCTAGATACGGACTCTGAAACCAGTCAGCTTGTGCCTCCAGCCTACCACAGCTTCCTAGACGTGTTTAGTAAGAAGGGGGCAGAGATCCTCCCACCTCATCAGCCCTATGACTGCCCTATAGAGCTACTCCCCGGAGCCGAAGTTCCCTTTGGGAGGATTTTCCCTCTGTCTGAAAGCGAGCTGGTGGCACTGAAGGACTATATCAATGACAAGCTCAGGAAAGGCTTCATCCACCCTTCCACGTCTCCAGCTGGGGCGGGGATTTTCTTTGTCCAGAAGAAGGATCAGTCGTTAAGGCCCTGTGTGGACTACCGTGAACTTAACAAGGTGACGGTGAAGAACCGTTACCCACTTCCATTAGTTCCCGAACTTTTTCAAAGACTTGGTTCCGCTACCATATTTACAAAATTGGATCTTCGGGGCACCTATAATTTAGTGTGCATTCGGGAGGGAGACGAGTGGAAGACTGCTTTCCGCACACAATTTGGGCATTACGAGTATCTCGTGATGCCCTTTGGGCTCTGCAACTCTCCGGCTACCTTACAGCATTTCATTAATGATGTTCTCAGAGACTTCCTGGACTTATTTGTCATTGTATACCTTGATGATATGCTAATTTTTTCTTCCTCCCTAGAACACCACCGCAGACACGTGAGAAGTGTATTAACCCGCCTTCGACAACACGGATTATATGCCAAACCCGAGAAGTGCGAGTTTGAACGCCAGAGTATCCAATTTCTGGGGCTGATCATTTCCACCGAAGGTATCCGGATGGATCCCCAGAAGGTAACGGCTATCCTGGACTGGCCTACTCCATGTGACAAGAAAGGTATTCAACGTTTCATAGGCTTTGCAAACTTTTATCGAAAATTTATTCGGGGGTTCTCAGCAATCATTGCCCCCATTACACAGCTTACCAAACAGGGGTCCCGATTCCGCTGGTCTCCAGAGGCTCAGTCGGCCTTTGAAACGCTGAAGAGGTTTTTCGAATCCGCACCCGTCTTGAAGCACCCAAACTCGGCCTTACCGTATGTCCTAGAAGTGGACGCCTCAGAAACTGCGGTGGGAGCTATCTTGTCCCAAAGACAGGGTCCCAAGGCCCTGTTGCACCCAGTTGCGTTCTTCTCACGTAAACTGTCTACCGCGGAGAAGAATTACGACGTTGGGGATCGCAAACTTTTAGCAATTAAGGCAGCATTAGAAGAATGGAGATACCTTCTCGAGGGAGCAGCACATCCAATCTTAATCTACACAGATCACAAGAATCTCGAATATCTAAGAACAGCAAAGAGATTGAGACCTCGCCAGGCCAGGTGGGCACTTTTCTTTTCGAGATTTACCTTCCATCTGACATACAGACCTGGATCCAAGAACATAAAGCCAGATGCGCTATCACGCATGTTCAGCAAATCCCAAGACAACTCTCCCCCGGATACGATCCTGTCCTCGGGAAATTTCCTTCTCCTACAAGGGGACTTAATGACGCAGATTAAACAAGCCTCTGTGAGGAGTTCTACACCATCTGGGATCACTTTACGGACACAGGAAGGGCTACTCTGGTATAATGATAAGGTCTTCGTGCCAGAGAATCTCCGAACTACCACGTTGAGCATGTGCCACGACCACGTGCTGGCAGGACACTTTGGGGTCAGCAAGACTGCTGAATTGGTGCAGCGAAACTTCTGGTGGCCAGGGGTGGAAAGAAACTGTAGGAGATATGTGGAATCGTGCACCACCTGCATCCGTAATAAGAACAGCAAATCCAGGGCCTGGGGTCTGTTGAAGCCATTACCTGTCCCGAACAGACCATGGAGAATGATTTCAATTGACTTCATTGTGGAACTGCCCCCATCCGAGGGATACAGTACTATCTTTGTAATCGTTGATCGATTGTCCAAGATGGCCCACTTCATTCCTATGAAGGGCACCCCTTCTGCACAAGAGACGGCACGGATCTTCATCAGAGAGGTTATAAGACTCCATGGGGTTCCGTCTAACATAGTCTCAGACAGAGGGGT
This sequence comes from Lithobates septentrionalis, assembly GCA_037952835.1. Lineage (NCBI taxonomy): Eukaryota > Metazoa > Chordata > Amphibia > Anura > Ranidae > Lithobates > Lithobates septentrionalis. Next base: position 777,759 of record JBBDGP010001088.1, on the reverse strand, counting down.
CCAGTTCACCTCCAGATTCTGGAGATCCTTGTGTGAATCCTTGGGTATTGAACTTTCATTCTCTTCAGCCTATCATCCGCAGACTAATGGTCAGACAGAAAGGACCAACCAGACACTGGAACAATATCTGCGTTGCTTCTCCTCCTTTTCACAAGACGATTGGGTGTCCTTACTTCCCTTAGCCGAGTTTGCCTACAATAATTCTTCTCATTCAGCCACGAAACAATCTCCCTTCTTTGCAAACTACGGTTTTCACCCGTCCTTTCTGTTTAGTAACATTCCTGAATGCCCGGTACCCGCTGTACTTGAAACATTGGATTTCTTTAGATCCAACAACAAGCTGCTACAAGAGACAATGGCCAAGACTCAAGCTTATAACAAACAGATCTTCGATAAGAAGAGAAGAGGGGACCTGATCCTGAACCCGGGGGACCAAGTCTGGTTAGCCACAACAAATCTCAGACAAACCTGTCCTTCAAGGAAATTAGGCCCCAGATTCGTGGGACCGTTTCCTGTAAAGAGACGAATTAACGATGTTGCCTATGAGCTGGAGTTACCGGAGAGCTTCAGGATCCACCCGGTGTTTCATATAACCTTACTGAAGCCCGCCATCCCCAACTCTTTTCCGGATCGGAATACAGAGCCACCCGAACCTGTGGTGGTAGATGGCGAAGAGGAATTTGAAATAGAGGCGATTTTAGATTGCAAGAGAAGGAGAGGTCAAGTTCAATATCTTATTAAGTGGAGGGGTTACGGTCCTGAAGACAATTCGTGGGAACCTGAAACCAACATTCATGCCCAAGAACTGATCCGAACTTTTAAGAGGACCTATCCTGACAAAGTAGCCAGATTGGGCATCCGGAGGCTGCCCGTTAGGGGGGGGGCAATGTCAGGGAAGACCAGCCAGTACTCAAGATGGCCGAAGGAGAAGTCGACCTGTGACTTCAGCCTGTCAGGGAAGACTAGCCAGTACTCAAGATGGCCGAAGGAGAGGTTGACCTGTGACCTCAGCCTGTCAGGGAAGACTAGCCAGTACTCAAGATGGCCGACGGAGAAGTCGACCTGTGACCTCAGCCTCTGTCAGAACACCTTTGGTTCACCTGTGTGCACATTACCAAGGGGCTATTTAAACCTGGTCTGTGCTTGCATCCAATGCTGTCCGTTCTACAGCGTTCCCGTGTGTTCCTGCCTGTTTTACCCATGATACCTGCACCTGTTTACTGACCCGGCTTGCCTCTGACTCTGCTACCTGCTGCCTGCATCTGACCCGGCTTGTTCTGACTCCGCATCTGCCTGCTCCTTCTACTACCACGCTGCCAGCCCATTGCCGTCCCTGCCTGCATCCAGACTATGCACCTGCCTCCGCTTCTGTTCCTGACGTTCCTGCCAGTGTTTGACCCGGCTTGCCTGACCTGCATCTTCCGCTCATTGGAGAACCCTGCTCCAGCACCGTGCCACCTGCCGCTGTTCCACATTACAGTGAAGACGAACTGTTTGGCACTTGTGCGACTCTGCACTTCTGCTCCTCCTGTCTACTCTATCAGGGGGCCAGAATCAGAGGAGCAAGAGAGGCCGTTCCCTGCACATCAGGCTCTACCGTCAGGTACGTGACACAGACAAAGTACCCTGGGCATGGGTGAGAGAGGATGAGGAGGATGAGGACGGCTTGGTCATCCACTCGACCAAGTCTTCTGCATGTTGCGGCTCAACACGGCCAGCTGCCGAAAAAAAAGCCAAGCGTGTACCACGGCCACGTGCTGATGAGGATGCACCGTCTCCACGACCAGCACTAGACACAGAGCCTGCTTGCCCTCTCTTATTGGCTTGTGACTGTCTGCCTCTCCTTCTTGGCCTTCCAGACATACTAATGGCCTGTAGCTGCTCTAAGCTTGGATATATATATATATATATATATATATGTACTGATACTGCAGCTAGCAAAATCAACTGCCTGCCTGTAGTATGAGAACACCACCAACCTTCTACAGGTAGCTTTAGCTGAACACTGTGAGGTGGACGCACCCCACTAACTTGTAGGTTTAGCTGAACACTGTGAGGTGGACGCACCACACTAACTTGTAGGTTTAGCTGAACACTGTGAGCAGGACGCACCCCACTAACTTGTAGGTTTAGCTGAACACTGTGAGCAGGACGCACTGCACTAACTGTAAATAGTCTAGCTGCCTGACTGTGGTACTAATAGGATCAAAAGAACACCAGTAATTTTCTTCAGGTAGCTGTATATACTGTAACAAGACAAGCCTGCCTGTCAGTAAGAAGATAACAGGAACGGATCTAGCTGAACACTGTGCGTAGGGATGAGCCGAACAGCCCCCAGTTCGGTTCGCACCAGAACCTGCGAACGGACCGATAGTTCGCACAAACGTTAGAACCCCATTGACGTCTATGGGACTTGAACGTTCGAAATCAAAAGTGCTCATTTTAAAGGCTAATTTGCATGGTATTGTCCTAAAAAGGGTTTGGGGACCCGGGTCCTACCCCAGGGGACATGTATCAATCCAAAAAAAACTTTTAAAAACGGACGTTTTTTCGGGAGCAGTGATTTTAATGATGCTTAAAGTAAAAAAAAAAAAGTGAAATATTCCTTTAAATATCGTACCTGGGGGGTGTCTATAGTATGCCTGTAAAGTGACGCGTGTTTCCCGTGTTTAGAACAGTCCCTGCACCAAATGTCATTTTCAAAGGAAAAAATCTCATTTAAAACTGCTTGCGGGTTTAATGTAATGTCGGGTCATGGCAATATGGATGAAAATCGGTGAGACAAACGGCATGGGTACCCCCCAGTCCATTACCAGGCCTTTTGGGTCTTGTATGTATATTAAGGGGAACCCCGCACCCAAATTAAAATAAGGAAAGGTGTGGGGCCACCAGGCCCTATATACTCTGAACAGCAGTATACAGGCGGTGCAAACAAGACAGGGACTGTAGGTTTGTTGTTAAGTAGAATCTCTTTGTAATTTTGAACGGGTACATTTTTAACGTGTTTAGCTCCAGCCAAAAAATCTTTTTTAAGCTTTTTTGAAAACATAGGGAAGGGTTATCACCCCTGTGACATTTGTTTTGCTGTCTTTCCTCCTCTTCAGAAGATTTCACCTCACTTTTTGTCCCAATGAAAAATGTTTTTTGAAAATTTGGGTTTTTTTGTGGAACAAGGATTGGAAAGCATCAGTGGAAAGGAGAAATTGTTTTCCCATATTAACTCTTACAGGAGAGAATTTCCCTTCCTAGGGGTAGATTTCATCTCATTTCCTGTTGTCTCCTTCCGTTTGCAAGTAGGAGTCGTTTGTAAGTTAGATGTTTGAAAGTAGGGTCCTGCCCTATATACTCAGCAGAAATTTGGGCCTTAGGTGTTGCTGTGGCCACAACACTGTAAGCCCTCACAGGGCCCTGCTGTGAAATATTAGATCAAGAATTGTAATTACATGCCCCTGTTGAACAGGAGCTGAAAAATTAGGCCTTAGGCACTGGTGCTGGTGCCACAACACTGCAACCCCTCACAGACACTCTAGTTGGAACGCAGGAACGAGCCCTGCTGCAAAGTATTGCATCAAAAATTGTAATTACACGCCCCTGTTAGACAGGGGCAGAAAAATTGGGCCTTAGGCACTGGTGCTGGTGCCGCAACACTGCAACCCCTCACAGACACTCTAGTTGGAACGCAGGAACGAGCCCTGCTGCAAAGTATTGCATCAAAAATTGTAATTACACGCCCCTGTTAGACAGGGGCAGAAAAATTGGACCTTAGGCACTGGTGCTGGTGCCACAACACTGCAACCCCTCACAGACACTCTAGTTGGAATGCAGGAACGAGCCCTGCTGCAAAGTATTACATCAAAAATTGTAATTACACGCCCCTGTTAAAAAGGGACTGAAAAATTGTGCCTTAGGCACTGGTGGTGGCGCCCAGAACCAAAAATGTACTTACAAGCTATCAGCGTGATGATTGAGGAGGAAGAGGATAATTACTCAGGGATAGTCACTCAGCATCAGCATAGGCAGTCCTTGAAGGGATCTGAGATTTAAAAAAAAAATATTCGGTTACATCAGCATCAGGTGCTTGGTAGCTGGTGGTGATCCAAGACTGATTCATTTTTATGAAGGTCAGTCGATCGACCGAGTTGGTGGACAGACGCACCCTGTGATCGGTTACCACGCCTCCAGCAGCACTGAATGTGCGTTCTGAAAGAACGCTGGATGCAGGACAGGCCAGTAGCTCAATTGCATACTGTGCAAGCTCTGGCCAGTGATCCATCCTCAAGACCCAGTAACCCAGAGGATTTTCGGTGGGAAAGGTGTCCAAGTCTGATCTTGCCCCTAGGTATTCCTGCACCATGTAAAACAGACGCTGGCGATGGTTGCTGGAACCGATCATACCTTGGGGCTGCGGACCAAAAAATTGTCTGAACGCATCGGTCAGACAGCCACCTTCTCCACCGCTCCTTCTTTGACTGACCGAAGCCTCAGCAACACGTTGTCCAGAAACAGGAGTTTGTAACCTCCCAGTCTCTGGGAACGCGTTGCACAGACCTTTCTGCAAGGCCTCCCGAAGATGTTTCATCCTCTGCTCCCTCTGCGATGGCAAGATAAGGTCCGCAACCTTACCCTTGTAACGTGGATCAAGGAGGGTTGCCAGCCAGTATTGGTCCTTCTCCTTGATACCACGAATACGAGGATCCTTACGCAGGCTTTGCAGGATCAGGGAGGCCATGCAGCGTAGGTTTGCTGAGGCATTCGGTCCGGAGTCCTCTGGGTCACTAAGGACGACAACGTCCGCAGCCACCTCCTCCCAGCCACGTACAAGTCCATGTGTTTCTTGGGACTGATCCCTTAAAGACTGCTGCTGATGCTGAGTGCAAGGCTCCACCTCCATACTGACACAATCTTCCTCCTCCTCCTCGTCCTCTTCCTGTGTGATCGGCGGGCACGCAGGAACACTGTCGGGATAAAGGGGGCCTTGAGAGCTAAGGAAGTCCTCCTCTTCCTGCCTCTGTTCTGCCTCAAGTGCCCTGTCCATTATTCCACGCAGCGTGTGCTCCAACAGGTGGACAAGGGGGACAGTGTCACTGATGCATGCACTGTCACTGCTCACCATCCTCGTGGCCTCCTCGAATGGTGACAGGACAGTGCATGCATCCCTGATCATGGCTCACTGGCGTGGGGAAAAAAAACCAAGCTCCCCTGACCCTGTCCTGGTGCCATAGTCGCACAGGTACTCATTGATGGCCCTCTGCTGCGTGTGCAGCTGCTGCAGCATGGCCAATGTTGAGTTCCACCTGGTGGGCATGTCACAGATTAGTTCTTGGGCAGGTTAAACTCCTTTTGGAGGTCCGTCAGCCGAGCACTGGCATTATATGACCGGCGGAAATGCACACAGACTTTCCTGGCCTGCCTCAGGACATCTTGTAAGCCCGGGTACCTGCCCAAGAACCGCTGCACCACCAAGTTAAGGACGTGAGCCAAACAGGGCACATGGGTCATTTGTCCCTGTCGGAGGGCAGAGAGGAGGTTGGTGCCATTGTCGCAAACCACCATTCCTGCCTTAAGTTGGCATGGCGTCAACCACCTCTGAACCTGCCCCTGCAGAGCTGACAGAACCTCTGCCCCAGTGTGGCTCCTGTCCCCCAAGCACACCAGCTCAAGCACCGCATGGCATCTTTTGGCCTGCGTACTTGCGTAGCCCCTTGAACGACTACGGAGCACCGCTGGTTCCGAGGAAGAGGCCTTGGAGGAAGAAGAAGAGGAGGGGGTGGAGGAGAGAGGTGTGTCACAATCATTAGCATTTTGGAGGCGTGGTGGCGGAACAACCTCCAACACTACTGCACCTTGTCCTGCATCCTTCCCAGCTGCCAGCAGAGTCACCCAATGCGCCGTGAAACTTAGGTAACATCCCTGTCCATGCCTGCTGGACCATGAGTCAGCGGTAATATGCACCTTACCGCTGACCGCCCTGTCCAGCGAGGCATGGACATTGCCTTCCACATGCCGGTAGAGAGCCGGAATCGCCTTCCGTGAGAAAAAGTGGCGTTTGGGTACCTGCCACTGAGGAACCGCACATTCCACAAACTCACGGAAGGGGGCAGAGTCTACCAACTGAAAAGGCAGCAGTTGAAGTGCTAGCAATTTTGCCAAGCTAGCATTCAACCGCTGGGCATGTGGATGGCTGGGAGCAAACTTCTTTCGGCGGTGCAGCAGCTGGGGCAGGGAAATTTGCCTGGTACAATCTGACGTCGGTGTACCAAAAGCAGATTGCCCACAAGTACTTGGCTGTGACACACCTAATTCTACACCTTCATTCCTCTCACTGCAGGTCTCAGAGAGGACTGGAGGTCTAGTGGGGTTGGAAATCTCAGCTGATGAGGAGCAAGGAGAGATCCTCTTTGTTCTTTGGTGTGGGTCTTTTAGATACGCTTGCCAACGAACTGCATGGCAGGTCAACATATGTCTGGTCAAGCATGTGGTACCCAAGCGGGAGATGTTTTGGCCACGTGAGATACGCTTGAGACATATGTTGCAAATAGCAGCGGTGCGATCTAATGCACTCGTCTCAAAAAAGGCCCACACCAAAGAACTTTTTGAATAACGCACAGAGACTGCAGCGCCCTGCACATGTGGAGCTTTGGGGTGTGATGCAGTCAATGTGCTGCCCTTAGGCTGGCCCCTGGAGGGCATCCTGCCTCGTTGGTGATGTGCCGCCTCCTCCTCCTCCTCCTCCTCTCTCCTATCAGGCACCCACGTTGAGTCAGTGACCTCATCATCCCCTCCCTCCTCATCACTGGAGCAAACCTGGCAGTATACTGCAGCAGGGGGAGCATGACTGCCAGATTGCTGTCCTTCTTGGGCACCCCCTCTGTCCGTGCTCATGTTACTGCCTTCATCGAGCTCAGTATCATCATCAGAGCCTTCCAAATGCTGGGCATCCTCCTGGAGCATGTACCCAACACTGTGGTCAAACAGTTCGAGGGACTCCTCAGGAGGACATGGTGGAGCTAGGGAAGGAGTCACTGATGACATTGAGCCGAGGGAAGAGGCCGCTGCTTTGCCAGACAAAGCACCCTGGGCATGGGTGAGAGAGGATGAGGAGGATGAGGACGGCTTGGTCATCCACTCGACCAAGTCTTCTGCATGTTGCGGCTCAACACGGCCAGCTGCCGAAAAAAAGGCCAAGCGTGTCCCATGGCCATGTGCTGATGAGGATGCACTGTCTCCACGACCAGCACTAGACACAGAGCCTGCTTGCCCTCTCTTATTGGCTTGTGACTGTCTGCCTCTCCTTCTTGGCCTTCCAGACATACTAATGGCCTGTAGCTGCACTAAGCTGGGATATATATATATCTATATATATATATGTACTGATACTGCAGCTAGCAAAATCAACTGCTTGCCTCTAGTATGAGAACACCACCAACCTTCTACAGGTAGCTTTAGCTGAACACTGTGAGGTGGACGCACCCCACTAACTTGTAGGTTTAGCTGAACACTGTGAGCAGGACGCACTGCACTAACTGTAAATAGTCTAGCTGCCTGACCGTGGTACTAATAGGATCAAAAGAACACCAGTAATTTTCTTCAGGTAGCTTTATATACTGTAACAAGACAAGCCTGCCTGTCAGTAGGAAGATAACAGGAACGGATCTAGCTGAACACTGTGAGCAGGACGCACTGTACTAAATGTAAATAGTCTAGCTGCCTGACCGTGGTACTAATAGGATCAAAAGAACACCAATAATTTTCTTCAGGTAGCTTTATATACTGTAACAAGACAAGCCTGCCTGTCAGTAGGAAGATAACAGGAACGGATCTAGCTGAACACTGGGAGCAGGACGCACTGTACTAAATGTAAATAGTCTAGCTGCCTGACCGTGGTACTAATAGGATCAAAAGAACACCAGTAATTTTCTTTAGGTAGCTGTTAATACTGTAACAAGACAAGCCTGCCTGTCAGTAGGAAGATAACAGGAACGGATCTAGCTGAACACTGTGAGCAGGACGCACTGTACTAAATGTAAATAGTCTAGCTGCCTGACCGTGGTACTAATAGGATCAAAAGAACACCAGTAATTTTCTTTAGGTAGCTGTTAATACTGTAACAAGACAAGCCTGCCTGTCAGTAGGAAGATAACAGGAACGGATCTAGCTGAACACTGTGAGCAGGACGCACTGCACTAAATGTAAATAGTCTAGAAGATAACAGGAACGGATCTAGCTGAACACTGTGAGCAGGACGCACTGTACTAAATGTAAATAGTCTAGCTGCCTGACCGTGGTACTAATAGGATCAAAAGAACACCAGTAATTTTCTTTAGGTAGCTGTTAATACTGTAACAAGACAAGCCTGCCTGTCAGTAGGAAGATAACAGGAACGGATCTAGCTGAACACTGTGAGCAGGACGCACTGCACTAAATGTAAATAGTCTAGAAGATAACAGGAATGGATCTAGCTAAACTGAATACAGTGTATATATATATGCAACACCTGGGATGCATATATATATACAATACACTGTAAGTGCAGCTAACTGACTGACTGTTCTGCCTAATCTATCTAACTCAAATCAAATAACATTGTCTCTCTGTCTATCTCTTTCAACGCCGGAACACACACTACACAGGGCCACCGTGCAGGCGGCCTTATATAGTGTGGGGCGTGTACTAAATCCCCTGAGCCATAATTGGCCAAAGCCTCCTTGGCTTTGGCCAATTACGGCTCTCTGTTCAGGCGGCGCTGTGATTGGCCAAGCATGCGGGTCATAGTGCATGCTTGGCCAATCATCAGCAAGCAATGCACTGCGATGCCGCAGTGAATTATGGGCCGTGACGCGCCACACGAATTTGGCGCGAACGGCCCATATCGTTCGCAATTCGGCGAACGACTGAACAGCCGATGTTCGAGTCGAACATGGGTTCGACTCGAACACGAAGCTCATCCCTAACTGTGAGCATGGCGCACCCCACTAACTTGTAGGTTTAGCTGAACACTGTGAGGTGGACGCACCCCACTAACTTGTAGGTTTAGCTGAACACTGTGAGCAGGACGCACCCCACTAACTTGTAGGTTTAGCTGAACACTGTGAGGTGGACGCACCACACTAACTTGTAGGTTTAGTTGAACACTGTGAGCAGGACGCACCCCACTAACTTGTAGGTTTAGCTGAACACTGTGAGGTGGACGCACCACACTAACTTGTAGGTTTAGCTGAACACTGTGAGCAGGACGCACCCCACTAACTTGTAGGTTTAGCTGAACACTGTGAGGTGGACGCACCACACTAACTTGTAGGTTTAGCTGAACACTGTGAGCAGGACGCACCCCACTAACTTGTAGGTTTAGCTGAACACTGTGAGCAGGATGCACTGCACTAACTGTAAATAGTCTAGCTGCCTGACTGTGGTACTAATAGGATCAAAAGAACACCAGTAATTTTCTTCAGGTAGCTGTATATACTGTAACAAGACAAGCCTGCCTGTTAGTAAGAAGATAACAGGAACGGATCTAGCTGAACACTGTGAGCAGGATGCACTGCACTAACTGTAAATAGTCTAGCTGCCTGACTGTGGTACTAATAGGATCAAAAGAACACCAGCAATTTTCTTCAGGTAGCTGTATATACTGTAACAAGACAAGCCTGCCTGTCAGTAAGAAGATAACAGGAACGGATCTAGCTGAACACTGTGAGCAGGACGCACTGCACTAACTGTAAATAGTCTAGCTGCCTGACTGTGGTACTAATAGGATCAAAAGAACACCAGTAATTTTCTTCAGGTAGCTGTAAATACTGTAACAAGACAAGCCTGCCTGTCTAGCTAAACTGAATACAGTGTATATATATATATATATATGCAACACCTGGGATGCATATATATACACAATACACTGTAAGTGCAGCTAAATGACTGACTGTTCTGCCTAATCTATCTAACTCAAATCAAATGTCACTGTCTGTCTCTCTCTCTCAATGAACGCTGGAACACACACTACACAGGGCCGCCATGCAGGCAGCCTTATATAGTGTGGGGCGTGTACTAAATCCCCTGAGCCATAATTGGCCAAAGCCTCCTTGGCTTTGGCCAATTACGGCTCTCTGTTCAGGCGGCGCTGTGATTGGCCAAGCATGCGGGTCATAGTGCATGCTTGGTCAATCATCAGCCAGCAATACACTGCGATGCCGTAGTGAATTATGGGCCGTGACGCGCCACACGAATTTGGTGCGAACGGCCCATATCGTTCGCAATTCGGCGAACGACCGAACAGCCGATGTTCGAGTCGAACATGGGTTTGACTCGAACACGAAGCTCATCCCTATTCATCACACATTTATATTTTTTTATACAGAAAATTCCCTCAATGACATTTGTGATCCATTAACCCTGCGTTCACACCTATGAACTTTTAGTGTGTTTTTCAGCTTGCAGAAATGCACTACAGTCCATTTAATATGGTTTCCTATGGAACACTTTCACATCTATGCATTATGCAGGCGGTGCGTTTGTGGAAAGGGTAGGGGACTTTTTTCCTATGTTTTGGTTGTAATAGACTTCAATGGAGTCGCACCAGAAATGCAAGTGTTGCGTTTGGGATCCAATTTTTGATGCATTTGGCGTTTTGTGCTTTTTTTAGTTTCCTTTAAAAAAACTGTATATAGCTGGTTGCTAAGGGGCAGTAAGGGAAGCCAGCGGCCACGTCCTTAACAACCAATGAGTTATCAGCTGTCAGAGGGGTTCCCCCCTGACAACTGAATGTAAAAAAATGAATTGCCAGCAAAAAAATTGTGAAAAAAACGGTGTGGGGTCCCCTCAAATCCATGCCAGGCCTTTTTTTTATTTTGGCATGGGGTCCCCCCAAAATCCATACCAGACCCATATCTGAGCATGCAGCATAGTAGGTGCTTTGTCCCCATGTTGGTGTGGACAAGGGCCTCCTACCACCACCGATGTCTTCTTCCTCCAGTATTCTCAATCCGCTGTCTTCTCCCTCCGGTGGTTTATTCTCCCTCCGCTGTCTTCTCCCTTCGCTGTCTTCTCCCTCTGCTGTCTTCTCCCTCCACTGTCTTCTCCCTCCAGTGGTTTCTTCTTCCTCCGGTGATGTCTTCCCCCACCACTGCTGACCTGCTAAAAATAAAAAAAGGTCCTCCTCCGATGCTGGCTCCCTCCATTGTGTCAGTTATGGTGTCTGCCATTTCTTATATAGCTATGGGGTGCGCCCATCCAGTGATGTCACCCTGGAGAACCCACCCCTTGTGACGGAACTGGCTATATACAGTGCCTTGCAAAAGTATTCACCCAATTGTCATTGTTCATGTTTTGTTGCCTCACAACTTGGAATTAACATGTATTGTTTGAGGATTTGCATCATTTAATTTGCAGAACATGCCCACAACTTTAAGGATTTTTTTTTTTGTTAACAACAAATAGGACAAAATAACATTTGCGTAACTATTCACCCCCCTAAAGTCAACACTTTGTAGAGCTACCTTTTGCGGCTATCACAGCTCAAAGTCGCTTTGGATAAGTCTCTATGAGCTTGCCACATCTTACCACTGTAAATATATAAACAGGTGTATTAGCAGCTGACACAGCAAAGGATCAATTTACAAAATAGGAAGACTATATATATATATATATATATATATATATATATATATATATATATATATATATATACAGTGGCTTGCGAAAGTATTCGGCCCCCTTGAACTTTTCAACCTTTTGCCACATTTCAGGCTTCAAACATAAAGATATAAAATTTTAATTTTTTGTGAAGAATCACCAACAAGTGGGACACAATTGTGAAGTGGAACGAAATCTATTGGATATTTTAAACTTTTTTAGCAATTAAAAAACTGAAAAGTGGTGCGTGCAAAATTATTCGGCCCCTTTACTTTCAGTGCAGAAAACTCACTCCAGAAGTTCAGCGAGGATCTCTGAATGATCCAATGTTGTCCTAAATGACTGATGGTGATAAATAGAATCCACCTGTGTGTAATCAAGTCTCTGTATAAATGCACCTGCTCTGTGATAGTCTCAGGGTTCTGTTGAAAGCGCAGAGAGCATCATGAAGACCAAGGAACACACCAGGCAGGTCCGTAATACTGTTGTGGAGAAGTTTAAAGCCGGATTTGGATACAAAAAGATTTCCCAAGCATCCCAAGGAGCACTGTGCAAGCAATCATTTTGAAAAGGAGTATCAGACCACTGCAAATCTACCAAGACCTGGCTGTCCCTCTAAACTTTCAGCTCAGACAAGGAGAAGACTGATCAGAGATGCAGCCAAGAGGCCAATGATCACTCTGGATGAACTGCAGAGAACTATAGCTGAGGTGGGAGAGTCTGTCCATAGGACAACAATCAGTCGTACACTGCACAAATCTGGCCTTTATGGAAGAGTGGCAAGAAGAAAGCCATTTCTCAAAGATATCCATAAAAAGTCTCGTCTAAAGTTTGCCACAAGCCACCTGGGAGACACACCAAACATGTGGAAGAAGGTGCTCTGGTCCGATGAAACCAAAATCCAACTTTTTGGCCACAATGCAAAACGATATGTTTGGCGTAAAAGCAACACAGCTCATCACACTCAACACACCATCCCCACTGTCAAACATGGTGGTGGCAGCATCACGGTTTGGGCCTGCTTTTCTTCAGCAGGGACAGGGAAGATGGTTAAAATTGAGGGGAAGATGGATGCAGCCAAATACAGGACCATTCTGGATGAAAACCTGTTGGAGTCTGCAAAAGACCTGAAACTGGGACGGAGATTTATCTTCCAACAAGACAATGATCCCAAACATACAGCAAAATCTACAAAGGAATGGTTCACAAATAAACGTATCCAGGTGTTAGAATGGCCAAGTCAAAGTCCAGACCTGAATCCAATCGAGAATCTGTGGAAAGAGCTGAAAACTGCTGTTCACAAACGCTCTCCATCCAACCTCACTGAGCTCGAGCTGTTTTGCAAGGAAGAATGGGCAAGAATTTCAGTCTCTCGATGTGCAAAACTGATAGAGACATACCCCAAGCGACTTGCAGCTGTAATCGCAGCAAAAGGTGGCTCTACAAAGTATTAACGCAAGGGGGCCGAATAATTTTGCACGCCCCACTTTTCATTTTTTTATTAGTTAAAAAAGTTTCAAAAATCCAAAAGATTTCGTTCCACTTCACAATTGTGTCCCACTTGTTGGTGATTCTTCACAAAAAAAAAAATGTTTATATCTTTATGTTTGAAGCCTGAAATGTGGCAAAAGGTTGAAAAGTTCAAGTGGGCCGAATACTTTCGCAAGCCACTGTATATATATATATATATATATATATATATATAGGAAAGTGCAGCACTGGTGTGATGTCAAAAAATAGACAGCAAACTGATATAACTACATACTCGCGTATACTACAGTGACCTCAAATGTAAATCTATGTTCTATAATGGAAAGGTCATACAATTCCCATACAGTCACATATACCAAAAGTGAACAGATGATTGAAATTAATAATAATTGTGAAGCAAAAAGAAAAAATGTGCATTCATGAGTGAACATCAAAGCCCATGAACAACTATATAAGACAAAATGGTGACTTGAAAAACTTGGTGCAGACATTTTGTCAGTAGATAATCCACCACTGATATATATATAAGACTTGCCGGAAAAGTGGAACCCAAAAAGTTTCTCCCAAATTATATAGGGTAGATATAGGTAGAAGAAGGAATAGGCCACATAGTGTGATTCCATTTCAATAAAAAACAGTATATTGTAAAAAGGGAACACTCACATTTGGTGAAGATAAAAATCGCTTTGCGATAAAATGTAAGGAAAGTGACGCAGTGACATCAGCAAAGCCCTTCCCAATGCGTTTCGTCTAATAAGATCATCTGGGTGAGATGATCTCCAGATGATCTTAGTAGATGAAACACCTATCAGCATGGGCTCTGCTGATGCTACTGTGTGCATTGATTTACATTTGATATTAGCACTTGTTTCACTTGCATATGGGGTCACTGTACCTTATATGTAGTTACAGTATATCAGTTTGCTGTCTATTAATTGACACCAGCGCTGCACATCTTACCACTGGGATTTTGCCCATTCCTCCTGGCAAAACTGCCCCAGCTCCTTCAAGTTGGATGGTTTGCGCTTGTGAACAGCAATCTTTAAGTCTGACCACAGATTTTCTATTGGATTGAGGTCTGGGCTTTGACTAGGCCATTCCAATACATTTACATGTTTCCCCTTAAACCACTCAAGTGTTGCTTTAGCAGTGTGTTTGGGCTCATTGTCCTGCTGGAAGGTGAACCTCCGTCCTAGCCTCAAATCACACACAGAGTGGTACAGGTTTTGCTCAAGAATATCCCTGTATTTGGCACCATCCATCTTTTCCTCAACTCTGACCAGTTTCCCAGTCCCGACTGCTGAAATGGATGGTGTTCTTTGGGTGATGTGATTGGTTGGGTTTGCGCCAGACATAGCATTTTCTTTGATAGCCAAAAAGTTAAATTTTAGTCTCATAAGACCAGAGCACCTTCCTCCATACATTTTGGGAGTCTCCCACATGCCTTTTCGCAAACTCAAAACGTATTTTGTTTTTTGCTGAAAGTAATGGCTTTCTTCTGGCCACTCTGTCATAAAGCCCAACTCTATGAAGCGTTCGGCTTATTGTCATCCTATGTACAGATACTCCAGTCTCTGCTGCGGAACTCTGAAGCTCCTCCAGGGTTACCTTAGGTCTCTGTGCTGCCTCTCTGATTAATGCCCTCCTTGCCCAGTCTATGAGTTTTGGTGTGTGGCCCTCTCTTGGCAGGTTTGCTGTTGTGCCATGTTCTTTCCATTTGGTTATGATAGATTTGATGGTGCTCCTAGGGATCATCAAAAATTTGGATATTTTTTTATAACTTAACCCTGACTTGTACTTCTCAACAACATTGTCCCTTACTTGTTTAGACAGTTGCTTGGTCTTCATGGCAGTGTTTGGTTAGTGGTGCCTCTTAGGTGTTGCAGCCTCTGGGGCCTTTCAAAAAGGTGTCTATATGTAATGACAGATCATGTGACACTTAGATTGCACACAGGTGGACATAATTTTTACTTCACCAACTTAGACTATTGTGTTCTGATCCATCACATATAATTCAGTTTAAAAAACATTGAACTAAAGGCTGTAATGTAACAAATTAGGTAAAAAGCCAAGGTGGGTGAATACTTTTGCAAGGCACTGTAAGAACAGGCAGACGATGGAGCTGACACAAGGGAGGAAGCCAGCGTCAGAGGAGGGCCTTTTTTTATTTTTAGTGGGTCAGAAGTGGCAGAGGAAGAAGACATCACCAGAGGCAGAGCCCCCCCGCCCCAAAGCACCCCCCCATGTTGAGGGCATAGGGCCTAGTATAGTTCAGGTGCGGGGGGCACTCGCTGGTCCCATCCCTTTCTTGACCTGCTGGGCTGCATGCTCGGATAAGGGTCTGCTGGCAATTCTTTTTTTTACATTCAGCTGTCAGGGGGAACCCCTTGAAAGCTGATGACTCATCGGTTGTTAAGGACACAGTGCCTGGCTTTCCTGCACGCTCCTTAGCAACCAGCTATATACAGTGTGTTTACAGTGTGTTTACTATGTACCCCTACCTGTTCACTAAAAAGTGTCAAAAAGTAATAAAAACACATAGACAGTTTTTTACAATTCCTTTATTAAAACATTAAAAAAAGTCCCAAAAAACTGGTTAAAGAGCGAAGGCCCAGACTTAAGAAATTGGATTAAACAAGTGGAGTATTATCATAAAATGGAACTTCTCTGCTGCAAACTACTCTGTCTGGACTGGGTGGGAAAGATACAAAACCTCGGACAAATACTGGCAGAAGAAATTGGAAGGTATAAAACACTAAAAGGAAAAAAAAATAATATATATATATATATATATATATATATATATATATATATATATATATATATATATATATATATATTTTAGAGAGAAGAGGAAAAACCCGAGGAGTAAGGCAGGGGGGGGGATTAGAAAGGGCGGGAAATAGGCAGGTGGGGTAGGACGGGAAAAATTTTTTATACGGTTATTAATAAAGAAGGGAACCTTGGTTCCTCTAGTTCTTTTTTGTTTTTTCTCCTCTGAAAATAAGCCACAATGATGTGAACTTGAGAAGGGACGAGTTCTGAACGTTAAATTGAAAAGGGTCTCTCAAAAGAAAACACTGAAGTGGCTTAAAAAAAAAAAAAAGTCCCCTGATATAAATCCATCATCAATCATGCCACCCAGAGCACCCAAAAAAGAACAAAAAAAACATTGCCAGGCGGACCCACCCTTACCTATATAAAAACTGTTGAATAGCAGAAGAGGCATTCGTGGTCAGCCGTCAATTAAGTCAGACTTTTTTTGTTATTCTTTTTCGGGTGCGGTGGGCAGCGTGATTGACGATGGATTTACATTAGGGGACATTGTTTTTTTATTTTTTAATAAAGAAATTGTCAAAAACTGCCTATGTGTTTTTATTACTTTTTGACACGTTTTGGTGATATGGACTGGGGGGGCATGTCATTTTTCTCTTTATTTTTTTTTCAATAGCCGGGTGTCGGTGTCAATTTAAATTTGATTTGACTCAGTTTTTATGTCCTTAGAAATTTCATTTTTGCTACAGCATGTTCTATGTATGCTACAGATGCGCTATTTTACAGGCAGACTAAGGGGAACCCCCGGTCACTATATTTAACCACTTGCTGACCAGCCGCCATCATTATACTGCGGCAGGTTGGCTCATTCCCGCAATTCGTTGTAGGTGTACATCGGCTCCTTTAATAGTCATAGCAGGCAAGCGCATGGCCAGCGGCCACAATGTCCGCCGTGCACTCGCGATCGTGGGAAAGAGAGCCAAAATAGGGATCTGTCAATGTAAACAGACAGATCCCCATTCTGACAGGGGAGGAGAGAGAGATCTGCTGTTCCTAGTAGAAACAGCGATCTCTCCCCTCCTCCAGTCAGTCCCATCCCCCCACAGTTAGAAACACCTCCCAGGGAACTCACATTTAACCCCTTCATTTCCCCCTAGTGTTAACTCCTTCCCTGACAGTGACATTTGCACAGTAATCAGTGCATGGGCAAAGTAACGTACCTGTACGTTACTTTGCCCAGCTGTGCCATTCTGCTGACGTATATGTGCTGACAGCGGTGGGCAAGTGGTTAAAGGAATTTTTCATTTTTATTGTTGCCTCACTAAAATCACTGCTCCTAAAAAACAATTGTTTAAAAAAAGTTTTGCATTGATACATGTCCCCCATGGCAGTACCCGGATCCCTTTTATGGCCAATTACTTGCATATAAGCCTTCAAAATGGGCACTTTTGATTTTCCTGTTTGGCTCCTGTGACGGATCCTATTCCACACTCCACTGAGTGCCCCCGTCAATAACACCGCTTCCTCCCGTATGATCATCAGTCAGATATAATATTATAGCTGCAGTAAATACAAGTCTAGTCGA
Organism: Lithobates septentrionalis; assembly: GCA_037952835.1. Lineage (NCBI taxonomy): Eukaryota > Metazoa > Chordata > Amphibia > Anura > Ranidae > Lithobates > Lithobates septentrionalis. The sequence continues at coordinate 760,283 of JBBDGP010001088.1, read as the reverse complement.
TAATAGCTTGTAGAATCTTGACTCCTTTATTGGGCAGAACACAGCCTTTTTATACACATTTAACACAAGGGGTTAGATAACGAGGTAGGGCTGACTCATGGACACTTCCCCCCTCCCCTCTAGCAAAAACTTAAAAGACAATAATATAATTAACATGCTAATTAACACAACACTTAAGGCAGACCTGGTGACCAGACAGTTCGTCTCTGCAGGTTAATGTGATCAGCTCTTTCAAGAGTCATGTATTGTTCAGAATAAACAACTGAGAATATTCTTTGGGCAAGTTCAAAAAAATAAAAGATTAATATAGAAATACCAAATAACAGGGTGAATGTGGACAGAAAAAGGTCCTTGCAGCCAGTGTCCGCGACAGTGCCCCCCCCCCTGTCCCATAGTCCGGCAGACCCAACTAGATTCACCACGGGTCAGCTTGGGGCTGTCCGGGAGAGTTTTATAGTTCCGTTTGCCGGGAAAGTCCATCAGCGTTCCCATTCTGCTTTCCTGGCGATACTGTATGGTAAAATTGTAGGGCTGCAGTGCCAAGCTCCATCGTAACAAACGTCCATTATCCCCGGAGACCCGATTAAGCCAGATTAATGGATTGTGGTCGGTGAGCACCGTAAAAGATCGTCCGTAGAGATAAGGTTGGAATTTCTTGAGAGCCCACACCAGCGCCAAACACTCCTTCTCCACGGCTGCATAACCGACTTCCCTGGGTAGCAGCTTCCGACTGATGTAGGCCACTGGGTGCTCACCGCCATCAGGTCCTACTTGGCTCAGTACTGCCCCCAGCCCGAATGTAGAGGCATCTGTGTGGACACAAAAACATTTGGTTGGGTCAGGGGCAGCTAGAACAGGAGCTGAAGTTAGTGCATTCTTTAATCGTTGGAAGGCAGCTTCACACTCAGGGGACCACAGTACCTGTCGGGGAAGGTGCTTCTTAGTCAGGTCTGTCAGGGGCTTAGCGATGGAACTATATTGCGGGACAAATTTCCTATAGTACCCAGCTGTGCCAAGGAATGCCAGGACCTGGGTTTTAGTACGGGGGGTCGGCCACTTGGCAACGGCCTCAATCTTAGCAGGCTCAGGTCGTTGTTGTCCACTGCCTACTCGATGTCCAAGGTACTGTACCTCGGACATCCCTATGCTGCATTTCTCTGGCTTAAGGGTTAGTCCTGCAGCCTTGATGCGGTCTAACACGACACCCAGATGAACCAGATGGTCCTCCCAGGTATCACTGTAGATCGCAATGTCGTCCAGATATGCACAAGCATAGTCCTGGAGGCCATCGAGGAGTTGGTCTACCATCCTCTGGAAAGTTGCCGGTGCATTCTTCATCCAAAATGGCATTACTTTAGACTGGTATAAGCCAAATGGGGTAATGAACGCCGATTTCGGAATAGATTCCGCATCCAGAGGAATTTGCCAGTATCCTTTGCATAGGTCAAGGGTTGTCAGGAATTTTCCCAGAGCAATGCGATCTAACAGATCATCGACCCGGGGCATAGGGTAAGCATCAGTGGTGGTGCACTCATTTAATCTGCGGTAGTCTACACAGAAGCGAGTTGTGCCATCCCGCTTCGGTACAAGGACCACCGGGGAAGCCCAGGGGCTGCTGGATGGCTCTATGACTCCCAATTCAAGCATCTCCTTAATCTCATGACGCATCTCCTCTCTCACTGCGTCAGGTATCCGGTAAGCCGCCTGTCTTAGCGGCAGTTGTCCCGGGGTCTCCACACGGTGCACTGCCATAGCAGTGTACCCGGGGACTGTGGAGAACATTTCCCTTCTCTGACTAAGGACCTGTCTAGCTTGTTCTCTCTGCGTCGGCCCTAGCTGGTCGTCAAGCTTTATCATCTCTATCCCTGCAGTAATACTATTTAGCTCCGGGAGCACCAGCAGGGGAAGATTCTCAGAATCTTCCACAGCTGGAGCACATATAGCGGCTACCTCTCCTGCTCTTTCCCAGTATGCTTTCAACATGTTTACATGAAAGGTCCGTCGGACTCTTTCATCCGAACATTTAGCCACTAGGTAGGTTGTGTCACAGAGCTTTGCCACAATCCGGTAAGGTCCCTGCCAAGTGGCCTGTAACTTGTCCTGCTTGGTTGGTCTGAGGGCAAGAACCTTCTGCCCAACCTCCAGAGTGCGGTTCCGTGCAGTACGATCGTACCATCGTTTCTGCCGCCTTTGGGCAGCCCGAAGGTTCTCCTGGACAGTGTCCGTCAGCTCCTTCAGTCTGTCCCTAAACTCAAGAACGTATGCTACGATAGAGGACCCTTGGGGATCAATTCCCCCTTCCCAGTGGGCTCTGACTAGATCTAGGGGCCCCCTCACCCGCCTCCCATACAGTAACTCAAATGGGGAGAACCCGGTAGATTCCTGCGGCACCTCCCGATAAGCGAAGAGAAGGTGTGGCAGATATCTCTCCCAATCCCTGTGAGAGGTTGCAAATGTCCTAAGCAGCTGTTTCAGTGTTCCATTGAACCTCTCACACAGTCCGTTGGTCTGGGGGTGATAGGGAGAGCTCTGTAGGGGCTTTATCCCACAGAGCCTCCATAACTGCTGAGTGAGCTCAGCAGTGAACTGGGTCCCCTGGTCAGAGATGATTTCCCGAGGGAAACCCACCCTGGCAAAGATCCGGAGCAAAGCATCAGCCACAGTTTCTGCATGGATATTTGCCAGGGGAATGGCCTCTGGGTACCGGGTGGCATAATCCACCACAGTAAGGATATATCTCTTCCCAGAAGGACTAGGTCTGGGCAATGGTCCAACCAGGTCTACGGCAACACGGCTAAAGGGTTCATCAATGATCGGTAAAGGGTGTAGGGGAGCTTTCAGCGGGCCCCCATGCTTACCCACCCGCTGGCATGTGTCACAGGTCCGGCAATACTGTCGGACATCCCCTGTAATCCCTGGCCAAAAAAACGACTGAGTCAGACGGTGGAGGGTCCGGGACATCCCCAGGTGTCCGGCTAAGGGTATGTCATGCCCAATGCGCAGCAGGTCATGACGATATTTCTGCGGCACAACCAGCTGCCGCTTGGGTGGATGGGAGGCTGTCTTTCCCTCAGTAACCCGATAGAGTAATCCCTGGACCCACTCTATTCGCTCCCTCTCCAACCCCCCAGGGTCCAATCCTGCTCTTTCCCTATAGCTAGCTAAGGAAGGGTCGCTAAGAGTTGCCTGAGCAAATTCTTGGGGAGAAGCCCAAGTCGGGATAGGGTTAGTTGGGGTAGTACAGTCTAGGTCAGGGGTGACAGGTCTTACCTGGGTCCCGTCCTCGAGGGAGCGCACCTCCATCCGGGCTTGCTGGCGGGTGGTAACAGGATAGGCTTCCGGGGATACATCCAGGGAGAAGGCTGAATTTAAACGTCCCAAATCGTTGCCCAACAAAACCTCTGCAGGTAAGTTCTGCATTATTCCCACTTCCACTTCTTTGGCCCCCGAACCCCAATCAAGGTGAACCCTGGCAGTGGGGACCCGCATAACATTTCCCCCGGCCACCCGCACAGCCACAGACTGTCCCGTCTGCTCTGCCGGGTTTATCATTCGGGACTGTATCAGGGTAATAGTAGCTCCCGTGTCCCGCAGTCCCTGGGCAGCCCGACCATTAATCCACACGGCTTGTCGATGGTGCAAACGATTATCTGTAGTGGCAGCTTGCACAGGGTCTGCCTCATGTAGAATTCCAATATTCTCCTCGCTTGGGTAAGTCACATCATCTCTCTCCAGACAGTGTGCAGAAGCCCGGGCAGGTCCAAGGGGCCTGTTGTTCCGCGCGTCCTGGGAAACCTTCTGCGGACAATACCTCCTAACATGCCCTGATTGGTTGCATCTGTAGCAGAGGTCCCCTTTTCCTCATGAAGATGGTAGCTGAGTGGGGCCGGGGATCGACGGCTGGTGTGAAGGGGCAAAGCTCCGTGGAATGTTGGGGACAGGCCGAGCTGGGGTCTTAGGCTCTGGTTGTATGGTCCGCCTTGAATCCACGTATTGGTCAGCTAGGGTGGCAGCTTCATCTACTGTGACTGGCCGCCGATCCTTTACCCAGTCTCTAACCTCATGTGGGGTATGATCGTAGAATTGTTCCAGGAGGATTAGCTGGAGCGCATCTGCCATGGTAACAGCTTGGCGCCCGGTCATCCAACTCTCCGCTGCTCGGGTCATTTGATGAGCCCATTCTGTGTAAGGCTCTCTCTCCTTTCGGCGGAAGTTGCGAAACCTCAAACGGTGTGCCTCTGGAGTAATGCCGAAGCGAGCCAATAGTCTTTCTTTTACCCGGTCATAGTCCTGGCTGATCTCATCAGGGACATTATTGTACGCCTCTGCAGCCCTTCCTGTGAGACGGCTGACCAGGAGCGTGACCCAATCTGCTTTATTGACACCTTGGAGACCGCATTGACGCTCAAACATTTGCAGGTAAACATCCATCTCATCTTCACCATCTTGAAACATGCGGAAGGCGGTATAGGGTAGCTTTTTGCGGGCTGCTGGAGCTTCCCGGTTGAACATAACTGACGCTCCTTGGTCCCGCTGGAGTTCAGCCATTCGCAGCTGGGACACCTCTGTTAACACTTGACTGATAACCTCCTGTGGGGGGTGAGTACCATACAAGGCCAGTCGCCACTGGACGTCACGCTGGAACTCTGCCGCCTCTGCGGTGTCTGCTGGTGGGTTGCTGGCCTGGTCAATCTCCATTAGTTCGGTGATGAGAGTCGCTTTGGATTTGTTGCTGGAGACTTTTCCACGGGCTTCCAAGAGATCCTTCAAGGTGCTGCGCTTGAGACTGGCGTAGTGATGTTCCATCTGCTGTTAGGAGCAGGGGGTCCCAGTGGTGATTTGGGTGAGCCTAGGCAAGAGGAAGCATCCCAGAGCTTGCCACCAATTGTGACGGATCCTATTCCACACTCCACTGAGTGCCCCCGTCAATAACACCGCTTCCTCCCGTATGATCATCAGTCAGATATAATATTATAGCTGCAGTAAATACAAGTCTAGTCGATAATAGCTTGTAGAATCTTGACTCCTTTATTGGGCAGAACACAGCCTTTTTATACACATTTAACACAAGGGGTTAGATAACGAGGTAGGGCTGACTCATGGACACTTCCCCCCTCCCCTCTAGCAAAAACTTAAAAGACAATAATATAATTAACATGCTAATTAACACAACACTTAAGGCAGACCTGGTGACCAGACAGTTCGTCTCTGCAGGTTAATGTGATCAGCTCTTTCAAGAGTCATGTATTGTTCAGAATAAACAACTGAGAATATTCTTTGGGCAAGTTCAAAAAAATAAAAGATTAATATAGAAATACCAAATAACAGGGTGAATGTGGACAGAAAAAGGTCCTTGCAGCCAGTGTCCGCGACAGCTCCCATAGACTTCAATGGGGTTCACCGTTCAGGTCAGAACTTTTCTTCAGTTCGGGAGTTCTGCTGTGAACCGAACAGGGGGGTGTTTGGCTCATCTCTATTAACCACTTGCCGACCACCGCATGCCGATGTACGTCCAAACTTTGACGACGGATATCGTTGTTATGGCAGAAACTAGCTGCCATAACCCTGGTATCCCCGTTTTCGTGCGGCAGACGGCTTTCAAATAAAAGTGGTCCTTGCAGCGGATTCACCGCGTGGTCACTTTTATCGGTGGCGGGAGAGGGCCCCCCCTCCGGACGCGATCCAGTGCACTTTGCCGCTTACCGGAGCTTTCTGTAGCGGCGGAGGCGATTGCGTCCATCTCCCTTCTGTGCCTGGAGACGAGTGAGGCTAAGATGGTGCCCACTCGTCTCCATGACACTGCTGGGCAGAAGCGACGTCAAAACGTTACTTCCGACCACACCTCTTAAAGGCACATTTTTTTCAATGTCATTTTTTTGAATGACTTTTTTTTTTATTGCATTTTAGTGTAAATATGAGATCTGAGGTCTTTTTGACCCCAGATCTCATATTTAAGAGGTCCTGTCATGCATTTTTCTATTACAAGGGATGTTTACATTCCTTGTAATAGGAATAAAAGTGACACATTTTTTTTTAAAAAAATAGTGTAAAAATAAATAAAATCATATAAAATAAATAATAAAAATTAAAAAAAATTTTTAAACCCCCCCATCCCAACGAGCTCGCGTGCAGAAGCAAACGCATACGTGAGTATCGCCCGCATATGAAAACGCATATGAAAACGGTGGTCAAACCACACATGTGAGGTATTGCCGTGACCGGTAGAGCAAGAGCAATAATTCTAGCCCTAGAACTCCTCTGTAACGCAAAACATGCAACCTGTAGAATTTTTTAAACATCGCTTATGGAGATTTTTGAGGGTAAAAGTTTGACGCCATTCCACGAGTGGGTGCAATTTTGAAGTGTGACATGTTGGGTATCAATTTACTTGGCGTAACATTATATTTCACAATATAAAAAAAAATTGGGCTAACTCTACTGTTGTCTTATTTTTTTATTCAAAAAAGTGAATTTTTTCCAAAAAAAGTGCGCTTGTAAGACCGCTGCGCAAATACGTTGCAAAAAAAAGTATTGCTTTGACTGCCATTTTGTTTTCTAGGGTGTTAGAAAAAAAACAACATATAATGTTTGGGGGTTCTAAGTAATTTTCTAGCATAAAAACCTGTTTTAAACATGTAAACACCTAAAATCCAAAACGAAGCTGGTCCTTAAATGGTTACATTAATTTTCTTTAAATTCATTCTTTTAACATGAATACACATAAATATTAGGTCGGTATAAGCTGAAATAATGGTTACCTGGTCAGTTCATAAGATTAACTAGGAAGAACTAGGCTAACAAAACTTGTGCAACAACACTGTTATGTTAAATAAATATTTGAATGTCATATCAACTTTAGAGCATAAATATATATACAGTATCTAACAAAAGTAAGTACACCCCTCACATTTTTGTAAATATTTTATTATATCTTTTCATGTGACAACACTGAAGAAATTACACTTTGCTACAATGTAAAGTAGTGAGTGTACAGCTTGTATAACAGTGTAAATTTGCTGTACCCTCAAAATAACTCAACACACAACCATTAAACTGCTGGAAACAAAAGTGAGTACACCCCTAAGTGAAAGCACTGCCTTAACCTTCTTGGGCATAGAGTTTCTCAAGAGCTTCACAGGTTGCCACTGGAGTCCTCTTTCACTTCTCCATTATGACATCACGGAGCTGGTGGATGTAATGCCGCGTACACACGAGCAGACTTTACGGCAGACTGTGCCCGGCGGACAGGATTTCGTCGGACAATTCGATCGTGTGTGGGCTCCTGCTGACTTTTTTTGCTCAAAAGTTGGACGGACTTAGATTTGAAACATGTTTTAAATCTATCCATCGAACTCGAGTCCGGTTGAAAAGTCCGCTCGTCTGTATGCTAGTTCGACGGACAAAAAGCCACGCTAGGGCAGCTATTGGCTACTGGCTATGAACTTCCTTATTTTAGTCCGGTCGTACGTCATCACGTACAAATTCAACGGACTTTGGTGGATTGTGTGTAGGCAAGTCCGTTCATTCGGAAAGTCCGTCATAAAGTCCGGCGTAAAGTCCGCCGAACAAAGTCTGCCGTAAAGTCCGCTCGTGTGTACGCAGCATTAGAGGCTTTGTGCTCCCCCACCTTCCATTTGAGGATGCCCCACAGATGCTCAATACGGTTTAGGTCTAGAGATAGGCTTGGCCAGTCCATCACCTTTACCCTCAGCTTCTTTACTAAGGCAGTGGTCGTCTTGAAGGTGTGTTTGGAGTCATTATGTTGGAATACTGCCCTGTGGCCCAGTCTCCGAAAGGAGGGGATCATGCTCTGCTTCAGTACGTCACAGTACATGTTGGCATTCATGGTTCCCTCAATGAACTGTAGTTCCCAAGTGCCGGCAGCACTCATGCAGCCCCAGACCATGACATTCCCACCACCATGCTTGACTGTAGGCAAAACACACTTGTGTTTGTACACCTCACCTGGTTTCTGCCACACAAGCTTGACATCATCTGAAGTAAATAAGTTTATCTTGGTCTCATCAGACCACATGACATGGTTCCAGTAATCCATGTCCTTAATTTGCTTGTCTTCAGCAAACTGTTTGGGGGCTTTCTTGTGCATCATCTTTAGAAGAGGTTTCCTTCTGGAACGACAGCCATGCAGACCAATTTGATGCAGTGTGAGGCATATGGTCTGAGCACTGACAGGCTGACCCCCCACCCATTCAACCTCTGCAGCAATGCTGGCAGCATTCATACGTCTATTTCTCAAAGACAACCTCTGGATATGACGCTGAGCACATGCACTCAACTTCTTTGGTCGACCATGGCGAGGCCTGTTCTGAGTAGAACCTGTCCTTTTAAACTGTATGGTCTTGTCCACCGTGCTGCAGCTCAGTTTCAGGGTCTTAACAATCTTGTTATAGCCTAGGCCATATTTATGTAGAGCAACAATTCTTTTTTTTAGATCTGCAGAGAGTTCTTTGCCATGAGGTACCATGTTGAACTTCCAGTGACCAGTATGAGAGAGTGAGAGCGATAACACCAAGTTTAACACACCTGCTCCCCATTCACACCTAAGACCTTGTAACACTTATGAGTCACATGACACGGGGGGGAGAGAAAATGGCTAATTGGGCCCAATATGGACATTTCCACTTAGAGGTGTACTCACTTTTGTTGCCAGTGGTTTAGACATCAATGGCTGTGCGTTGAGTTATTTTGAGGGTACGGCAAATTTATACTGTTATACAAGCTGTACACTCACTACTTTACATTGTAGCAAAGTGTCATTTCTTCAGTCTTGTCACATGAAAAGATATAATAAAATATTTACAAAAATGTGAGGGGTGTACTCACTTTTGTGAGATACTGTACATCCTCCTTGTTCTCCTTAGTTACACAAGCTATGAAAATTTGAAACCTTAGATCAAACTTACTGTCTTCTAGGCAGCATGTGCTGGCTAAAAGAAGGGATGAAGGAGTGCTGCCCAGCCATGGCGCATCCAGGAGGAGAGTGCATCTAAACTGGGGCCTAAAATGTTTATAGCTAATTTGCAGAGTGAGGTGGGGGCTGTAGACTCCAAAAATGCACTTATCCTTTAAGTCACCAACTTTAAGGTAAACAACAATGAACAGGTTTAAACAACCTTGATAACAGGTGAATGCTCAACCATGTGTCAGGATTGATATAAGTGATGTTGTTCAATATACACAAAAAAATCTCAAACTGAATCTATACACATCTAAACCTTCCAGATTTAAAGGGTCTGCGAATGTTAGTTAAAAACATAATTAAAGAGAAACTTGTGATAAGAGCTTTAAAGGCCAGTTTAGCATGCCCTAAGTTCTCTGGCACCTCAATAAATCATTAGGATCAGGAAATGTTCACTCATCCTGGTTCTGAGAGGTCTCGATGTGCATCCCACATATTGTTTATTGCACAGTTTGCATTCCACAGCATGAACAACACTGTTAGTGCCACATTTGATAAAGTCCTGAATCAAAAATTCTTTCACATTGGCGCAAGAAGCAACATTCTTATGCTGTTTGTAATGTTTATCACAAAAAAGGCAGGTATTATTTCCGCAGATTAGGGATGAGCCGAACACCCCCGGGTTCGGTTCGCACCAGAACCTGCGAACGGGCCGAAAATTCGCACGAACGTTAGAACCCCATTGACGTCTATGGGACTCGAACGTTCGAAATCAAAAGTGCTCATTTTAAAGGCTAATTTGCATGGTGTTGTCCTAAAAAGGGGTTGGGGACCCGGGTCCTGCCCCAGGGGACATGTATCAATGCAAAAAAACTTTTAAAAACTAACGTTTTTTCAGGAGCAATGATTTTAATGATGCTTAAAGTAAAAAAAAAAAGTGAAATATTCCATTAAATATTGTACCTGGTGGGCGTCTATAGTATACCTGTAAAGTGGCACGTGTTTCCCGTGCTTAGAACAGTCCCTGCACAAAATGTCATTTTTAAAGGAAAAAAAGTCATTTAAAACTGCTAAGCTTTTTGGAAAACATAGGGAAGGGTTATCACCCCTGTGACATTTGTTTTGCTGCCTGTGCTCCTCTTCAGAAGATTTCACCTCACTTTTTGTCCCAATGACAAATGTTTTTTGAAAATTTGGGTTTTTTTTGTTAAACAAGGATTGGTGATAAAGCATCAGTGGAAAGGAGAATTGTTTTTCACATATTAACACTTACAGGAAAGAATTTCCCTTCCTAGGGGTAGATTTCATCCCACTTCCTGTTGTCTCCTTCCGTTTGCAAGTAGGAGTCATTTGTAAGTTGGATGTTTGAAAGTAGGGGTCTGCCCTATATACTCAGCAGAAATTTGGGCCTTAGGTGTTGTTGTTGCCACAACACTGTAAGCCCTCACAGGGCCTTGCTGTGAAATATTAGATCAAGAATTAAAATTACATGCCCCTGTTGAACAGGGGCAGAAAAATTGGGCCTTTGGTGGTGGTGGTGGTGCTGGTGCCACAACACTGTAAGTCCTCACTCGCTCTTGGTGGGCGCAGAAATGGGCCCTGCTGTGAAATATTAGATCAAGAATTGTAATTACATGCCCCTGTTGAACAGGGGCTGAAAAATTGGGCCTTAGGCACTGGTGCTGGTGCCACAACACTGCAACCCCTCACAGATACACTAGTTGGAATGCAGGAACGAGTACTGCTGCAAAGTATTGCATCAAAAATTGTAATTACACGCCCCTGTTAGACAGGGGCAGAAAAATTGGGCCTTAGGCACTGGTGCTGGTGCCACAACACTGCAACCCCTCAAAGATACTCTAGTTGAAACGCAGGAACGAGCCCTGCTGCAAAGTATTGCATCAAAAATTGTAATTACATGCCCCTGTTAAACAGGGGCTGAAAAATTGGGCCTTAGGCACTGATGCTGGTGCCACAACACTGCAACCCCTCACAGATACTCTAGTTGGAACGCAGGAATGAGCCCTGCTGCAAAGTATTGCATCAAAAATTGTAATTACATGCCCCTGTTAAACAGGGGCTGAAAAATTGGACCTTGGGCACTGGTGCTGGTGCCACAACACTGCAACCTCTCACAGATACTCTAGTTGGAACGCAGGAACGAGCCCTGCTGCAAAGTATTGCATCAAAAATTGTAATTACATGCCCCTGTTAGACAGGGGCTGAAAAATTGGGCCTTAGGCACTGGTGCTGGTGCCACAACACTACAACCCCTCACAGATACTCTAGTTGGAACGCAGGAACGAGCCCTGCTGCAAAGTATTGCATCAAAAATTGTAATTACACGCCCCTGTTAAACAGGGGCTGAAAAATTGGGCCTTAGGCACTGGTGGCTGCGCCCAGAACCAAAAATGTTCTTACAAGCTATCAGCATGATCATTGAGGAGGAAGAGGATAATTACTCAGGATAGTCACTCAGCATCAGCATAGGCAGTCTTTGAAGGGATCCGAGATTTCAAAAAAATTATTCGGTTACATCAGCATCAGGTGCTTGGTAGCTGGTGATGATCCAAGGCTGATTCATTTTTATGAAGGTTCATTCGATCGACCGAGTCGGTACACAGATGCACCCTGAGATCGGTTACAAAGTCTCCAGCAGCACTGAATGTGCGTTCCGAAAGAACGCTGGATGCAGGACAGGCCAGTAGCTCAATTGCATACTGTGCAAGCTCTGGCCAGTGATCCATCCTCAAGACCCAGTAACCCAGAGGATTTTCGGTGGGAAAGGTGTCCAAGTCAGATCTTGCCCCTAGGTATTCCTGCACCATGTAAAACAGACGCTGGCGATGGTTGCTGGAACTGATCATACCTTGGGGCTGCGGACTAAAAAATTATCTGAACACATCGGTCAGACGGCCACCTTCACCACCGCTCCTTCTTTGACTGACCGAAGCCTCAGCAACACGTTGTCCAGAAACAGGAGTTTGTAACCTCCCAGTCTCTGGGAACGCATTGCACAGACCTTTCTGCAAGGCCTCCCGACGATGTTTCATCCTTTGCTCCCGATGGCAAGGTAAGGTCCGCAACCTTACCCTTGTAATGTGGATCAAGGAGGGTTGCCAGCTAGTATTGGTCCTTCTCCTTGATACCACGAATACGAGGATCCTTACGCAGGCTTTGCAGGATCAGGGAGGCCATGCAGCGTATGTTTGCTGAGGCATTCGGTCCGGAGTCCTCTGGGTCACTAAGGACTACATGGTCCGCAGCCACCTCCTCCCAGCCACGTACAAGTCCATGTGTTTCTTGGGACTGATCCCTTAAAGACTGCTGCTGATGCTGAGTGCCAGGCTCCACCTCCATACTGACACAATCCTCCTCCTCCTCCTCTTCCTGTGTGATCGACAGGCACGCAGGAACGCTGTCGGGATAAAGGGGGCCTTGAGAGCTAAGGAAGTCCTCCTCTTCCTGCCTCTGTTCTGCCTCAAGTGCCCTGTCCATTATTCCATGCAGCGTGTGCTCCAACAGGTGGACAAGGGGGACAGTGTCATAGATGCATGCACTGTCACTGCTCACCATCCTCGTGGCCTCCTCAAATGGTGACAGGACAGTGCATGCATCCCTGATCATGGCCCACTGGCGTGGGGAAAAAAACAAGCTCCCCTGACATTGTCCTGGTGCCATAGTCACACAGCTATCCATTGATGGCCCTCTGCTGCGTGTGCAGCTGCTGCAGCATGGCCAACGTTGAGTTCCACCTGGTGGGCATGTCACAGATTAGGCGGTTCTTGGGCAGGTTAAACTCCTTTTTGGAGGTCTGCTAGCCGAGCACTGGCATTATATGACCGGTGGAAATGCACACAGACTTTCCTGGCCTGCCTCAGGACATCCTGTAAGCCCAGGTACCTGCCCAAGAACTGCTGCACCACCAAGTTAAGGACATGAGTCAAACAGGGCACATGGGTCATTTGTCCCTGTCGGAGGGCAGAGAGGAAGTTGGTGCCATTGTCGCAAACCACCATTCCTGCCTTAAGTTGGCGTAGTGTCAACCACCTCTGAACCTGCCCCTGCAGAGCTGACAGAACCTCTGCCCCAGTGTGGCTCCTGTCCCCCAAGCACACCAGCTCAAGCACGGTATGGCATCTTTTGACCTGCATACTTGCTTAGCCCCTTGAACGGCTACGGAGCACCGCTGGTTCCGAGGACCAAGCACAGGAAGAGGCCATGGAGGAAGAAGAAGAGGACAGGGTGGAGGAGATAGGTGTGTCACAATCATTAGTAGTGGCATTTTGGAGGTGTGGTGGCGGAACAACCTCCAACACTACTGCACCTTGTCCTGCATCCTTCCCAGCTGCCAGCAGAGTCACCCAATGTGCGGTGAAACTTAGGTAACGTCCCTGTGCATGCCTGCTGGACCATGAGTCAGCGGTAATATGCACCTTACCGCTGACCGCCCTGTCCAGCGAGGCATGGACATTGCCTTCCACATGCAGGTAGAGAGCCGGAATCGCCTTCCATGAGAAAAAGTGGTGTTTGGGTACCTGCCACTGAGGAACCGCACATTCCACAAACTCACGGAAGGGGGTAGAGTCTACCAACTGAAAAGGCAGCAGTTGAAGTTCTAGCAATTTTTCCAAGCTAGCATTCAACCGCTGGGATGGGGATGGCTGGGAACAAACTTCTTAAGGCGGTGCAGCAGCTGGGGCAGGGAAATTTGCCTGGTACAATCTGACGTCGGTGTACCGAAAGCAGATTGCCCACAAGTACTTGGCTGTGACACACCTAACTCTACACCTTCATTCCTCTCAGTGCAGGTCTCAGAGAGGACTGAAGGTATAGTGGGGTTGGAGATCTCAGCTGATGAGGAGCAAGGAGAGGTCCTCTTTTTTCTTTGGTGTGGGTCTTTTTGATACGCTTGCCAAGGAACTGCATGGCAGGTCAACATATGTCTGGTCAAGCATGTGGTGCCCAAGTGGGAGTTGTTTTGGCCATGAGAGATACGCTTGAGACATATGTTGCAAATAGCAGCGGTGCAATCTGATGCACTCGTCTCAAAAAGGGCCCACACCAAAGAAATTTTGGAATAACGCGCAGAGACAGCAGCGCCCTGCACATGCGGAGCTTTGGGGTGTGATGCAGTCAGTGTGCTGCCCTTAGGCTGGCCCCTGGAGGGCATCCTGCCTCGTTGGTGATGTGCCTCATCCTCCTCCTCCTCTCTCCTATCAGGCACCCATGTTGAGTCAGTGACCTCATCATCCCCTCCCTCCTTATCACTGGAGCAAACCTGGCAGTATGCTGCAGCAGGGGGAGCATGACTGACAGATTGCTGTCCTTCTTGGGCACCCCCTCTGTCCGTGCTCACGTTACTGCCTTCATCTAGCTCAGTATCATCATCAGAGAGGACATGGTGGGGCTAGGGAAGGAGTCACTGATGCCATTGAGCTGAGGGAAGAGGGCGTGTTGGCAGCTGCTTTGCCAGACAAAGTACCCTGAGCATAGGTGAGAGAGGATGAGGAGGATGAGGACGGCTTGGTCATCCACTCGACCAAGTCTTCCGCATGTTGCGGCTCAACACGGCCAGCTGCCGGAAAAAAAGGCCAAGCACTGTTGCCTCTAGACACAGAGCCTGCTTGCCCTCTTTTATTGGCTTGTGACTGTCTGCCTCTCCTTGTTGGCCTTCCAGACATACTAATGGCCTGTAGCTGCACTAAGCTGGGAGATATATATATATATATATATATATATATATATATATATATATATATACTGATACTGCAGCTAGCAAAATAAACTGCCTGCCTGTAGTATGAGAACACCACCAACCTTCTACAGGTAGCTTTAGCTGAACACTGTGCAGAGCTCACAAAAAACTAACTTGTAGCTTATTTAGCTGCCTGCAGTAGTGATAGGATCAGGAAAACACCACCAACCTTCTACAGGTAGCTTTAGCTGAACACTGTGCAGAGCTTGCAAAAAACTAACTTGTAGTTTTAGCTTAACACTGTTCAGAGGACACACTACACTAACTTGTAGCTTTAGCTGAACATTGTTCAGAGGACGCACTACACTAACTTGTAGCTTTAGCTGAACACTGTGCAGAGGTCGCACTACACTAACTTGTAGTTTTAGCTGAACACTGTGTGGAGGACGCACTACACTAACTTGTAGCTTTAGCTGAACACTGTGCAGAGGTCGCACTACACTAACTTGTAGTTTTAGCTGAACACTGTGAGGAGAACGCACTACACTAACTTGTAGCTTTAGCTGAACACTGTGAGGAGAATGCACTACCCTAACTTGTAGCTTTAGCTGAACACTGTGCAGAGGTCACAATAAACTAACTTGTAGCTTTAGCTGAACACTGTAAGGAGGACGCACTACACTAACTTGTAGCTTTAGCTGAACACTGTGCAGAGGTTGCACTACACTAACTTGTAGTTTTAGCTGAACACTGTGAGGAGGACGCACTACACTAACTTGTAGCTTTAGCTGAACACTGTGCAGAGGTCGCACTACACTAACTTGTAGTTTTAGCTGAACACTGTTCAAAGGACGCACTACACTAACTTGTAGCTTTAACTGAACACTGTGCAGAGGTCACACTACACTAACTTGTAGTTTTAGCTGAACACTGTTCAGAGGACGCACTACACTAACTTGTAGCTTTAGCTGAACACTGTGCAGAGGTCGCACTACACTAACTTGTAGTTTTAGCTGAACACTGTTCAGAGGACACACTACACTAACTTGTAGCTTTAGCTGAACACTGTGCAGAGGTCGCACTACACTAACTTGTAGTTTTAGCTGAACACTGTGAGGAGGACTCACTACACTAACTTGTAGCTTTAGCTGAACACTGTGCAGAGGTCGCACTACACTAACTTATAGTTTTAGCTGAGCACTGTTCAGAGGACACACTACACTAACTTGTAGCTTTAGTTGAACACTGTGCAGAGGTCACACTACACTAACTTGTAGCTTTAGCTGAACACTGTGAGGAGGACGCACTACCCTAACCTGTAGCTTTAGCTTAACACTGTGCAGAGGTCACACTAAACTAACTTGTAGCTTTAGCTGAACACTGTGAGGAGGACGCACTACACTAACTTGGAGTTTTAGCTGAACACTGTGCAGAGGTCACATTAAACTAACTTGTAGCTTTAACTGAACACTGTGAGGAGGACGCACTACACTAACTTGGAGTTTTAGCTGAACACTGTGCAGAGGTCACATTAAACTAACTTGTAGCTTTAACTGAACACTGTGAGGAGGACGCACTACACTAACTGTATATAGTCTAGCTGTCTGACTGTGGTACTAATAGGATCAAAAGAACACCAGCAATTTTCTTCAGGTAGCTGTAAATACTGTAACAAGACAAGCTTGCCTGTCAGTAGGAAGATAACAGGAACGGATCTAGCTAAACTGAATACAGTGTATATACCGTATTTATCGGCCTATAACACGCGCCGGCATATAACACGCACCCCAAGTTTAGGAGGGAATTTTAAGGAAAAAAACTTTTAGGAGGAAAGTTTAAGGAAAAAAACTTACATTTAAATGCCCATCAATGCAGCCTCATCAGTGTCCATCTGCAGCCTTGTCAGTGTCCATCTGTAGTGTTGTCCCTGATTGCAGCCTTGTCCCCCATTGCAGCCTTGTCCCCCATTGCAGCCTTGTCCCCATTGCAGCCTTGCCCCCCATTGCAGCCTTGTCCCCCATTGCAGCCTTGTCCCCCATTGCAGCCTTGTTAGTGTCCATCTGTAGTCTTGTACCCGATTGCAGCCTTGTCAGTGTCCTTCTGTAGCCTGTGTCGTTTGTTCCACCCGAACACACACTTTCCCCAAAATAAAAATAGCAGGAAAACCACCCACGGCAAACTCCCTTAGCATCATGGAGGCCTTTTACAAGTTCTACACTGACCTATATAGTGGGCAGCGGGACAAAAGGACCCTGGATCTTCCTAGATTCCTCGAGAATCTACCTATCCCCACTTTATCAGCGGACCATAGAGACAGGTTCAAAGCTCCTGTTACTACGGAAGAGGTGTTGGAGGTAATTAAAAACCTAAAGAAAATGTCGCCCCGACAGGTTCTCTATCCCCTACTACAAAGCATTTGCTCACACGATAGCGCCACACTTGGAAAAATTCATTAATGCTAAATCCAAAGGAGATCCCCTGGACACACAGTTGAACACAGCGTTCATAACCGTCATCCCAAAACCAGACAAAGATCCAGGTAAAGTGAACAATTATAGAACCATATCCCTGATCAATAATGATCTAAAAATAATGACTAAAATAATGGCTGATCGCTAGAGATGGGCCAAACGGACCCCTGTTCAGTTTGGACCAGAACCTCCGAACACCGCAAACTGTCGGACCCGAATAACGAACCCCATTAAAGTCAATGGGACCCAAACGTCAAATATCAAAAGTGCCCATTTTGAAGGCTTAAATGCAAGTAATTAGGCATACAATGGTTATAGGGGTCCGGGTCCTGCCCTGGGGGACATGGATCAATTAAAAAAAAGTCTGTGAAAAACATCATTTTTAAATGAGCATGGATTTTTTCATTTTTAAAGTGAAAGCCTAAAAATGAAAAAATCCTTCCAATATAGTGCTAGGGGGGTCCCCTTAGTCTAACTGTAAAGTGGCAGATGTGTACCATGTCTAGAATCTGCTGCAGCAATAATTGAATTTATAAAGCCAAAAAAATGAAATTTTTCCTGCAAGCTGCCTTTATTTTGCTCAGCAACAGCTGGGGAGCCAGTGTATATGATGAGGCCACAATGTAGTGCACTGGGAACAAGATTAGAGATTTTTTGGATACATTCTGGTGTCACTTTGACTTTGGATAGAAGTAACGGTGTGTTAAAAATGGTCTCTGGGTGTCGGTGGTGCCGTCCCATCGTAACCCTATAGAGGTACTCTTGATGTAAGCAAGAATTTGCCTTGCTGTAAAAAAATGTAATGATATGCACCTGTCAAACAGGTGCAGAAAAATTGGTCTTTGGGTGTCGGTGGTGCCTTCCCACCGTAACCCTATAGAGGTACTCTTGATGAAAGCAAGAATTTGCCTTGCTGTAAAAAATTGCATTGATATGCACCTGTCTCTGCTTGTGTGACAGAGGATGAGGAGAATGAGGAAGGTTTAGTAAGCCAGTCCACCACCTCCTCTGCATGCTGTGGTTGGATAGCATGGGCAAACTCACCAAACAGAGGAAATGATGTCCTGACTGAGGACTGACCACCACGTCCACCTTATAAGCAAATGTAAAGGAGAAGTTGAAATCTGTACGTAGATGCACTTTAATCAATGTAAAGAGGTGTTTGGTGCCCTTTAATTTGAGTACTCACACTACACAGACACACTCCATGGATACAATATAATATACTGCAATATAATGCGCCAAACATACAATGATGCACAGAACTATATGGCAATAAACTGGCAATAATGCACACAGAAGTAAATGGCTTTAAACTGGCAGTAACGCACAAAACTATATGGCATTAAACTTGTAGTAACGCACACATAACTATATGGCATTAAACAGGCATTAACGCACGCAAAACTATATAGCGTTAAACTGGCAGTAAGGCACGCAAAACGATATGGCTTTAAACTGGCAGTAACGCACGCAAAACAATATGGCGGTAAACTGTCAGTAACGCACGCAATATGATATGGCGTTAAACTGGCAGTAACGCACAAAACTATATGGTGTTAAACTTGCAGTAACGCACACAGAACTATATGGAGTTAAACTGCCAGTAACGCACGCAAAACTATATGGCGTTAAACAGGCAGTAACGCACGCAAAACGATATGGCGTTAAACAGGCAGTAACGCATGCAAAACTATATGACGTTAAACAGGCAGTAATGCAGGCAAAATGATATGGCGTTAAACTGGCAGTAACACATGCAAAACGATATGGGGTTAAACTGGCAGTAACGCATGCAAAACTACATGGCGTTAAACAGGCAGTAACGCATGCAAAACGATATGGTGTTAAACTGGCAGTAACACACACAAAACTATATGGCATTAAACTGGCAGTAACGCACGCAATACAATATGGCATTAAACTGGCAGTAACGCATACAAAACTATATGGCGTTAAACTGGCAGTAATGTACGCAATACGATATGGCGTTAAACTGGCAATAACGCAATCAAATAGACGGTGTTCAACCGTCACTACACTGAAGCTATCTGAACTGTCCCTACTCTAGCTATATACTAATGTCAAGATTACTGACACGGTCTCACTACACTACACTGAAACTATCTGAGCTGTCCCTACTCTAGCAGCACGCTATGAAAAGCTGAATAATGGTCCTCCTCACTACACTCACACTATCTCTAGACTGACACTAAACTAATATTCTACACTGACAATTGCAGCAAATTAGCACAGTATAGCACACTAACTAATAGCACTGAACAGAGCCCTGTTCTATCTCTCTCCACACCAAAATCACACTGAAAATGGCTGCCATTGAAAGAATACTTTTATACTGTGGGGCGGGAATGAGTCATGATTGGATAAAGTCATGATGACAGTGACCAATCATGACTCTGACAGTGCTCTGTGCCCTGATTGGCTGAAGTTTTCACTGCTTCAGCCAATCAGGGCTTACAATGCACTGTTCAATGCCACAATGCATGGTGGTCGGTTCGGGGGGGCGAATAAACGGACGAATGACCCGTTTGTTCGGCCGTTTGCCGAATGTCCAAACAATGAAAGTTCGGCCTGAACTTATGCTCGGGATACCCATCTCTTTTGTGGTCAGATGTATGGATGAATTCCCCAAAGCATGTAGTGCAAGGGCCTGCCTGTATACTTTCAAATGTTACTGTTTAAAGTTTTTGTATACTATCTTGATAGGTAATAGCAGAATGCCCAAATGTGCTAAAATGTGTACAGTGTGTATTTATATCTTTGTCTTATGACACTTCTTACCTGTCCAGTGGGCTGCCAATAGTGTAACTAAGGAGGGGATAGCCAATGTAAGACCCATTATTTAGGCATTCATCTCTCAATGAAGTGGAGAGGGTTACCTGTACAAGAGCTCCCCCCCTATAATGTTAGAAATGGCCCATGAGAGGGGGGAGGAGGAATCTGATAGTTGTACCTTATACTTTGGTCTTTAAAAAATCCCGCCAAAAAATGTTATCTTGATGTTGGCCAAGAATGTTTGTGTGTAATCTGCTTTCCCTGTTTACGTGCAAAATGACTATTTTTTTTTTTGTTTTGACTCCACAGTCTCCTTCCACGCCACAGGAATGGCAGACTGTGGCCTCCCACTTTGCCCAGCGGTGGGACTTTCCTAACTGCGGAGGGGCAATTGATGGGAAACACTTCCACATCATCCCACCACCCAACTCGGGGTCGTACTATTGCAACTAAAAAGGGTTCAATAGTATTGTGATGTTGGCGGTGGTGTCGGCTACTTATGAGTTCCTGTATGTGGACGTGGGGAAGAATGGCCAGATGTCCGATGGTGGAGTCATCGCCCAGACCGAGTTCTACAGGTGTCTCCAGAATGGCAGCTTGGACTTGCCGCCTCCAGAAGACAATGTGGAAGGACTCCCATTCGTCTTCATTGCGGATGAAGCATTTGCGCTGGGGGACCATCTTATGCGGCCATTCCCGATGAGGACCCTCACCCCGGACCAGAGGGTTTTTAATTACCGGCTGGCCAGAGCCAGAAGAGTGGTGGAGAACACGTTTGGAATCATGGCCAGCCGGTTCTGCCTATTTCTTACACCCATACATATGGCGGAGTACAAACTGAATCACATTATCCTGGCGTGCTGTGTTCTACACAACTTTCTATGGCAACATTCTGCCAACTATGCTGGCTCAGTTGGGCCTGAGGCCGGAATTCAAAATGAACCAACCCTGACAGCGCTTGAAAGTGGCCGTCCTGGCTTGCCCCCCCTGAGTGCCCGTGATGTTCGGCTAAGATACCTTGAATTCTTTGCGGGTAGGGGGGCTATCAATATGCCAGACAATGTTTAAAACCTTTTTCAAATAAAAAAAAATAAATAATCAAATCTTTGGTGACATTTCCTGCTTGTGTTTGTTTTAGCTGACCCTGAGAGAAATGTGGTGAGTCCTGAAAATGGCGTGATTGTGTAACATTACAAAGCACTATTGGGTGTTATTTACTAAAGGCAAAGACACTTTGCACTACAGGTGCACTTGAAACTGCACTAAAACTGCATTTGTAGTGCAAAGTGGATTTGCCCTTAGGAAATAACACCCATTCCCACAGAAAACAGCAATTAGAGCACCACAAAAGTGTTGTAGCGTTGAGACAATAATCCACACATTCTTGATTAACAATCTTTTTAATACCAGCACAATCACATGTGCATTTCGAAAAGGTTTTTAAAACAAACCAACATGTTTGTTGTATAACAATTTTTGGGGTCACAATAGAAAAAGTAGAAATGTCCATTTAAGATAAAACGGGCATGTTTAAAACCAACAAGAAAGACACAAATCTTGAACTTACAAAGTTCACATTTGGTAGAACTTGAAGGCAATATAAGACATGAGTATTTACAAACTGTGTTTGATATTGCGTTCAGATGGGGTGAAGTCACCCCAGGAAAAGCCAAATTTTGAAGATGCACACAAATAGCCGAATGTCAACATTTGCTAGCTGCCATCATGGGGGATCAAGGGACGTGTTTTGGGGGTGCAACCCCTTCCTCTCAGCTACTTTATTATTGAGGAAGGGGTTGCACCCCCAAAACGTGTCCATTGATCTCCCGTGATGGCAGATAGCACATGTTGACACACTGTGTGCCTCTTCAAAATTTGGCTTTTCTCAAATTTGTCAAAAAATGTAAAAAAAATTGTATCACACCAAAAAACAAAGGGATTTGGAGGGGTTTTAAACTCTCCCTAAAACATCAATGATGTTCTTATGTTCTGTTTTTTCCAAGTCCCAATTACACCCCATAATCTCCCCGATTAGGATCTGTGCACTTTCCGAGGTGATAGGCTCAGGATCCACAACATCACGATCACCTAAAAAGATAGAAACCAAAAAAAATCATGTATTATAAATATGCCGGCATCCATCTCTTACCTGAGCCTGTGGTCGCAGACACTCTCCTGTTGTGGTGCCAATTTCCACCACATCTTCTTCCTCCTGCTCTGTTTGTCTTGGGTGGATTTCCCCTTCTTCCAGAGGTGGGGGGTCTCTGGTCTCCTCGGATGAGGGGTGTCCTCCGAGTCTTTTCTCCCCTATGTAAAAAAAAAATGGTATACTTAGCACACAGATATTTGATGGCAGAACTATAAATATGAAACATTGTTTGTAAATGGGGTACAATTTTTTTTGTGGGCAGAGTTCCAAGATGTAGCATTTTTCTTGTCATTTGTCAAGCTTGAATACTTTACCTGTCTTGTACAAGCTTCACAGATGGAGACACCCCTTTAGTATTCACTGGAGCACCTGTGTGGGCCCCCTAAAAAAAAGGGTGTTCTTGTGTCCCACACTAGTGCTCCAGCGTCCAGATGTGAAAACTGCTGCTGAGTGTCCTCTCCTTACACAGAATCTAGTTTGCATTTCATTCTAGTTACAAACCCATCTACCCAACCAAATTAGTTTCAGACAAGTAGGCCCTAAAAAAAGTGGCCAAATGCATATGGCCAAAACCATGGTGTTTTCTAGGCCGAACGAACAATGTTTGATACGAATGAATAATGTGCCCATGAACATGAAAGTTGCCATTTTAAACTGGACAGTTAAGAAAAGCACATGGAGCAGCACGAACGTAATAAAAATAAAGAAGAAGAACACAGCACAACTACTTAGTTTTTTGCAGCACTCTTGTCATGAGAAGGTCTACCCGTTGGTGGCGCTATCGGTCTCTTGGATCGCAGTACCAGTGTCCATCAGCAGGTGTCTCCCAACACCTAGGACCTGCAGTAAGAGGTCTTTCCTGCTGGTGGCACTGTTGCATCCTCGGGCCGTAGTACCGGCGTCAACCAGCGGGTGCACTCTGGCAGTGTGGAGCAAACAGGTCACACTGCGCTCAGCTGTAACGTGAGGTCAATTACCACAGCCTTACAAATACCCGGCAAGCCCTCATAGGCTTGCCTTGGTATCTCTCTCTCTCTCCCCCTGCGTTCTGACCTTGCTGCCTGTTTGACCTTGAGCCTGCTATCTGCCTTGTCCTGATCTGATCCAATCCCTATCCTGAGGCCTTCCTAGTCCTGTCCCTTCTGTTCCTGGCTCCCTTGGATCCCTGCCCTGAACCCCATCCATCCATCCTCTCCTTGTCCTGTTCAGGTTCCCGTCCTTACCCTTATGCTGACTTCCCTGTGTATGACCTTGGCTTGGCTTGTTTACGATTACGGTATATCCCTTTACTTATATATATTTATACATTGTTGTTTGTAGTGGGTTGTTGTGTGGGTTTTTGCACTGTTTGTTCCTGTCACTTATCACTTGTTAATAAACACCATTTCACTTACATGTGTTTCTGGTCTCCTCTGTGCAGTCCACACAGTCTGGTCAATTAGATATCCTAACAGTATACCAAGGCCATCTCTGACCAGAAGTGGCTGCACAAGGGAACCATCTCGGTTCTGTTGCACATTACTGGGATGAATTCAGACATAATTGCTTATTATGCTCTGCTGGCAACAGAGAGTTCTGAATATCTCCGCCAGACATTGGAAGGGTGGTCCAGTGATCAGCTGCTGGAGATTATCCGTTTAGCTCACTCTGTGGTCGATCAGGGCAGTATACGGTTTGAGGATGTTCAGCCTTTGATTGGAATGTGTACAGAGCTGGCTCTGCCTTGTATTCCAGAGGGCCATGATGACTTTTCTCCCCCCTTCAGCATTAACCAGATTGCGTCCTTAGTATGGCTGTTGGAGGATGACTCTGCATCCTTTTTTGAGCATTTTTCGGTTTGTCTTCCAGCCTGATGTCTTGATGCCTACCTGCCAGTCTGATGTGCCAGCTTCCCAGTCTGATGTGCCAGCTTCCCAGTCTGATGTGCCAGCTTCCCAGTCTGATGTGCCAGCTTCCCAGATTGATGTGCCAGCTTCCCAGATTGATGTGCCAGCTTCCCAGATTGATGTGCCAGCTTCCCAGCCTGATGCCTTGCAGCTTGTCTTCCAGCCTGATGTCTTGATGCCCACCTACCAGTCTGATGTGCCAGCTTCCCAGTCTGATGTGCCAGCTTCCCAGTCTGATGTGCCAGCTTCCCAGATTGATGTGCCAGCTTCCCAGCCTGATGCCTTGCAGCTTGTCTTCCAGCCTGATGTCTTGATGCCTACCTGCCAGTCTGATGTGCCAGCTTCCCAGTCTGATGTGCCAGCTTCCCAGTCTGATGTGCCAGCTTCCCAGTCTGATGTGCCAGCTTCCCAGTCTGATGTGCCAGCTTCCCAGATTGATGTGCCAGCTTCCCAGATTGATGTGCCAGCTTCCCAGATTGATGTGCCAGCTTCCCAGATTGATGTGCCAGCTTCCCAGTTTGCTGTCCCAGCTTCCCAGCCTGATGTCTTGCAGCTTGCCTTTCAGCCTGATGCCTCGAAGATAGCTTCTCAGTCTGATGTGCCAGCTTCCAAGTCGGATGTTCCAGCTTTCCAGTCTGATGTTCCAGCCCTCCAGCCTGATGTTCGGGTGTCTGCCCTCCAGCTCAAGTGGTTCCTGTCGTCTGCTGCCCAGCTCAAGTGGTTCCTGTCGTCTGCTGCCCAGCTCAAGTGTTTCCTGTCGTCTGCTGCCCAGCTCAAGCGTTTCCTGTCGTTTGCTGCCCAGCTCAAGTGGTTCCTGTCGTTTGCTGCCCAGCTCAAGTGGTTCCTGTCGTTTGCTGCCCAGCTCAAGTGGTTCCTGTCGTTTGCTGCCCAGCTCAAGTGGTTCCTGTCGTTTGCTGCCCAGCTCAAGTGGTTCCTGTCGTTTGCTGCCCAGCTCAAGTGGTTCCTGTCGTTTGCTGCCCAGCTCAAGTGGTTCCTGTCGTTTGCTGCCCAGCTCAAGTGGTTCCTGTCGTTTGCTGCCCAGCCCAAGTGGTTCCTGTCGTCTGCTGCCCAGCTTAATGACTCTGACATGCCAGCAGTACCCACTGTCCAGGTTGATGTACCCGATGCCCGGCCTGATGTGCCCTCACCTGTCCAGTTGAAGGCCATGAACTTTGAACAGATACACCTTGTTGGAGCGTCCGGAGGCCGCTCCTTTAGGGGGGGGTACTGTCATGAGAAGGTCTACCCGTTGGTGGCGCTATCGGTCTCTTGGATCGCAGTACCAGTGTCCATCAGCAGGTGTCTCCCAACACCTAGGACCTGCAGTAAGAGGTCTTTCCTGCTGGTGGCACTGTTGCATCCTCGGGCCGTAGTACCGGCGTCAACCAGCGGGTGCACTCTGGCAGTGTGGAGCAAACAGGTCACACTGCGCTCAGCTGTAACGTGAGGTCAATTACCACAGCCTTACAAATACCCGGCAAGCCCTCATAGGCTTGCCTTGGTATCTCTCTCTCTCTCCCCCTGCGTTCTGACCTTGCTGCCTGTTTGACCTTGAGCCTGCTATCTGCCTTGTCCTGATCTGATCCAATCCCTATCCTGAGGCCTTCCTAGTCCTGTCCCTTCTGTTCCTGGCTCCCTTGGATCCCTGCCCTGAACCCCATCCATCCATCCTCTCCTTGTCCTGTTCAGGTTCCCGTCCTTACCCTTATGCTGACTTCCCTGTGTATGACCTTGGCTTGGCTTGTTTACGATTACGGTATATCCCTTTACTTATATATATTTATACATTGTTGTTTGTAGTGGGTTGTTGTGTGGGTTTTTGCACTGTTTGTTCCTGTCACTTATCACTTGTTAATAAACACCATTTCACTTACATGTGTTTCTGGTCTCCTCTGTGCAGTCCACACAGTCTGGTCAATTAGATATCCTAACAACTCTCCAGATCTTTCTGTACTGCTCGTGCTCTCTTAATTTTAGGTACGACCACCGCTTCCTGAGCTGATCTTTCAATCGTTGTACCCCGAAATTCCGGTGCAGACTCTTGACCACTTTTGCCATGATCTTGGCCTTTCGGACATTGGGGTTAGGGTAAGGTCCATACTTCCCTTCATAGAACCATTTTGCTCCACAATGCTGAAAACTTACAGTGACAGTGCCTGATGTCAAGAATATGATCAAATATTAGCATCCCAAACTCAAAGTAATATACAGATGAAGTCTCACACTGAAGCCAAACTGTTCATGTAATACTTTAATTTGTCAATAAATGGAAAGCCTGTTACAAAGGGTAATCACAACAGATTCAAGTTATTAAAATTCAGTACTTCAGCACAATAACTTTCCTCAGCCTTCCCTGCAAACCTAGTACACATCTAATGTTATTAACATCCCAGACAGCAAATAAATTGGCAGTGTTTTCGAAAATGATTTCCATTTCAATCTAGAATATGATTGCATATTATAACAAATAGATTGCAAGAATTGATTACTCAAGTACACATTTGACAGGCAAATAAACAATTTGCTTTAAAAGGAAAATAAACAATAAAGGTCTAATAGGGTCAAATGTAGTTTTGACTTCCAAAATATTACTTTAAATACATAATGTGCTAACAACTTGCTAACAAGTCTAATTCACATTTTCTTCAAGGGGAATCAGCTAACCTGCTCATACCGCTTAATACAATTGTTTTCAGAACAGAAGCAATCAGAGTTAACATTTTGTTAAAAACTTCAGACTTTAAATCAATCCCTCTTGTGTGACACAAGCTTATTTCAGATCATAACCAAAGATTCTGGATTTGCTGTAACGAGATGAAATGCAATGGAGGTGGGGTTTAAAGCTTTAGACATGACACTCTTTAACCACTTCAGCCCTGGAAGGTTTTACCCCCTTCCTGACCAGAGCACTTTTTACAATTCGGCACTGCGTCGCTTTAACTTGTAATTGCGCGGTCATGCAATGCTGTACCCAAACGAAATTTGCGTCCTTTTCTTCCCACAAATAGAGCTTTCTTTTGATCACCTCTGCCATTTTTATTCTTTGCGCTATACACGGAAAAAGACCGAAAATTTTGAAAAAAAATGATATTTTCTACATTTTGTTCTAAAAAAAATCCAATAAACTCAATTTTAGTCATACATTTAGGCCAAAATGTATTCGGCCACATGTCTTTGGTAAAAAAATGTCAATAAGTGTATATTTATTGGTTTGCGCAAAAGTTATAGCGCCTACAAACTAGGGTACATTTTCTGGAATTTACACAGCCTTTAATTTATCACTGCCTATGTCGTTTCTTGAGGTGCTAAAATGGCAGGGCAGTACAAAACCCCCACAAATGACCCCATTTTGGAAAGTAGACACCCCAAGGAATTTGCTGAGAGGCATGTTGAGCCCATTGAATATTCATTTTTTTTGTCCCAAGTGATTGAATAATGACAAAAAAAAATAAAAATAAATAAATTACAAAAAGTTGTCACTAAATGATATATTGCTCACACGGGCCATGGGCATATGTGGAATTGCACCCCAAAATACATTTAGCTGCTTCTCCTGAGTATGGGGATACCACATGTGTGGGACTTTTTGGGAGCCTAGCCGCGTACGGGGCCCCGAAAACCAATCACTGCCTTCAGGATTTCTAAGGGCGTACATTTTTGATTTTACTCCTCACTACCTATCACAGTTTCGGAGGCCATGGAATGCCCAGGTGGCACAAACCCCCCCCAAATGACCCCATTTTGGAAAGTAGACACCCCAAGCTATTTGCTGAGAGGCATGGTGAGTATTTTGCAGCTCTCATTTGTTTTTGAAAATAAAGAAAGACGAGAAAACAATTTTTTTTTCTTTTTTCAATTTTCAAAACTTTGTGACAAAAAGTGAGGTCTGCAAAATACTCACTATACCTCTCATCAAATAGCTTGGGGTGTCTACTTTCCAAAATGGGGTCATTTGGGGGGGGGTTTTGCCACCTGGGCATTCCATGGCCTCTGAAACTGTGATAGGCAGTGAAGAGTGAAATCAAAAATTTACGGCCTTAGAAAGCCTGAAGGCGGTGCTTGGTTTTCGGGGTCCCGTACGCGGCTAGGCTCCCAAAAAGTCTCACACATTTGGTATCCCCGTACTCAGGAGAAGCAACAGAATGTATTTTGGGGTGTAATTTCACATATTCCCATGGCATGTTTGAGCAATATATCATTTAGTGACAACTTTGCGCAAAAAAAAATAAAAAAAATAAAAAATTGTCTCTTTCCCGCAACTTGTGTCACAATATAAAATATTCCATGGACTCGACATGACTCTCAGCAAATAGCTTGGGGTGTCTACTTTTCAAAATGGGGTCATTTGGGGGGGTTTTGAACTGTCCTGGCATTTTATGCACAACATTTAGAAGCTTATGTCACACATCACCCACTCTTCTAACCACTTGAAGACAAAGCCCTTTCTGACACTTTTTGATTACATAAAAAAATTATTTTTTTTTTGCAAGAAAATTACTTTGAACCCCCAAAAATTATATATTTTTTTAAAGCAAATGCCCTACAGATTAAAATGGTGGGTGTTTCATTTTTTTTTTTCACACAGTATTTGCGCAGCGATTTTTCAAACGCATTTTTTGGGGAGAACACACACTTTTTTAAATTTTAATGCACTAAAACACACTATATTGCCCAAATGTTTGATGAAATAAAAAAGATGATCTTAGGCCGAGTACATGGATACCAAACATGACATGCTTTAAAATTGCGCACAAACGTGCAGTGGCGACAAACTAAATACATTTTTAAAAGCCTTTAAAAGCCTTTACAGGTTACCACTTTAGATTTACAGAGGAGGTCTACTGCTAAAATTACTGCCCTCGATCTGACCTTTGCGGTGATACCTCACATGCATGGTGCAATTGCTGTTTACATTTGACGCCAGACCGACGCTTGCGTTCGCCTTAGCGCGAGAGCAGGGGGGACAGGGGTGCTTTTTTTTTTTTTTTTTTTTTTCTTTATTATTATTATTATTTTTTTATCTTATTTTTAAACTGTTCCTTTCATTTTTTTTTTTTTAAATCATTTTTATTGTTATCTCAGGGAATGTAAATATCCCCTATGATAGCAATAGGTAGTGACAGGTACTCTTTTTTGAAAAAATTGGGGTCTATTAGACCCTAGATTTCTCCTCTGCCCTCAAAGCATCTGACCACACCAAGATCGGTGTGATAAAATGCTTTCCCAATTTCCCAATGGTGCTGTTTACATCCGGCGAAATCTAAGTCATAAAATGCTCGTAGCTCCCGGTTTCTTAGGCCATAGAGATGTTTGGAGCCACTCTGGTCTCTGATCAGCTCTATGGTCAGCTGGCTGAATCACCGGCTGCATTTTCAGGTTCCCTGTTGAGACAGGAGAGCCAGAGAAAAACACGGCAGACGTTGGGGGGGGCATTCCCTCCCACTGCTTGTAAAAGCAGTCTAGAGGCTAATTAGCCGCTAGGATTGCTTTTACATGAAAGCCGACCGCTGGCTGAAAAGAAAGATACCAAGATGATACCTAAACCTGCAGGCACCATTCTGGTATAACCACTCAAAGTCGTGAATGGCGTACCTGAAGACAAAAAAATGGTTAACAATAAAGCACAGTAAACGGTAAGGTATAAAAAATTGCATACCTGAAAAGCAAACATGATAAAACATAATAACAATAAAACATTGCAGAATAGAATACAGTAAAAAAGAGCAGAACAATAGAGAGAGAGAGAGAACAATAAAACGCCAACTATTTTTTTTTTATTTTATATTTTTGTATGTTTTTTTTTTTTTTCACTTTTTTTTGTAACTAACTTTTATAACTGTAACCGGTTCCAGGTTCGGGTCTCTCAAAATGCAATGGCATCTTGGGAGACCCTGTGAAAGTGTGCCTAGTCTGCGCAATGCTGTACCCTACGCTAATACTCAACTAGTGAATGGTAGCGTTCAAAACATTCACCAATGCAAAGACCAGGATTGTCAGGACAGGAGGGACAATAATAGCGGGTGTCACGCCTATATCCGCGCTAGCTGCAGACACAACATCTTTTTTGGGGGGGTTTGTTGGGTAGGGGTACTCGGGAGGACATAAAGAAAATGCCTCTCATGCAGCCGACTGCATTTGGTTGGGGATGTGAATGGGGGAAGTACGGGCGCTGCAGAAGCGGTGGGTTCCCAATTAGGATTGGCGAATGCAGCAGGAAGGGCACTATGGGCACGACGGGCCTGTGTTTGTCTTTTTGGTGGCAGCGGGACACTACTTGTGCTTGCCACCTCACCAGCTTGAACTGCACTTATGGGACTCGCCATGTCACCAAGTGTTACTGCAGTGCTGGTTTGACTACGACCGGGGTGTACTAGGCCGCTGGTGCTTGCCAGTTCACCAAAACGCTACCAAAAAAACTGTTAGCGATCCCAGGGATCAGGCCTGACTCTGCGAACGCTGCAGTTATGCGTTTAGTGTTTTGTAAGTGTCAGTGATCAATCGATACTGCACTTGAGTGGGCTGGGCTGGGCCAGGCGGAGGGGCAAAACGCAGGTGCTAGCAGGTATCTGGGCTGATCCCGCTAACACTGCGTTTGTGGGAACCTAAACTGCTGGGGACGCTAGTATAGATCTGATCAGATCAGATATTGATCCGTTCAGATACTGTACCACTAACCACTTAAAGACCAGCCTCGTTTTGGATTTTAGGTGTTTACAAGTTTAAAACAGGTTTTTTTGCTAGAAAATTACTTAGAACCCCCAAACATTATATATTGTTTTTTTTCTAACATCCTAGAGAATACAATAGCGGTCATTGCAATACTTTTTTTTGCACCGTATTTGCGCAGCGGTCTTCTAAGCGCACTTTTTTTGGAAAAAATTCACTTTTTTGAAAAAAAAAATAAGACAACAGTAAAGTTAGCCCAATTTTTTTTTATATTGTGAAATATAATGTTACGCCAAGTAAATTGATACCCAACATGTCACGCTTCAAAATTGCGCCCGCTCGTGGAATAGCGTCAAACTTTTACCCTTAAAAATCTCCATAGGCGACGTTTAAAAAATTCTACAGATTGCATGTTTTGCGTTACAGAGGAGGTCTAGGGCTAGAATTATTGCTCTCACTCTACCGGTCGCGGCGATACCTCACATGTGTGGTTTGACCACTGTTTTCATATGCGGGCGCTACTCACGTATGCGTTCGCTTCTGCGTGCGAGCTCGTCGGGACAGGGCGCTTTAAAAAAATTTTTTTTTTTTTTTTATTATTTATTTTATTTTATTTTATTTATTTTTTCACTGTTTTTAAAAAAAAAAAAATTTGGATCACTTTTATTCCTATTACAAGGAATGTAAACATCCCTTGTAATAGAAAAAAGCATGACAGGTCCTCTTAAATATGAGATCTGGGGTCAAAAAGTCCTCAGATCTCATATTTACACTAAAATGCAAAAAAAAAAAAAAAAAAAAAAAAAAGTCGTTTAAAAAAATGACATTAAAAAAATTTGTGCCTTTAAGAGAGTGGGCGGAGCCGTCGAATGACGTCGCTCCGGCCGTCACATGGTATGGAGACGGGTGGGGGCCATCTTGGCCTCACTTGTCTCCATACCTCAGCAGGGAAAGGACCCGATCGCCTCCGCCGTTACCGACGGCTCCGGTAAGCGGCGGAAGGCGCGGGAGAGCGGCGGGAGGGGGGGTGGCACCTCTCCCGCCGCCGATAACGGTGATCTCGCGGCGAACCCGCCGCAGAGACCACCGTTATCGTGTACAGAATCGCTCACTGTAAAGATGGATATCTCGGTTGTGGCAGCAGCTGCTGCCGTTACCGAGATATCCATCTTCAAAAAAATGACGTATATATACAGTGAGCGGGGCTTAAGTGGCTAAGGGAGGTGTATGCTGCGTGCGTGGGTGTTAGCGCTACTGGCGCTAACCTGACGCTGCCTGGGGCTGGTGCTTGCCAGTTCACCAAAACGCTACCAAGAAAACTGTTAGCGATCGCAGGGATCAGGCCTGACTCTGCGAACGCTGCAGTTATGCGTTTAGTGTTTTGTAATTGACAGTGATCGATCGATACTGCACTTGGGTGGGCTGGGCCGGGCAGAGGGGAAAAACGCAGGTGCTAGCGGGTATCTGGGCTGATCCCGCTAACACTGCGTTTTTGGGAACCATAAACTGCTGGGGACACTAGTATAGATCTGATCGGATCAGATATTGATCCGTACAGATACTATACCACTAAGGGAGGTGTATGCTGCATGCGTGGGTGTTAGCGGTACTGGCGCTAATCTGACGCTGCCTGGGGCGACGCATATCACCGCCGGGCGATCAGGGGGCTAAACCTTTATTCGGTAATAAACGGCGGGTGCCCTGACACTATAAAAAATAAACGAACTAACCAGCATCACCCGTAACGGTTATACGGTGATCAGTGGTGAAAGGGTTAACTAGGGAGCAATCAAGGGGTTAAAACATTTATTAGGTAGTATATGGGGGTCCCTGTCGCTATAAAACGCTGACGGTGAACCTAAATATTTACGTCCCTAACTAGCGTCACCAGCGACACTAATACAGCGATCAGAAAAATGATCGCTTAGTGACACTGGTGACGGGGGGTGATCAAGGGGTTAAAACTTTATTAGGGGGGGTTAGGGGGGTACCCTAGACCTAAAGGGGGGTAATACTCACTGTCCTAACACTGTAACTGTCACAAACTGACACCATGCAGTAATCAGAAAAAAAAATAAAAAATACTGCTTGGTGTCAGTTTGTGACAGGGGGGGGTGATTGGGGGGGGGATCGGGGGGCGATCGGGGGGGGGGTCGAGGGTGTAAAGTATGCCTGGCATGTTCTACTGTGTGTGTTTGTGTTGTGTGCACTCACATGTCTTCTCTCCTCGGCGCTGGGACGGAAACTGCAGAGTCGAGGAGAGATGACATCACATCCTCTGCCTGTGTGAAACTACACACAGGCAGGGGAGGATTCCCATTGGCTGGGAGCGATCGCGAGGGGGGGCCACGATCGGATAGTCTCCCCCTCGCCTCCCAATGCTCCCAGTGAAATGCCGACCGCCGCTGGCACCGGGGGGGGGGTCCGATCGCCCCCCCCCCCGCCCGCGGGAGGCAGATCACGTATGGGAACGTGATTCTGCCTGCCCGTGCCATTCTGCCGCAGTATATCTGCGTTAGGCGGTCGGCAAGTGGTTAAAGGAGAACTTTAATTAGATAATTAAGTCCTGATAGATCACTTCACGCTGGCTCATTTTGCAGGTATAACTAAAAACATTAAAAATGAGTGTTTATTGTGTCTAAAATCCACTAATACACAGTCTCCCCCTGATCTGCACATGCTCAGTTGCTCTTTATTCTCAGCACTGTGCCTAAATTCACAGCCATTAGAGACCAATCAGCTGACAGCTTTAAGATTTACTGTTGCTGAAAAGGAAAGAGAGCAACAGGAATGACACAGACTGTGTGGAAGGAACACAGATAAGGGAGAGAGAAAAGCAAAAGAGGTGACAGGACAAACTCTGCTGCCAGGGAGATGCAAAAGACTTAAACTTACAAGGCTAGTGTCTTATCTTTTTCTCTCTGGTAGTCTCTCCTTTCTCCCCATCCTAAAGCTTTTGCAGCCTTCCCCTCTATCTGAGCAAAGACTGCAAATGTACATATTTTAATTGCTGGACGTGGCATATCGTTTTTGAGACCAAGGAGAGGGGGAAAGTTTCCAATAAGGAAGCTAGAAGAAACAGGAGCAATGCTGGAGGCAATTTACAGCACACACTAATTTTGGTATTGTTGGAATACGAATTGTATTTTGTGCAACAACTACTGTACATCAGTATTTAGTAGAGATATATTCTTAAACCATTAGATGGCGGTGTTTATACATTTTTTAGCTGCACCTATGGTATGATCTATGTCTTTTCTCTGTAATAAAGTTCCTGTTGCATGTCTGCAGTTAAGCAGCAAACCCCATGTGGACTGTGCGCAGTTTGTTTTGTAGGGCTATGTACAGAATTTCTAACAGGTAGCATAATTATTATTGTGGAATGCATGTTCTTTTGTTAATGAACATTAGTTGTTATCAAACTGTTATGGATAAAGTTCTGCTTTAACAGGGTGTTAAAACTAACTTACAACAGTCCCCTTTCCATCTGTTATACTTCATTGAAATGATAAAATAACTTTCCTGCTGAAACAAGTGTCCTGGTGCTGGTTGAAGCACTGTTTTTGTAATCTCTGATGAGGGCAGGGATCAGAGAGTTGAGGCAGAGCTCTCATGTGCCTGGGAGACTTTAAGACACTTTGGCATAGATCATGTGAATGCCAGAACAGGATAACTAAGGATTAGGGATGAGCCGAACACCCCCCCCCCCCGGTTTGGTTCGCAGCAGAACATGCGAACAGGCAAACAAATTTGTTCGAACACGCAAACACTGTTAAAGTCTATGGAACACGAAACATGAAAAATCAAAAGTGCTAATTCTAAGGGTTAATATGCAAGTTATTTTCATAAAAAGTGTTTTGGGACCTGGGTCCTGCCCCAGGGGACATGTATCAATGCAAAAAAAGTTTTAAAAATGGCCGTTTTTTTCGGGAGCAGTGATTTTAATAATGCTTAAAGTGAAACAATAAAAGTCAAATATTCCTTTAAATTTCGTACCTGGGTTGTCTATAGTATGCCTGTAAAGTGGCGCATTTTTCCCATGTTTAGAACAGTCCCTGCACAAAATGACATTTCTAAAGGAAAAAAAGTCATTTAAAACTACTCGCGGCTATAATGAATTGTCTATGGGAGAAATCAAAAGTGCTAATTTTAAAGGCTTATTTGCATGGTATTGTCATAAAAAGTGTTTGGGGACCTGGGTCCTAACCCAGGGGACATGTATCAATGCAAAAAAAAGTTTTAAAAATGGCTGTTTTTTTCGGGAGCAGTGATTTTAATAATGCTTAAAGAGAAACAATAAAAGTGAAATATTCCTTTAAATTTCATACCTGGTGGTGTCTATAGTATGCCTGTAAAGTGGCGATTTTTCCCGTGTTTAGAACAGTCCCTGCACAAAATGACATTTCTAGAGGAAAAAAAGTAATTTAAAACTACTCGCGGCTATAATGAATTTTCGGGTCTCGGCAATACAGATAAAAGTCATTGAAAAAAAAGGCATGGGGTCACCCCAAAAATCCATACCAGGCCCTTTGGGTCTGGTATGAATGTTAAGGGGAACCCCGAACCAAAATTTAAAAAAAAATGCGTGGGGGTCCCCCCAAATTCCATACCAGGCCCTTCTGGTCTGGTATGGATATTAAGGGGAACCCTGCACCAATTTTTTTTTTAAAAATGGCATAGTGGTCCCCCTCAAGATCCATACCAGACCCTAAGGGGAACCCCGTGCCAAAACTAAGAAAAAGGCGTGGGGGTCCCCCCAAAAATCCATACCAGACCCTTATCTGAAAAAGGGGGGGATGAGAGAGTGACCCCCCCTGAACTGTACCAGGCCACATGCCCTCAACATGGGGAGGGTGCTTTGCGGTAGCCCCCCCAAAGCACCTTGTCCCCATGTTGATGGGGACAATGGCCTCATCCCCAACAACCCTTGCCCGGTGGTTGTGGGGGCCTGTGGGCAGGGGGCTTATCTG
Source organism: Lithobates septentrionalis (assembly GCA_037952835.1). Classification (NCBI taxonomy): domain Eukaryota; kingdom Metazoa; phylum Chordata; class Amphibia; order Anura; family Ranidae; genus Lithobates; species Lithobates septentrionalis. The sequence continues at coordinate 724,727 of JBBDGP010001088.1, read as the reverse complement.
AATCAGGAAGCCCCCTTTAACCAGGGGACCCCCCGATCCTGCCCCCCCCATTTGAAATGGTAATGGGTACATCGTACCCCTACCATTTCACAAAAAAAGTGTCAAAATGTTAAAAAACCACAAGACACATCTTGGGACAAGTCCTTTATTAAAAAATTGAAAAAAAATAAAGGTGTCCCACTAAGTCCATTCATCTTCTTCTCTTGCTCCGCTGATGGACCGAAAAAAAACCCCCGCATGCCGATCCACCTCCATGGGAGGCACCCGCCTTAATGACTGTCCTCTCAGGTGACAGTTCTTTTATAACTGAGGGCAGGCCACACGGTGACGTACCCGGGTGACCCCGCCCTCCTCTGGGAAATTCCCAATGGCTTCCCTGTGGTGTCAGAGGGGGGCGGGCCACCCGTTTACGTAAAGTCCCCATGCGTCAGAGGGGGGCGGGGTCACTCAGGTACATCACCGTGTGGCCCGCCCTCAGTTATAAAAGAACTGTCACCTGAGAGGACAGTAATTACGGTGGGTGCCTCCCATGGAGGCGGATCGGTGGCGGCGTGCAGGGTGAAAGAAGAAGATTAATGGACTTTGTGGAATATTTTTATTTTTTTATTTTTTAATAAAGGACTTGCCCCAAGATGTGTCTTGTGGTTTTTTAACATTTTGACACTTTTTTTGTGAAATGGTAGGGTATAATGTACCCGTTACCATTTCAAACAGGGGAGTGGAATCTGGGGGTCCCCTTGCAGACCCCCACAACCACTGGGCAAGGGTTGTGGGGATGAGCCCTGGGCTACCCAAAAGCATGCTCCCCATGTTGAGGGCATGTGGCCTGGTATGGTTCAGGAGGGGGGACCCTCTCTCGCCCCCCCCCTCTTTTCCTGCAGCCTGCCAGGTTGCGTGCTTGGATAAGGGTCTGGTATGGATTTTTGGGGGGACCCCAAGCCACTTTTTTTAAAATTTTGGCACGGGGTTCTCCTTAAAATCCATACCTACAGGTCTGGTATGGATTTTGTGGGGTGACTGTTAGGAAATGTAGGTTGTCTAGGGATATTTTTAGACCCTCGATAAGTCTGCATAAGGTGTACCTTACAATCCCCACAGGCCTGTGAGATTAGCCCATTGAGACAATGATAAAAAACAATGACAATCGTCTCTCCGAGCAAATCTAATCTTTATTCTTTGGTGTGAATATTTAAAGGGGCTTTCAGAAACTACCACCCCTTGACCGTGTCATACAAATTATCCAATCAAATACAGAAACATTTTATGACAAAAGTGAAATGAATTATTTTTAAGAAATCACGTGCTTTACAAGAAACGAAACAGTAAAGATAACAGGGACATGAGAAACGAAACTAGATTACATTACACACCTAGTAATATGTCTATACCCCATCCTGTCCAAGAAGGAAACCATGCCCAGGCCATATCTTGTTTATAGAACAATTCCCTTTTGTCGCAGTGTTTAAGGGGGTATCTGGGGTGTATACTGGCCTCTAGGTTTGCACATGGAGATGTTAAATATTGACCTACTACAAATAGAGGAGTTAGTCTGTGTCTCATTCCCTAAATTAAAATACCAATCAGGGGAATGAGTTTTACCTGCTATTGGAAAGGTAACAGCAGAGGCGGCTCTTTAATTAGGCAAATTAGGCGATTGCCTTAGGCCTCGCCCCCTTAAGGGCCTCGCGGGCCGCGGCTGCCTAATTTGCCTGACAAGATGGATGGGACTCGGGAGTGCAGGAAATAACCCCCATCATGACGTGACCGTGTTGTGAACTATGCAAGTCGGCAGTGTGGGGTGAGCGAGCCGAGCGCTGCACGACTGACGCCGGCGCCGCCTGTGTGAGCTGATGACTCTGAGCCAGGCTCCGCAGACGGCTCTCGGCTCAGTCGGCTCAGGCTGCAGCATCCTCCAATAGCATGCTCCATGCTTTAGTTGTAGTTTTGTAGTTTTTCACAGCACAGAACAGACTTGGCCCTCTGGTGCCTGTGCTGTGCAGAGACTACAACTCCCAGATTGCACTGCAGCCTGCAGGGAGCTTGAAGAAACATCACCTGTCCAGTGTCCAGCTTCTCATGCTGCCTTTAGAAGGATAGGGGACCGAGGAGCAGGTATAGTGTACTGTACACTCACATCTCTACTAAATGCTGTCTGTACGTTACCCTGTCTTCTGGTCTCATGGTCATGGTCTTTACCCTGTCTATCCCCACTCCCCAGTACCCTGTCTGTCCCCAGTACCCTGTCTGTCCCCAGTACCCTGTCTGTCCCCAGTACCCCGTCTGCCCCCAGCACCCTGTCTGTCCCCAGTACCCTGTCTGTCTCATGGTCTGTCCCCAGCACCCTGTCTGTCTTGCGGTCTGTCCCCAGTACCCTGTCTGTCTCACGGTCTGTCCCCAGTACCCTGTCTGTCCCCAGTACCCTGTCTGTCTCATGGTCTGTCCCCAGCACCCTGTCTGTCTTGCGGTCTGTCCCCAGCACCCTGTCTGTCTCACGGTCTGTCCCCAGCACCCTGTCTGTCTTGCGGTCTGTCCCCAGCACCCTGTCTGTCTCGCGGTCTGTCCCCAGCACCCTGTCTGTCTTGCGGTCTGTCCTCACGGTCTGTCCCCAGCACCCTGTCTGTCTTGCGGTCTGTCCCCAGCACCCTGTCTGTCTTGCGGTCTGTCCCCAGCGCCCTGTCTGTCTCGCGGTCTGTCCCCAGCGCCCTGTCTTTCTCATGGTCTGTCCCCAGCGCCCTGACTGTCTCACGGTCTGTCCCCAGCGCCCTGTCTGTCTCACGGTCTGTCCCCAGCGCCCTGTCTGTCTCACGGTCTGTCCCCAGCACCCTGTCTGTCTCACGGTCTGTCCCCAGCACCCTGTCTGTCTCACGGTCTGTCCCCAGTGCCCTGTCTGTCTCACGGTCTGTCCCCAGCGCCCTGTCTGTCTCACGGTCTGTCCCCAGCACCCTGTCTGTCTCACGGTCTGTCCCCAGTGCCCTGTCTGTCTCACGGTCTGTCCCCAGCGCCCTGTCTGTCTCACGGTCTGTCCCCAGCGCCCTGTCTGTCTCACGGTCTGTCCCCAGCGCCCTGTCTATCTCACGGTCTGTCCCCAGCACCCGGTCTGTCTCACGGTCTGTCCCCAGCACCTGGTCTGTCTCGCGGTCTGTCCCCAGCGCCCTGTCTGTCTCACGGTCTGTCCCCAGCACCCGGTCTGTCTCACGGTCTGTCCCCGGCACCCGGTCTGTCTCACGGTCTGTCCCCAGCACCCGGTCTGTCTCATGGTCTGTCCCCAGCACCCTGTCTGTCTCACAGCCTGTCCCCAGCACCCTGTCTGTCTCGCGGTCTGTCCCCAGCACCCTGTCTGTCTCGCGGTCTGTCCCCAGCACCCTGTCTGTATCGCTGTCTGTCCCCAGCACCCTGTCTGTCTCGCGGTCTGTCCCCAGCACCCTGTCTGTCTCACGGTCTGCCCCCAGCGCCCTGTCTGTCTCACGGTCTGTCCCCAGCGCCCTGTCTGTCTCACGGTCTGTCCCCAGCGCCCTGTCTGTCTCACGGTCTGTCCCCAGCGCCCTGTCTGTCTCACGGTCTGTCCCCAGCGCCCTGTCTGTCTCACGGTCTGTCCCCAGCGCCCTGTCTGTCTCACGGTCTGTCCCCAGCGCCCTGTCTGTCTCACGGTCTGTCCCCAGCGCCCTCTCTGTCTCATGGTCTGTCCCCAGCACCCTCTCTGTCTCACAGTCTGTCCCCAGCACCCTCTCTGTCTCACAGTCTGTCCCCAGCACCCTCTCTGTCTCACGGTCTGTCCCCAGCACCCTCTCTGTCTCACGGTCTGTCCCCAGCACCCTCTCTGTCTCACGGTCTGTCCCCAGCACCCTGTCTGTCTCACGGTCTGTCCCCAGCACCCTCTCTGTCCCAGCACCCTCTCTGTCCCCAGCACCCTCTCTGTCTCATGGTCTGTCCCCAGCACCCTCTCTGTCTCATGGTCTGTCCCCAGCACCCTCTCTGTCTTATGGTCTGTACCCTGTCTCAGTGCTGTGTCTTGGCCTAGGCCCTGTTGGCCTTGTTGACAAATTTATTTCACATTTAAGAGACAGCACTGAGGATAATGAGTAAGTGTGTGTGTGTGTGTGTGTGTGTGTGTGTGTATATGAGAGATATCCTATGTTTAATGATATTTGAATAAAGAATAATTGGTCAGAGAAAATTATAGAAACTGTGAGTTCGTAGGATTTAAGGCTGTTAATATATGCATTTATACAGTTAATTTTTATCACCTATATTATTTTTCCCATTATGGGAGTTAGTGGGGCCTCATGTCTACGTTTTTCCTAAGGCCTCACAAAGTCTAGAGCCACCTCTGGGTAACAGTGTTGTTTATGTACAGAGTGGATATGTTAATTAAGAAGACAGGAAGAGTCTCGTTGAGGAAGGAGGAAATATTTAAAGGTACAGCCAAAAGGGGAATTCGGGCAGTGCTAGGATGTAATTTGCTACATATCCAACATTCTTCATACCCTGATTTTTTTTTTTTTTAGCATAAGCATACTTAAATTTTAGCAAAACATCTTATTAGCAAAACTATCTCCAATCTCTCTCTTTGTTCTAGCTTGTGTCACTGTAATGTTCTCTTGTGTGTGTGTGTGTTCCCACAGATACTTTTATGTGCACCCAAAATCTTCAGTGTGGTAGATACAGTTAGTGATGATCCAGGTGGGCAGGAACACTATCAGAGAGATCAGGAGGCAAAATGCCTTGCCAGAAGTCTGTGGTGAAATAAGCGAGGTCATCTTCTCTGGCCAGACCTGCTTTCCCGGGAACTCCTCTTTCATCTGCTTGGACTTCTACTTGAGGGCCTCCTTTATCCAAGGTCTCCTTCCTGCTCCTGGGGCTTTGGGCAACCTTTTTTACTCAGCTGGCATGGATCCAGGACTGGCAGTTTTCCACTAGGATGGCTGTTCTGGTCACTGCAACCACTGTGGTAGGAGGTCCAAAGGGATACTCTTGCTTCTTATTTCTGTTCAGCTGTTGGACCACCACGGTGTCTCCCACCTTGAAGGGGTGAGTAGCTTCCTGTGAAGAAAAAGGAGAGGTGCGAGCAACATTTCTTTCGACTGTATCCAATGTTTCAACCAGTTTTCTTACATATTCTTCCTGTATTAAGTCTAAATATCCCTTTTCTACCATTAAAGGTGCTCTGGCCCATGGGGTGGGGAAAGGTCTACCCATCAAAACTTCAAAAGGTGACTACCCTGTTGTTTTAGAAGGGGTCATTCTTATTTCTGCCAGGACTGCTGGGAGGACCTTTTTCCAGTTGGAAAAGGTTCCTCCTGTGGCCTTTCTTATCTTGTCTTTTATTGTTCTGTTCATTCTTTCTACTATCCCTGAGCTTTGAGGGTGGTAGGGAATGTGGAACTTCCATTCTATCTTGAGAGTTTTTACCAAGTCCTGGCAGACCCTGGCCATGAAAGCTGGACCATTGTCTGAGTTTATTGGAAGTGGGCATCCCCATCGAAGAATGATTTCCTGAGTGAGGATCCTCACTACTGTTTGTGCATCTTCTTTAGTGGTCACACAAAGTTTGACCCATCTTGAGAATATAAAAATCTCTACTCAGAAGACCAGCCGTGACCTGTATGCCTGTGTGGCCTATTCCGTGGTACTGTGAGATGAAGAGTGATGCACTTGCCATTGGTATACATGGTTTCCCCTCTTTGCAGAGAAGTCCAGTTTTTTTGGATTTTTCTGCCCACCCTTTTTATCCCAGTCCCTTAACTCATAATTTGATGCATAATCCTGGAGATCTGCAAGTGACTGTTCAAATGGGGATATGTCAGGTATCAGCATAGCCATTTGGATGTCTTCTGTCTGTAAGATAGCAGCTTGTTTAGCAGCAAGGTCAGCCAGAGTGTTTTCCCTGACTATCTCTGTCTGTTGGCCTGTATGTGCTCTGCAGTGTGCTATAGCCAGTGTTTTAGGTAGCTGGATAGCTTTTAGCAGTGACATTACCAAAGAAGAATGTGAAATGTTCTTTCCATCTGCTGCCACGAAGCCACGCCTACTTCATATCACACGAAGTCATGTACCACGCCGTACCCATACTTCGAGTCAGTGTAAATGTTTACATCCTGACCTTCAAAGAGCTGGCATGCTCCAGTAAGTGCAATTAATTCAGCAGCCTGTGCTGATTGATATGGGATAGGTTTGGCCTCAAGTATAACATCTGGAAGCTGCACAACTGCATACCCTGCATGGTATGTGTGATCATTTGGCCTAGAGCAAGAACTATTCACAAAAACATTCTGTGTGTCTGGTAGTGCTGTGGAAGATAAATCAGACCTGGGTAATGTGTCTTGGTGAATAAGGTTTATGCAGTCATGTTGTGGTACAACCTCATCCTGTTCTCCTTTTAATCCTAAAAGGGCGTTTAAAATTGGTGCTGGGCCTGCAGTGGGAGAAGCAAAATCACCTCATATCTGCTCAACCTCTGAGCAGACATGTCCTGTGGACCACTACGCCTTTAAAAAAAAAAAAATTGGTGCAGGGTTCCCCTTAATATCCATACCAGACCTGAAGGGCCTGGTATGGAATTTGGGGGGACCCCCACTCAATTTTTTTTTTAATTCTGGTTCGGGGTTCCCCCTAATATTCATACCAGACCCAAACGGCCTGGTATGGATTTTTGGTGGAACCCCCATGCCGTTTTTTTCAATGACTTTTATCTGTATTGCTGAGACCCGACAATTCATTATAGAAATTTCATTTTGTGCAGGGACTGTTCTAAACATGGCAAAGATGCGCCATTTTACAGGCATACTATAGACACCTCCCCAGGTACAATATTTAAAGGAATATTTCACTTTTATTGTTTCACTTTAAGCATTATTAAAATCACTGCTCCCTTTTTTTTTTGCATTAATACATGTCCCCTGGGGCAGGACCCAGGTCCCCAAACACTTTCTTTATGACAATACCATGCATATAAGCCTTTAAAATTAGCCCTTTTTATTTCTCCCATAGACTTTTAAAGGGTGTTCCGTGGCTTTCGAATTTGCCGCGGACACCCCAAATTATTCGCTATTCGATGAACAGGCGAACACCCGATGTTCGAGTCGAACATCGGGCTCATCCCTACTAAGGATATAAATACTAAAATTTGATTTTGATGAGTTCATGTGAGCCAGATTGAATAATCTTTGCCTTGTGTCTAACTATGGGGTTGATTTTCTAAAATTGAAGCGTGCACAATCTAGTGCAGCTCTGCACTGGAACCAATCAGCTTCCAGGTTTGTTTGTCAAACTTAATTGAACAAGCTGTTTGGCTACCATGCACAGCTGCACCAGATTCTACACTCTCCAGTTAATGTATATTCAACCCCTATGTCATTTTGCAACCTTTTGCAGTATATGAAAAGCTGCAGCCACCAAGAAGTCTGGTCAGAGTCACAAACCTGTTGATATCCATTAATTTTTGACAGTGGTAACAAGTATGTAATTTATACATACTCTCCAAACTGAACACATGGAGAGTAAACTGCATATGGTAGGAAGGAAGAGCCTGTAAAGGAATTTACATCGTCAGTGCAAACCGTTGTTATCCATCTGGCTGGGTGTCCCTGGAAAAAGGATTAGACCACTGTGGAACCAGGAGTTAGAGCTCTACAGAGGCTTGACTCAACCTGTTGGGGTCTCTGTCCAAGGTGAGAGGCTGGGGCAAACCACTAGCACACAGCGGATGGTGGAAGCATTTGGACAAATTGCATCTCCTTGCTGTTTAGCACAAGCACTTCATCTTTATGAACTTTACGATTAGGCACGTGCACATTGATTCACTGTACTGTCACTCTGGAATTACTGCACTTTATGATTGAAAGAAAAGTTTATCACATTTTATTATTGTTATTTGCACTGTATTGTTTTCAAGTATCGTTTTTTGGAATATTGCACAGTATTGCTTATGAAGGATTATTTATACTTTGTTCATTTGCTCACTTGCAGTATCTTAGTTGATACATTATAATATTTGTAAATTTATCATATTTGAGTAAGCGCCACATTATTCATTTTTTCTATTAGCTCTGTGTGGGAACACCATTTATTTTGGCAGCTACTTAGCTTTTTCTTTATTTATTTGGTTTGCGCATTATCATTTACAATTTCATTTACCTGTATAAAATACTCATCCACAGGTAAAACTGACAGGGAAATTAGGAGAAAGGAGAAAGAAAAGAACCCGCTCACAAAACATGTACAGTATGTGCTAGAAACAAAATAAAATTATACGTATATCAACAAAAAAAGAACCCCAAACCCTCAAAAGAGTAATAATATATTGCGATGCTAGATTAATACTAACAAAAAAAAAATAGTGCTAAACATTGAAATGCAAAAATTTTTTGAAACACAAAACAAAGGGTCTACTGGTATGCATTTGGAAAATTCAGAATACCTCTCTTTTACAGAGGCATATGAATAAATTTCCATCTCTATTTGGGCACCTTGCTCTCTCAAAAACTTGGATGCATATATCTGCAGAATCACCCCCATAATATTTGTTGATATGTTTAATAATGTTAGTCAAATTATTTTTTTCCAGTATTGTGCAAATAGTCATGGAGGTGATCCCATAGCCTTCTTGTGGTCCTGCCTGCATATTGCACAGAGCAAATACTACAAAGGATGATATAAATAACGTATTTGGAGTTGCAATTAACAAAAGAGTGAACTTTAAAGTTTCTCCCACTGACAATATACTGAACAGTGTCAAACACAACAATATGTGGGCAATAAGGGCACCTACTGTTACCAGTATCTTAGAATATATATTGTCATTGTACAACACTGGTAATTATTTAAGTAATAAATGTGAAAAAGTATATCAGCGCACATATGACACAAAAATAACTAAAGCAGCTGAACACCAGGGTCAAACGATCAAATCCCTCCAGATAAATAAATAGAAAGGTGCAGCGCTAAATCAATGAAATGACCATAGAGAAAATCACAAAGGAAGCACAGGAAATGTCCAATAAAAATGTCCAAATATGCAGAAATGAATCCACCAGGAATGTGATGATCACAGCAAACAATTGTGACTAATACTGGAACCCTTCACCATAAACCGAATGGCCTCTCACCTGGTCCCAAAGATAAATCAGGCAATCTTATAAGGTCAGCAGATAGCAAGGATCTTTAAAGCAGGGGACTCCTCCGGATGACCAGGTGGCAGGTGGATATCGTTACCATGAAATCACAAAAGGTGCAGACATAGTGCTCTCCGTATGTAACAGTTTATTATAAAATGAATAAGATCAAACTTACATGACAAGCACTTCTCAAGTGCCAGGAAACAAACATGGGAACACAGCAGAGTGTGTACAAGCGGTGGAGCATGCGCAGTAGCCGCGGATGACGTCACGACGTCACGTTCTGGACGCGTTGCGTCCCAGTGGGCGGGGACTTCCTCAGCAGATGTCGTGACTACGTGGGCACCCGCGCTATAAGGAGGTGAGTTGTTATGGCAACACCAAAACAACTACAAATGACGTGTACCAAATGTGGGCAGGCTCCGGAAGTGTCTCCACACACATCATTCCGAGCAAATACAGCCCAGTTTGGTATTAAAAAGGCTCAAAGCTGCACATGATATAAAATTAAAATAGAACTATAAGAAAACAAGTAAAAACTGGTGTTAGCACAAGACACACATAAAGTGTAGTCTTGAGAGAACAGTGACAAACACCATAATACATAACATGAATAAAATGAATAAAAAATGCATGAAAATGCATGATAACCGTCATCCGCGACCACCGACTGCTCACCAGCATGATAAAATAAAATAAAACTATCATTACCATCACAGAACTTCCCGTTATACAGATTATCCAAAAAACTTTATCGATCAGATATGAAACAATTGGTATCGAATTCTACATTTAACCCGTCGGGGTGCATGACCCCAGTCTCATAAATCCAGTGGGATTCTCTTTTACTAAGCTGCCGGATGAAATTACCCCCTCTCCAGTGCTTTGTAACCCTTTCAATGCCCCAGAATTTTAAACACTTAGGGTTTTGCTGGTGGAAGATCTTAAAATGTCTGGACACGTTATGGGTCTTAAGACCTTTCTTTATATTATTAACGTGTTCAGCCAATCTAACATGTAAGGGTCTTGACGTTCTTCCAACATACTGTAGACCACAGCTACACTCCAGCATATAGACCACCCCAATAGTGTCACATGTGATTAGCTGTTTAATCACATACTCCCTGTTAGTGACCGAGGCCAAGAATTTTTTTCTTTTTTTGATGTTTCCCTTGGCGTGCTTACAGGGGACACATCTACCACAAGCGTAAAAACCTCCCAAGAAGGAAAAAAGCTTATCTGAGGTAGGTACTGGGGGGTTAAGAACACTGGGTGCCAAACGGTCCCTAAGTGTAGGGGCTTTTTTGTATATAAACTGAGGTCTATCAGGTAGTATAGGACCTAAAACTCTGTCTTGTTTCAGAATAGCCCAATTTTTTTGAATAATTTTCTCAAATTTCCGGTATTGTATATTATAATCCAATACCATTTTAAAATTGTGGCTATCACCAGCAGGGGGTTTGGAGGTATTGGCAATGAGTTCATTTCTCTCCATTAACATGATTTTAGATACCTCTTCATCTAGTGAAGCCCTATTGTACCCCTTCTGTTCAAATCTAGAGGTGAGACTGACTCATTGCCAATACCTCCAAACCCCCTGCTGGTGATAGCCACAATTTTAAAATGGTATTGGATTATAATATACAATACCGGAAATTTGAGAAAATTATTCAAAAAAATTGGGCTATTCTGAAACAAGACAGAGTTTTAGGTCCTATACTACCTGATAGACCTCAGTTTATATACAAAAAAGCCCCTACACTTAGGGACCGTTTGGCACCCAGTGTTCTTAACCCCCCAGTACCTACCTCAGATAAGCTTTTTTCCTTCTTGGGAGGTTTTTACGCTTGTGGTAGATGTGTCCCCTGTAAGCACGCCAAGGGAAACATCAAAAAAAGAAAAAAATTCTTGGCCTCGGTCACTAACAGGGAGTATGAGATTAAACAGCTAGTCACATGTGACACTATTGGGGTGGTCTATATGCTGGAGTGTAGCTGTGGTCTACAGTATGTTGGAAGAACGTCAAGACCCTTACATGTTAGATTGGCTGAACACGTTAATAATATAAAGAAAGGTCTTAAGACCCATAACGTGTCCAGACATTTTAAGATCTTCCACCAGCAAAACCCTAAGTGTTTAAAATTCTGGGGCATTGAAAGGGTTACAAAGCACTGGAGAGGGGGTAATTTCATCCGGCAGCTTAGTAAAAGAGAATCCCACTGGATTTATGAGACTGGGGTCATGCACCCCGACGGGTTAAATGTAGAATTCGATACCAATTGTTTCATATCTGATCGATAAAGTTTTTTGGATAATCTGTATAACGGGAAGTTCTGTGATGGTAATGATAGTTTTATTTTATTTTATCATGCTGGTGAGCAGTCGGTGGTCGCGGATGACGGTTATCATGCATTTTCATGCATTTTTTATTCATTTTATTCATGTTATGTATTATGGTGTTTGTCACTGTTCTCTCAAGACTACACTTTATGTGTGTCTTGTGCTAACACCAGTTTTTACTTGTTTTCTTATAGTTCTATTTTAATTTTATATCATGTGCAGCTTTGAGCCTTTTTAATACCAAACTGGGCTGTATTTGCTCGGAATGATGTGTGTGGAGACACTTCCGGAGCCTGCCCACATTTGGTACACGTCATTTGTAGTTGTTTTGGTGTTGCCATAACAACTCACCTCCTTATAGCGCGGGTGCCCACGTAGTCACGACATCTGCTGAGGAAGTCCCCGCCCACTGGGACGCAACGCGTCCAGAACGTGACGTCGTGACGTCATCCGCGGCTACTGCGCATGCTCCACCGCTTGTACACACTCTGCTGTGTTCCCATGTTTGTTTCCTGGCACTTGAGAAGTGCTTGTCATGTAAGTTTGATCTTATTCATTTTATAATAAACTGTTACATACGGAGAGCACTATGTCTGCACCTTTTGTGATTTCATGGTAACGATATCCACCTGCCACCTGGTCATCCGGAGGAGTCCCCTGCTTTAAAGATCCTTGCTATCTGCTGACCTTATAAGATTGCCTGATTTATCTTTGGGACCAGGTGAGAGGCCATTCGGTTTATGGTGAAGGGTTCCAGTATTAGTCACAATTGTTTGCTGTGATCATCACATTCCTGGTGGATTCATTTCTGCATATTTGGACATTTTTATTGGACATTTCCTGTGCTTCCTTTGTGATTTTCTCTATGGTCATTTCATTGATTTAGCGCTGCACCTTTCTATTTATTTAAGTAATAAAGACTTAATCTTGTTGAACTCCAGGTTGTAAGTAGGGATGAGCCGAACACCCCCCTGTTCGGTTCGCACCAGAACATGCGAACAGGAAAAAAATTTGTTCGAACACGCGAACACCGTTAAAGTCTATGGGACACGAACATGAATAATAAAAAGTGCTAATTTTAAAGGCTAATATGCAAGTTATTGTCAATAAAAGTGTTTGGGGACCTGGGTCCTGCCCCAGGGGACATGAATCAATGCAAAAAAAAGTTTTAAAAACGGCCGTTTTTTCAGGAGCAGTGATTTTATTAATGCTTAAAGTCAAACAATAAAAGTGTAATATCCCTTTAAATTTCATACCTGGGGGGTGTCTATAGTATGCTTGTAAAGGGGCGCATGTTTCCCGTGTTTAGAACAGTCTGACAGCAAAATGACATTTTGAAGGAAAAAACACATTTAAAACTACCGCGGCTATTGCATTGCCGTCAATACACATAGAAGTTCATTGATAAAAACGGCATGGGAATTCCCCACAGGGCAACCCCGAACCAAAATTAAAAAAAAAAAAATGATGTGGGAGTCCCCCTAAATTCCATACAAGGCCCTTCAGGTCTGGTATGGATATTAAGGGGAACCCCAGCCAAAATTTTAAAAAAAAATTGACGTGGGGTTCCCCCTAAATTCCATACCAGACCCTTCAGGTCTGGTATGGATTTTAAGGGGAACCCCGCGCCAAAAAAACAAAAAAAACGGCGTGGGGTCCCCCTAAAAATCCATACCAGACCCTTATCCGAGCACGCAACCTGGCAGGCCGCAGGAAAAGAGGGGGGACGAGAGTGCGGCCCCCCCCCTCCTGAACTGTACCAGGCCACATGCCCTCAACATTGGGAGGGTGCTTTGGGGTAGCCCCCCAAAACACCTTGTCCCCATGTTGATGAAGACAAGGGCCTCATCCCCACAACCCTGGCCGGTGGTTGTGGGGGTCTGCGGGCGGGGGGCTTATCAGAATCTGGAAGCCCCTTTAACAAGGGGACCCCCAGATCCCAGCCCCCCCCCTGTGTGAAATGGTAAGGGGGTACTTACCCCTACCATTTCACAAAAAAACTGTCAAAAATGTTAAAAATGACAAGAGACAGTTTTTGACAATTCCTTTATTTAAATGCTTCTTCTTTCTTCCTTCATCTTCTTCTTCTTCTGGTTCTTCTGGCTCTTCTGGTTCTTCCTCCGGCGTTCTCGTCCAGCATCTCCTCCGCGGCGTCTTCTATCTTCTTCTCCTCGGGCCGCTCCGCACCCATGGCATTGGGGGGGAGGCTCCCGCTCTTCTCTTCATCTTCTTCTCTTCTTCATCTTCTTCTTCATCTTCTTCTTCTTCTTCTCTTCTTCCTTCTTCTCTTCTTCATTTCTTCTCCGGGCCGCTCCGCAGCCATGCTGGCATGGAGGGAGGCTCCCGCTGTGTGACGGCGTCTCTTCGTCTGACGGTTCTTAAATAACGGGGGGCGGGGCCACCCGGTGACCCCGCCCCCCCTCTGACGCACGGGACATGACGGGACTTCCCTGTGGCATTCCCCGTGATGTCACAGGGAAGTCCCGTCAAGTCACCGTGCGTCAGAGGGGGGCGGGGTCACCGGGTGGCCCCGCCCCCCGTTATTTAAGAACCGTCAGACGAAGAGACGCCGTCACACAGCGGGAGCCTCCCTCCATGCCAGCATGGCTGCGGAGCGGCCCGGAGAAGAAATGAAGAAGAGAAGAAGGAAGAAGAGAAGAAGAAGAAGAAGATGAAGAAGAAGATGAAGAAGAGAAGAAGATGAAGAGAAGAGCGGGAGCCTCCCCCCCAATGCCATGGGTGCGGAGCGGCCCGAGGAGAAGAAGATAGAAGACGCCGCGGAGGAGATGCTGGACGAGAACGCCGGAGGAAGAACCAGAAGAGCCAGAAGAACCAGAAGAAGATGAAGGAAGAAAGAAGAAGCATTTAAATAAAGGAATTGTCAAAAACTGTCTCTTGTCATTTTTAACATTTTTGACAGTTTTTTTGTGAAATGGTAGGGGTAAGTACCCCCTTACCATTTCACACAGGGGGGGGGCCGGGATCTGGGGGTCCCCTTGTTAAAGGGGGCTTCCAGATTCCGATAAGCCCCCCGCCCGCAGACCCCCACAACCACCGGCCAGGGTTGTGGGGATGAGGCCCTTGTCTTCATCAACATGGGGACAAGGTGTTTTGGGGGGCTACCCCAAAGCACCCTCCCAATGTTGAGGGCATGTGGCCTGGTACGGTTCAGGAGGGGGGGGGCCGCACTCTCGTCCCCCCCTCTTTTCCTGCGGCCTGCCAGGTTGCGTGCTCGGATAAGGGTCTGGTATGGATTTTTAGGGGGACCCCACGCCGTTTTTTTTTTTTTTTTTGGCGCGGGGTTCCCCTGAAGGGTCTGGTATGGAATTTAGGGGGAACCCCACGTCAATTTTTTTTTTAAATTTTGGCTGGGGTTCCCCTTAATATCCATACCAGACCTGAAGGGCCTTGTATGGAATTTAGGGGGACCCCCACATCATTTTTTTTTTTTTTATTTTGGTTCGGGGTTGCCCTGTGGGGAATTCCCATGCCGTTTTTATCAATGAACTTCTATGTGTATTGTCGGCAATGCAATAGCCGCGGGTAGTTTTAAATGAGTTTTTTCCTTCCAAATGTCATTTTGCTGTCAGACTGTTCTAAACACAGGAAACATGCGCCCCTTTACAGGCATACTATAGACACCCCCCAGGTACGAAATTTAAAGGGATATTACACTTTTATTGTTTGACTTTAAGCATTAATAAAATCACTGTTCCTGAAAAAACGTCCGTTTTTAAAACTTTTTTTTGCATTGATCCATGTCCCCTGGGGCAGGACCCGGGTCCCCAAACACTTTTTATGACAATAACTTGCATATAAGCCTTTAAAATTAGCACTTTTGATTTCTCCCATAGACTTTTAAAGGGTGTTCCGCGGCATTCGAATTTGCCGCGAACACCCCAAATTGTTCGCTGTTCGGCGAACTTGCGAACAGCCAATGTTCGAGTAGAACATGAGTTCGACTCGAACTCGAAGCTCATCCCTAGTTGTAAGCAGTAGAAAAGACCAGTACAAGCTCATTGTGTTCCTTCCTGACTTTATCAACTAACAATTCCCCTGTAAGCTTGGTCCTAGTAAAACGAAGAGCTCTATTTTAAATAGACACTGGATAGCCCCACTGGCAGAAACATCCCCACTTAGTCTCCTAATTAAACTGGTCACCATTACTGCAATTGCAATGCAGCCTTAAAAATTGGCCGGTTGGTACACCTTTTATAGTATGTGTGGGATGTCCCGAATCTGTAAGCAACACAGTGTTGCTGTTTAGAGTTTCCTGTAAAGTCCAGAAAGTACCTGTCCATCTACAGCTAATAATGTTACATAAAATATTAAATAGACACGCCCCCAAATGGCCAGTGAACTCCAGATTTAACTCATTGTCATTCACATACGCTTTCCAAACTGCTAATATCCTTTTCAAACAACCAACAGCAGATCATCAATGTAGTGAAAGTACATTTTTTTTACATGATCTGAAGGGGTTTCCATCTCAAAAAAAGCAGGTCCTTTCCCAAAAACCAATATAAAGGTTTGCAAGAGAGGGGGAAAATATGGTCCCTGTAGCTGCCCTGCACCTTTAAAGAGAGCAAACTTAATCAAAAACTGTGAGTCATAAAATAATCCAAACTTTAAAAAATAAAATCTTTCTGTACCAAAATATTATAATTGCGTTGTTCCAAACGGTATGAAACTGCCTGGATCCCTAGTGTAAGCGTTATAAACAAATATATATTGGAAACATTACATGTAACCCACACATACTCGTCCCTCCAGGGAAACCCTTTCAACTTGTTAAAGCAGAGTTCCACCCATAAATGGAACTTCTGCTGATCAGATTCCTCCCCCCTCCGGTGCCACATTTGGCACCTTTCAGGGGGTAGCAGATACCTGGATTTGACTTCTAGGGAATGTATACATAATGTCTGCCCCTCCTCCTCCCTCTCTCTGCCTTCTGGGAGACACACAGGTCCCAGAAGACAGCAGGGACCATTTAGAAAGCGCAGCAGGGAACAGGCTGTGAAGCCGTAAGACCGTAAGGCTTCACTTCCTGTTTCACTTAGTAATGATGCCAGCACCCGGAGCCGAGGGATGGGTCGGCTTCGGATGATGACATTGTGGGCTCCCAGGACATGTAAGTGTCCTTATATTAAAAGTCAGAAGCTACGGTATTTGTGGCTGCTGATTTAATTTTTTTTTTTTACCCAGGCGGAACTGCACTTTAAGTAACTGTTTCATGTCCCTCAGATATCCAGGTAGAGCAGTGACCAAGGGCTGGAGCTGATAATCAACCCATTGAGTTGTTTTTTTAGGGACTCTATGCCTGAAACAATCAGTCTCCGATATAAAGAATGAAGACCCCTACGAGTTTTTGGGAGGTGGTGAAACACAGGCATAATAGGGGAGGTAGGTAAAAACATATCCACTTCTTCTGTTGTGAAAAAAACACCCCTCATTCCTCTATCAATAAGACACTGTAAGTCTCTTTTTAATGCATCAATAGGGCTGCCCTTAAGCCTAACATACGTGTCTCCATCAGACAATTGGCCTATTGCCTCTGATGTATACATTTCTGCATCTAAAACAACAGCTAACTCACCACTTGTCCAAGTTTGTAATCACAATACTAGAGTCAGCACAAATAGTTTTAAGTGCTTTTCATGCCTCCGGGGTCATGTTATACCTATCACAAAACCTAAAGTATCTTAGAGGCCACATATGTTAGGTCTTGTTTGATTTTGTTAGATCAACCTCTGATACTGGTCCATTTCCTTTCCCCTGGAATCAACAGGGTAAAAGTTGGATCTCAACCTAAATGATATATTGGTTTAGCAGTAATACATTCATCTGACTTATGATCAAACTCAGAGGCAAACTCTTAAAGAACACACACACCACACCAGTCCTGGAAGTCCATATGGACATTAGGGACCTGCTTGCTGGCAGTACATTGATCACCCTCAGCATCAAGATAATCACATCCAAAATAATGCTGCTTAAAAATAATGCTTGCAACAAATGTATTTACATCTAGAGTTGTGTGAAACAAGTTGAAAGATCTGCTGGGACAAAAGTTCAAACCTTTGAGAAGGTTTGAGAAATAATGAAGACATTTCTCATTACTTGAAAAATGTTTCTGGGACAAATTCAGCACATTATCGCTTATTTCCACATGGTTTACCCCTGAGGGAATAACGGTTGCTTCCATTTATGCTTTTTTTCCTTCAAGTCTTGTTTTTCTGAACTGGTTATTTCCTTTTTCTTTTTCTTGTATGTTTTTCAAGCCTCCAAGTTTAAAGAAGACTGAAAAACCGATCTACCTCCTATATCAGGGGAAGAATTTGTTGCTGTAGAAGAATGTCATCCAAGATTTCACCCTCCTTGTCAGAAAAACTGACATGTTTTTTAACATGTGCAGGAAGAAGTTTTCTCACAGACTGGAAAGGCCAAATGGGTTTCTTCCATATATATACAGCATGTGATTCATAATCAAAATGATCTTGCAACATTTTTCTTTATTGCCACCAATCACTTGATTTTTAAATGTATCCAACTTATTAGTCAAGTGAGTTTCCAAATCCTGAAATCCAGCAACATTTTTTAAATGAGATATGTCCTGTTGTATAAATATAATATCATTCTGTAGTTTGTCCACTTCCTTTGTTTTTGAGCAAACAATGATGTGCATCAGATCAAATGAACAGGCAGTTAGTGCATCAGTCAATTTTTTATTTAACTCTCCGTTAAACAGATCAAATGCAGAGAATTTTCTCACTCTTACACACCCTGGGAATTTGTTTCATTGAATGGTACTCTGAAAGTGTGCGGACATCCCAAAAAAATCTGATCTCCTTTATCATCAATCTTTGTAATTTGCAAAACAGTAGCTTCAGAGACTCAAAATGGTCATCCACGGATAACTGTAACCGACCAGAAGTATCCATTCTCAATGGATTATCTTGTGGAGTACTAATGGTTCTGCTAAACCTGCCCTCCGCCGCACTGGATGTACGTTGTTTATTGTCCAAGTGGGTGATATGCTCATCAGCAATCCACAGTTAAATGCATGAAACCTCAATACAGGCAGAAGCTGGCACTTACTGACCAGGTGTTATGTGGGATTCAGGTGCCTAAACAAGAGAGAAAACACTGCTCCAGGTCTGCCAGCCACACATTGCCGTTATAGCACAGAACAGGTGCCAGCCCAGCTTACAGCTGATGATGAAGCCTTGTTCCCAACGCAGTTTCCTTTTCCCCCTTCCCATCTGTTCCCTGCTCTCCACTGCCTTGTGTGTTCAATTTTACATTTGTTTGTATAAAGTTAGTTTGTTAGGTTGCTGGTTAGGCATTTTGTCATTTAGTTTTGATTTCCATACATTCTCATGTTTATTGCTGTTGGTGTATTGTTATTGTTCACTGTAAATAAATCTCCATTTAAAAATTTACATACTTGGTCTGGTACCAGTTTCTTGGTGTAACTACATATATCTGGTCTCCCAGCTGCTGCATCCTGCCAGTCTATTTTGAATAGAGCTCTTCATTTTACGAGGACCAAGCCTACGGAGGAATTGTTCATTGATAAAGCCAGCAAGGAACACAATGAGCTAGTACCAGTATTTTCTACTGCCAACAGCCTGGAGTTCAACAAGATTAAGTCTAAAGTACTCATATACTTACCAGTGTTGTACAGTGATAATATATATTCTAGGATACTGGTAACAGTAGGTGCCCTTGTTGATACTGTAGGTGCCCTTGTTGATTTGTATGATACTGAAAAAATAATTTTACTAATATTGCTAAGCATTTTAATAAATGTCATGGGGGTGATTCTGCAGTTTTCCATGTCCAGGTTATTGAGAGAGCAAGGTGCCTAAAGAGAGGTGGTGATTTATTCAGACTCATATGTAAAAGAGGGGTATTATGGATTTTCCAGATGCAAACCAGGAGACCCATGGGCCTGAATTTTCGAGTGGGATATCACTAATTTTAAGTATTGCAAGAGTGTATGTTATTACTCTCTTGTGAGTTTTGGGTAAGTTGATATGTATATTTTCTTCTTTTTTTGTTTCTAGCCTATACATGTGCAACTTTTGTGAGTGGGTTCTTTTTTTCACCCTTTGTTTTGATTACCCTGTCACTTTCACTTGCGAGATACTGAGTATTTTAGTGTGTCTAACAGCAGTGGTTGAGATTGTTATAAGTAGGTACTTGTAGCACGAAACTTATCAGAGGGTCACCCTGCTCCTCCATTGCTATTTCCGTCATACTTTTGCTGTCAATTGTCAGTTGTACAAAAATGTAAAAAAATAATTACAATTAATTTATACTTTCTAATAAATTAATTTTTTAATACTGTAATTTTATCTGACAAGTGCAGTATTAAACATATGCACACTGCCCCCTTCAGGCTGCAGTAGTAGCTATAGGGCTGAAGGCATATTTGTCTCCAGCCTGTATGTGACCACGATATCCTAGCTGTGATTGCGATCACATGATCAGGAAGCATTCTGATTGGTTTCTGATCATTAGTGGGGACATGAGCCGTTAGTGACAGCTGGATTTGGCTGGCAGAAGCCACACAGAGCTTCATCTGCTAGTTTTCAAGAAGAAGATGTTTATCATTTATCATCAGCATGGAACATTGTGCTTAGAAACCTTAATATAGCAAATGAAAGGAGGAAGGAGTTAATGATTAATAAAGCAAATATATTTTGTTTTTATATATGTTTATTTCACTTTTCTTTCCCAATCTTTGACTGTTCCAGCAAAACAAAGAACAGGTTTTTATGAAGCATGTTACACATATTGATTTACACATCTACTAATAAGAATATCTGTGTAATGGTTATGAGTTGTATGAAACACTAAAAATCTGATACCCCCTGGCTGTCAACAGTGAGATGTCTCATTTATTTACTGTGATGTCTTATAACCCATACATTTCTTAGCAGCAGCTATAATCCACAATGAACCTCTGTACAAGTGGGTAAACACTAAACTAGTAGACCACATAATATAACATCAATGATTTTCCAGTAAACTAAAAATTGAATATAAAAAGATAAGAAAAGCTTAGAAGCTTTTTCCCTTGCTATTGATGTCCTAACATTTTATTCCATCTTAGGTCAAGAAATGAATTACGTAATGTCAAGCTGTCAGCTGTTTATAATAACATTATTTTAAAACATGTAATTATTTTCTATATGCTAAGGACATCAGACATGGTAAAAAATGTGCAGGTGTTTCTAATATTGCCCGTTAAAATATAGCATTAAAGCAACACAATTTTCAAATGTCATTTGAAGTTTAGTTTGATAAAACTAAAGATGTTTTAGAAAATCAGGCTGCAGTTCTCGTGATTCATTACTGAATTCTCTGTATCTGGGTTTGGATGTCTAGGAATCAACAGGATTTATCATTTTGTATTTGCCTCTCTGACAAGTTTTGGGAACCAAAACTTTTTTTTTGTTACTATAAAAAGGCTGACTCCCCTAGTGCTGCTAGCATGCAAGCTTCCCATAACTTTACCTTACTGTCCACTTGAAAGCAGCATAAGGGGACAATGTATTCTAAATATGATATGGGGATTGCTATTATATTTATTTTTGATTGTTTTGCTGAGGAGACAATGATGTCTCGATGTATAAGATGTAAAAAAGTTTCTATTTTGCTTTGCAGCTGCTAAGTGTTAAGACTATCAGCAATTACTATCAGGCACAGAACACATAAAAAAATTATAACTACACTTTTTTTTTCTTTTTGTGGATCATGATAAAGCAGCAGCAGAAGAAAGCAGAACAGTAAGCCAGTAGTAATTCCTGGCGAAGGGGGAAGATAGTGAAAAGTGAACCAAGCAAATTATGTTTGCTGGACGTTTCCTGAAAAATCTAAAGAAAATCTAGAAACCCTGAAGATAGCACCCTAACAGCATTGAAGTCTACGGTAGTAGAATCGTTTTATTTTTTTTTCTGCTCTTTTTTAAGACCAGTTTACAAGCTTTTTGGAAAAGGGCATAAATAGCTGGGTATTGCAATGGGAGACATGTACCAATGCAAAAAGAAAAAGTTAAAAAACACCTTTCAGTGTGCAGAAGGCTTAAAAGACAACAACAGCATTACACAACTCCTTAAATAACATGCTTGCAGGATTCCTTAAAAGAAAGAAAAAAAATTACACTAAATAACATTTCCTGGGTCACTTTACTCTTTTTGGTAACAAATCAACCAAAAGTTAAAAAGAAAAAGAAATGCGCTAGGTGCATAAAATCTGTGAATGAATGTAAATGAAAGAAAGTCCTGCTGCTATGCACTATAACCCCGATATAAGGGCACAAAAAACAAAATACAATATAAAAAGTGCAGCGCTGGACATGTGAAGTGAATTGTGAAATTAATAGACCAATTATTTAAAATGGTGAAAGGCTCTCAGAGTCAATATATCAAAAATAGTGACAAAATCACAATCATACATGATAATTATATAGAGTGCTTCATAATGCATGAACACATAAGCTTATAAATAAGTGAAAAAAATTGAAAACATATAAAAAAACATAAAAGTCCATAACAGTGTATTTGATGCAAAATATTCTGTGCAGATTTCAGGGATAAATCTTCACTTTTCAGTGTTAGCCCACCACCGAATAAATAGATTGAAGGCTGTGACCGCCCTTACTCAGGGGGGTCAAAACAAGCTTAGCAGGTGTGGGTGAACCACCACAGGGATACTCCAAGGGACACCGATGGACCGATGTGTCAGGACTCCTTTCCGGGCAGCCAACCAACCGACAGCGGCTATGGATGTTCTCCAAAATCCTATCCTCTCATTATTATTATTATTATTATTATTATTATTATTATTATACAGTATTTATATAGCGCCAACAGTTTACGTAGCGCTTTACAACTTCAGGGTAGACAGTACAAATACAATACAATTTGATACAGTAGGAATCAGGGGGCCCTGCTCCTTAGAGCTTACAATCTAAGAGGGAAGGTCAAGAGATACAAGAGGTAATAACTGTGGGTGATGTGCTGATTGAGAAGATAAATCTACAGTTGTTAGGTGGGGGCCAGATAGGCTTCTCTGAAGAGATGAGTTTTCAGGGATCGTCTGAAAGTGGATAAAGTAGGAGAAAATCGGACGGATTGGGGTAGAGCATTCCAGAGGATGGGGGAGGCTCTGGAGAAGTCCTGAAGGCGAGCATGGGATGAGGTGACAAGGGAGTTTGAGAGCAGGAGGTCTTGGGAGGAGCGAAGAGAACGATTAGGTTGGTATTTTGTGACTAGGTTAGAGATGTAGCTGGGGGCCAGGTTGTGGATGGCTTTGTAAGTTATAGTTAGTATCTTGAATTTAATTGGGTGACTGAGTGGCAGCCAATGGAGGGATTGGCAGAGGGGTGTAGCAGACGCTGAGCGGTTTGTGTGGTGGATGAGCCTGGCAGCAGCGTTCATGATGGACTGAAGTGGGGATAGCCTATTTAGAGGTAAACCAATGAGGAGGGAGTTGCAGTAGTCAAGGCGGGAGATGACCAGGGAGTGGATTAGAAGCTTTGTGGTGTCATTGGTTAGGAAGGGGCGTATCTTGGAGATGTTGCGAAGACTGAGGCGGCAAGCTTTGGATAGTGATAGAATGTGGGGTCGAAAGGTTAGTTCAGAGTCCAGGATTACACCTAGGACCTTGGCGTGGGGAGATGGGTTGATAGTTGAGCCGTTGATCTTGACAGGGAGATCAGGGGAAGTGGCACCTGAGGGAGGAAATATCATGAGCTTGGTTTTGGATAGGTTGAGTTTGAGAAAGTGATGTGACATCCAGGCTATGTCTGCTAGTAAGTTGGTAATGCGTGAGGAGACAGATGGAGAGAGCTGGGGGGTGGAGAGATAGATTTGGGTGTCATCAGCGTAGAGATGATATTTAAAGCCGTGGGAGGCAATCAACTGACCCAAGGAGGTGGTGTAGATTGAGAAAAGGAGAGGTCCAATAACAGAACCTTGGGGGACCCCAACGGAAAAAGGAAGAGGAGAGGAGGAAGTAGAGTTGTAAGTGACACTGAAGGAGCGGTGGGATAGGTAGGATGAGAACCAGGGAAGAGTGCAGTCACGGAGACCAAAGGAATGGAGTTTTTTGAGGAGGAGGGGGTGGTCCACTGTGTCAAAGGCAGCAGAGAGATCCAGGAGAAGTAGTACAGAATAGTGTCCATTGGCTTTAGCCATTAGTAGGTCATTTGAGAGTTTAAGGAGAGCAGTTTCCGTGGAGTGTTGAGGGCGAAAACCGGACTGAAGGGGATCAAGAAGTTTATTCATGGTCAGATGGTCACTTAGTCGGTTGTAGACCAGTCTTTCCAGAAGTTTGGAGGAGAAGGAGAGTAAGGAGATGGGACGTAAGTTGTTGAGATTGGTGGGATCCAGTGAGGGCTTTTTTAGTATGGGGGTGACTAGCGCATGTTTTAGAGAGTTTGGGAAGATGCCACAGGAGAGGGAGAGGTTGAAAATGTGAGTTAGAGAGCGTAGAATCGAGTCAGAGGGTGAGCGTAGCATTTGCGAGGGAACAGGATCCAGGGGGCAAGTGGTTAGATGAGTGCTAGATAAAAGTTTAGCAACCTCAGTAATAGTAGCAGGGTTGAATGAAGGAAGTAATGATTGTGTCTGTGGACATGGGGTGTTGCATGGGGGAGGTTTTTGCGCATTGGCGATCTCCTCATGAATTGTATCAATCTTAGTTTTGAAGTGATTGGCAATCTCCTGGGCAGTGAGTGAGTTGGTGGGTGGAGGCAGTGGAGGACAGAGTAGAGTGTTGAAGGTAGAGAAGAGTTGACGTGGACTGGATGAGAAGGTGTTAATGAGTGTGATAAAGTAGGTCTGTTTGGCAGTGTGAAGGCAGGAGTAGTATTTTAGGAGGGCAGATTTATATTGTGTGAAGTCTTCCTGGGTCTTAGTCTTATGCCACAGGCGCTCAAGAGCGCGGCTACGTTTTCTGAGACTTCTGGTGTCATCTGTTTGCCAGGGTTGTAGCAGTCGGGGCCTAATTCTGCGTGTAGTGAGGGGGGCCAGCTTGTCTAGGGAGGAAGACAGTGAGCTGTTGTAGATGAAAGTAGCTAGGTTGGGGCAGGACAGGGGGGAGATTTTGTCATAGAGGTGATCAGTAGCAGAGTAGAGAAGAGAAGGGTTGAGGTGGCGAAGGTTTCTACGTGTAACTGTTAGGCGGTTGGAGGGAGAAGAGGTGGAAGACAAGGAGAGAGCAAAACTAATAAGGTGGTGATCAGAGAGTGGGAGTGGATTGTTGGAAAGGTTGCACGGAGTGCACAGATAGGAGAAGGCAAGGTCAAGGGTGTTGCCATTGGAGTGGGTAGGAGCCTGTATCCATTGCTTCAGGTCAAGTGGTGAGGTTAGACTGAGAAGTTTAGAAGTAATAGTAGTGTTAGTGTTGACAGGGATGTTGAAGTCCCCAAGAATAATTGTGGGGATTTCAGAAGAGAGAAAGTAGGGTAGCCAGGCAGAGAAGTCATCAAGAAAGGCTGATGCTGGTCCAGGGGGCCGGTAGATGACAGCAATTCTTAGAGAAATGGGAGAGAAAAGATGAATGCAGTGTGCCTCAAAAGAGGAGAGTGTCAGAGAGGGAGGTGGGTGAAGAACCTGATAGGTGCTGCATGGGGCTAGAAGGATTCCCACTCCACCTCCCTTCCGTCCACTTAGTCTGGGGGAGTGAGTCCAGAGAAGGCCCCCATGGGAGAGGGAAGCAGGAGAAATAGTATCCGATTCATGAAGCCAGGTTTCAGTAATGGCAAGTAGGTTAAAGGAATTTGTGATGAAGAGGTCGTGGAGGGCGGTGAGTTTGTTGCAGACAGAACGTGCATTCCACAGGGCACAGGAAAAGGGGGGGCTGGTTATGGAAAGAGGAATAGAGACCAAGTTCTGTGGGTTGCGGCTCCTGCCAGAGGGTGTAGGGGAATGGGAGCGATGGGCAAAGACAGATGATGGTGGCCCAGGGTTTGGGGATATGTCACCAGAGATTAGGAGAAGCAGGAGGGTGAGGGAGGTAATGTGGGACTGTGATTTATGTGAAGGGGCATGTCTCAGAGTACTGGAGGTTTTATCAGTGTATGGATGTAGAATGAGCGAGAGTTGGTAGGAGCAGTAGTAGGGAGAAGACAGATGGCAGGGTGATATGTATAAGCAGGCAGGTGGAGAGGGGGGTGAAGGTAAGAGAGTTTGAGGAGAGAGGAGAGGAATGTCAGAAGCAGTGGTAGAGAGTGCATGTTACAGAGTGGAAGTAGAGCTTATTAGAGAGACGGGTCACCTGCAGTCTGTTAGCTGATTTCCAGTGCAGATTGCTGTATTTGTTTGCTTCGTGCAATCGCTGAAGTGCAGAGAATGAAGTGCATATCACTTGTAGAAAGAATCACTTAGAGGAAGAAGCCTTAAGGATAGAAGCCCCATGCAATGTGCTCCCCCCAGCAATGTGCTGACCCCTTAAGGATTCTCAAATTTATACTGTTATAAGGGAGGGGTTGAAGTTCGTTAATTAATCATGAGTGACTATAAGAGTGCCTAGCAATCAAAGTGGACTTTTTGCTTCAAAAGTCAGAATAGCAAGAGGCCAAGATAAGATCAACACATAAAACTTAGGTAAGACAGTCAGAGCAACAAATAATGTCATGGTTGTTCGCACAGGGCAACAGATAGAGAAGGCCACATACCAGAGACACACACACACACACAGAGACAGCAGGCAGATCCCAATTTCAGTTAACGGTGGAAGATGTGGATGAGCTGACACATACCAGAGACACACACACACACACAGACAGCAGGCAGATCCCAATTTCAGTTAACGGTGGAAGATGTGGATGAGCTGACACATACCAGAGACACACACACACACAGAGACAGCAGGCAGATCCCAATTTCAGTTAATGGTGGAAGATGTGGATGAGCTGACACATACCAGAGACACACACACACACACAGAGACAGCAGGCAGATCCCAATTTCAGTTAACGGTGGAAGATGTGGATGAGCTGACACATACCAGAGACACACACACACACACAGACAGCAGGCAGATCCCAATTTCAGTTAACGGTGGAAGATGTGGATGAGCTGACACATACCAGAGACACACACACACACAGAGACAGCAGGCAGATCCCAATTTCAGTTAACGGTGGAAGATGTGGATGAGCTGACACATACCAGAGACACACACACACACAGAGACAGCAGGCAGATCCCAATTTCAGTTAACGGTGGAAGATGTGGATGAGCTGACACATACCAGAGACACACACACACACACAGAGACAGCAGGCAGATCCCAATTTCAGTTAATGGTGGAAGATGTGGATGAGCTGACACATACCAGAGACACACACACACACACAGAGACAGCAGGCAGATCCCAATTTCAGTTAACGGTGGAAGATGTGGATGAGCTGACACATACCAGAGACACACACACAGAGACAGCAGGCAGATCCCAATTTCAGTTAACGGTGGAAGATGTGGATGAGCTGACACATACCAGAGACACACACACACACACAGAGACAGCAGGCAGATCTCAATTTCAGTTAACGGTGGAAGATGTGGATGAGCTGACACATACCAGAGACACACACACACACAGAGACAGCAGGCAGATCCCAATTTCAGTTAACGGTGGAAGATGTGGATGAGCTGACACATACCAGAGACACACACAATGGGGCAAACTTAATAGCTTCCACGGATCCAGTACAAAAAGAATGGTTGTAGTGCCAAAAAAAAGAACAGAGGAAGATGCTCCGCTGGTGCAGATAACTTTTGGCTTCTTTATTTAGCAAACTGTGATGTGTAACATCAATAAAAACAAAGGAAGTAAAAAACTACACTACCGCCGTTTAATTTAAAATCGCGTATGCGCGGTGCGTTCAATGTTGTGACCCTACGGCCGTTTCGTCACAACTGACGTCATCAGGGGTATGCACCGACGCACGCGCATGCGCATTAAGTACCCAAGCGTCAAAATGGAAAGCGCTGTGATTGGTTCATAAGAGGCAGTGCTTCGTTATGATAGGTACTTGAAAATTAGCTAAAAAAGGTAAATGCCACGGACGTGAAGGCAATTAATCAATTAAAAAGGAGGGGGATCGTCAGGCCATTAAGCCTAACCATATGGAGACAGCAGCAAGAAAACCTGTCTCTGGTGCCACCTAGTGACATTTTAGAGGAGTTACACCAAAATTCACCAGTGGCCTATATCCAGGCTATTTATGTAAAAAATAGTGAAGATAAATATGACATAGAAAATATATGATAGAAAAAATAATCTACACATCATAGTTATTATTATAATGTCAATGGACATTTGTAGATATATAAGGCTAAATTAATTAATTATAAAGCTATCAGATTGACAAGCCCAATAAAATAGAGACAGCAACATTAGACATCATTTCTAGTGCCATCTAGTGGAATATTAAAGGAGTTACACCAGAATTGACACCAGCCTTAATTCAGACAGTTAAATAAAAATAAAAAGAAAATTATAATAAGTACTATAGGGGGAGAAGGAGCCTATGAAGCCTGTTAATGCCTATTATAAATTCAATGACATAGCTTGCTCCTTACATTAATTTTAAAATTGCAATACATAAAAGTAACACAACCCAATTTAAAACCAAAAAAAAGGGAAAACTGGAATAGTTTATAGAGCATATTCAATGGAGATTTTGAGATCTATTCATTGCAAAGGGACATATACCTGATGTTCAATATTTATTTATCACTAAAGGTGTGCTGATTATACTAGATGATCAGTATATAATTATCATTAAAGATGAACCAGAGGGGGACATCAACTACCATCAGCAAAAACAGCCGATGTATTAGAAAGACATCAACTGTTGTTGATAAAACAGTTGATGTCCCACTCTATGTTCAATCTATTGGGGGCATGGGAACCAAGTCTAAAAATCCAGTTGGTTTCTGATCTGGATATGGTTCGCTTCCCATTGCTGCCTCGCCAATGTGGGACATACTTTTCTATCCCTATAAATGTAGTGCCACTAGGGTCTCTGTTATGCACTTCGTCATAGTGTCTAGAGACACTATGCTTATCGAACCCCTGTTTGATATTGGTAATATGCTCCCCTAACCTTACATTAAGCTTCCTAGTGGTTCGCCCCACATATTCCAAACCACATGGACACCTAAGAAGGTACACCACACACTTGGAAGTGCATGTTATGAGAGAATTAATAGGATAAGTAATGCCCATGCCTACTGATGTGAATTCTGTGAGCCTCCTTTGACGTAATGCATTTACTCTACAAACCTAATGCATTATGAAGCACTCTATATAATTATCACGTATGATTGTGATTTTGTCACTATTTTTGATATATTGACTCTGAGAGCCTTTCACCATTTTAAATAATTGGTCTATTAATTTCACAATTCACTTCACATGTCCAGCGCTGCACTTTTTATATTGTAACAAATCAACCAAGAATTCTTCTCAACATCCACACAAGACCCATGTTGAGGGTGTGGTATGGGCTATAGGGGGGGGGGGGGCTCACACAAAAATGAAAACAAAAAGAAACTGCATATGATTACTCCAAAACCCAGACCCTTATCCTCGTTGAAGGTCTAAAGGTAATTTTAATGGGGTACTCCAACAAAAAAAAAAATTGAGTGTTTGAGGGCCCCTAAAATCTATACCCAATGTTTATCCTTAATGAGGGTCTGGTAAAGATTTTAAGGGGGATTCCTTGTAAAAAAAAAGTATGGGGCTCCCTCAGAAATCCATAGCAGTCTCTTATCTGAGCATGCAGCTTTGGCTCTTCTTAAAACGAAGGGTAATGGGCATGTGCCCCCCCCTTCTGAATCATTCAGAACCATGTCCTCAACATTGGCACTCTGTTGAAGGGGAAAAAAGGCCTCTTCACTTCAGTCATGACCCATGGATGTGGGAGTCTGCGAGGGGGGACTGTGGAAGAAAATGGAAGCCCCCCTTTAACCAATGTGAATGAGTACACTGCGATGTTACATATTTCCCTTATCACTTATTCACAAAACCATTACATAATAAATAAAAACGCAGACACATTTGCAAAATGTGATTATTAAAAAAATCCCCAAAGCCCCACAATGTAAATCCAATGTCAATCGTGTCATCCAGTGATGTAAATCTATCATCAATCACAATGAATGATGACCTAATGACCCATCGACACAAACACAATGACCCACACTGACAATCCATTCCCATGAATACTCTTGCTGCGATTTGTATTTTCCTGGCCTACATCTGAATGTAAATACAGGGGCAGAGGATGCAGACTGACATAATTGAGCAAATATGAATAACAGGCATGCCCATCTGCAGGCTTGATTACAATTTGAAATCTGTCTGGCAGCATTGCTAGGATGCTGCCGGCCACTTGCATCCTAGAAACCAATGATATTGTGCATCTTCCTGGGTCCTAACAAGCATCCTTCCAGCTTGCACAGCGACTTTGGTTGCTAGGACACAGGCAGTTCGAGTCACACAGCATCATAGGTTGTTCTGGTCTAGATGACAGTTAATATCCTAGCAACCAATGATGACGGGGGAGCAACCCTGATAGGGAAGTTGACATTTATTGGAGGTAGTGATAGTGCTGCTTAAATGAATGACTTCCAGTTGCAGAAGCTAAAGGTCCAGGTGGGCAAACTAGCCAAATCTGGCTAACAGATTCAGCAAATCAGTGAACTGCTTGGATTTGGGATAATCTTAAAGTGGACCAGAACCCACAGCTCATTCCTAATGGTAGAGTGATTATAAATCATTAAGTGAGAGCTGGAACATTTCCTCCAGATTACTTGTACAATCTGTAAAAATCTAAATCTGTAAAATCTAATAATATACGCTACTGAATAGTCATCTCTCAATTAAATTGTTGATACACTGGTCAATCTGAAAAAAAGAAAACCTGATGACTGTCACATTTTTAAGTTAATTGATTCAGACTGGGACATTCTTCCTTTTCCATTGCAAGGTTTCATGGTCATCATGAAAAACTGCAAAATAATTTGCAGGCTCTGTAGACAGACCAGCTTTGGGTGTTAAAACAGGCACATGCAAGTCAATCAGGGATAGTTATTTCATTATGTGTCAAGGATGGGAATCTTTATTACATGATTTTATTTATCAAAGTGGGGGATAATCTTTTTTATTTACTATGATAGCATTGGAAAACATTAAAATAAACAGCTCCTATGTTACGCATCAGTTATTTCTACTCAAGTTTTTTTTTTTCTGTCTTGCTGGCATAAAGCCAAACTCCAGAAAATTAAAAAAAAACACCTTTGCAGTAGGGTTCTCTATGCACTGTCTAGGTTGAATGTTTGTTATTGTGATTAAAAAACTGATTTTTGTTTAGTCTTTCTCTCCCTTCCCTAACAGCCAGTGTGTTCCTTTACCCTCTGATGCTCCAGGATCTGTAGAGGCCATCAGCCTCTTCACTTACAATGCAGGGTAGCTGGCCCTGCATTGTATTTGATTATGTCAGAGTGTGATCCACAAATGTAGTGCCATAGACAATCTGCCTGGGGGGGGTCTGATTGTATGAAGAGGAAGAGCCTGCAGGAGGGAAAAATAAGGTAAGTAAAACTGCTTTGTAATGTTCCTCTAAACAGAATGAGCATTCAACCCTTGCAATGTGTGTGTGTGTGTGTGACCGTGATCGATTCTGTCAAGATGCTTCATAAGATATGTTAAAGCAGACAATACAGCAAGTGCACTGTTTGAAACAGTAAAATCACAGCTGCATTTAGAAGACAGAACTATAATCAAGTGGTATAAAGATGACTGGTGAATACGTTTATTAGGATATTTATTGTACCAGAACTTAAAGTGGTATTAAACCCAAAGGCAAATATTTATTACACTGCAGCTTACCAATTCTTAGATGTGGTGGATGCATCAGTTTTCTTTTTTAGGCTTTTTTGTCCCCGCTGGTGATCTGGCTAATAACTTGAACAATATTAAAAAATCGTTGAATCCACACCACTCAAAAAAGATTTAAATTGAACAATAACCGATTTGTCAGACAGGAAACACACAATATCAAAAACATAGGTTTCATAGAGAGTGGCAAAATGACCATTCTAGTGAACCATATTCTACCAATGTACCATTTAATAGATAAAAAGTCACTGTAATAATTTGACAATATTGTCGTTAAAAGACACTAAACTCAAAAAGCCCCCCGCAACTCCATTCCTTTGGATCGTGTCTCTAGGAAGGGATTGAAAAGTGATGCTACTATTAGAGATTGTCCTGCATAAAACCACAATTCACTCTTATATTACATCCAATAATTTTGATGATATCTATAGTCCATTGGGACAACGTATACGTATATATCAATAAATGGTGAGAGTAAAATGTCATATAATCATCGCATTCCGGTTTCCTGCTTCTGCTGATAGAATGATTCTACCATTTAAGCAAACAGTCAAATAGCAACTATGTATTGCTGTATGTGGTGGAAAAATGCAAGGTCTCTCAGTCAACAAAAACGTTATTCACAATGCCCCAAATGGGTAGTATGAGAGATAAGGCAATCAACACAGTATTCAATATGTCCGAGACTTATTGCTATGATATTTCATTATTAAGGAGAAATATACGGATAGTGTTCACCCTGAGAGGGCACATACCCTTCCTTTTGTCACAAAGTCCTGACCGCGATAAAGTTTCATTCGGAATATCCTCTAACCATGAGATCATGGGAGGTGTCTGTGTTGCCGCTTGCTTAAGTCCATCCGTTTGCGTAATGCTATTTCAAGTGACTGTCTATCCGGAAGGATTTCCTCAAAGCTTTACTTTTCCGCATCCAGAATACAGAGCTATGGTGGCCTAGATGGCACACACGTGGTTGCAAAGAGGTTTCCACAGAGCTTCCGGATCAGTGATCAGTACATTCCTGGATTAGGAGCCATCATGGAGTGCGGGGGTGAGCTAGCGTCGGCTGCGTCAATGTGTTTCGTGCACTAAGCCGTGCACTTTGTCTGGACGTTGGACATAAGTAACCATCATCATTATATAGGGGACAGTGTCCAATCACTTCTTACCTATGTCATTTTTACCTAATACTGCCATCTTGTGGGGACAACAAAATACTACAGTTAGCTGAAAAAGGCAGGTAAGTCAAATAAAGAGAGGGGACGCAGTGTAAGTTATACAGTGTGAAAAGTTGCTAAAACAGCCAATCAATTTCAGTAAACATTGCTACTCCCCCCATTAAATCCTATAAAATTCACAGCATGGGGATGGCTTCCTCCAGGTGGAAGAAAGGCAGTAGGAAGTAGTTCTAAAACAACTTAACGATGTTAAGAAAAAAGCCGCCTTGTTTAATGGAAGGGGCACCCTCTCAAGGGGGCTACTTATTGCTAACACGATTGGTCTTCCCGGAGGGTTGTCCTTATTTTTATGAATTTTGGGGATTATATAAAATGTTGGTAAATTAAAGTTGGTGACCCTTAGATAATCCCATTCTTTCTTAGTTAGAAGGTCTACTTCAAACGCCAATTTCAATTTGTCATTGATGCACTCAACCAGAGGCTTAAAGGGGTTGTAGTCGAGTTTACTATAAGTATAAGTTTACTATAAGTTAATCTGAAAGAAGACGACATACCTCTCTTTCATACATGTCCACTGAAAGAAGTACTACATTTCCCCCTTTATCACTCTGCTTGATGATAATTTCATCAGCACTAAGCCTCTGGTTGAGCTCATCAATGACAAATTGAGATGGGCGTTTGAAGTAGACCTTCTAACTAAGAAAGAATGGGATTGTCTAAGGGTCACCGACTTTAATTTACCAACATTTTATATAATCCCCAAAATTCATAAATTCATAAAAATAAGGACAACCCTCCAGGAAGACCAATCATGTCAGCAATAAGGGGCCCCCTTGAGAGGAGGGGTAAGTACACAGACTCTAGTATTAAAGATCAACTAAAGTCATTACCCTCCTTTGTGCGTGACAAGGGCGATGTACTTAACAAGATTGCCAATTTGACCTTCCCTGATGGATCTCTTCTAGTAGGAATTGATGTGGAGGCGTTATATACATACATTCCACATGAATGGGGACTCTCTGCAGTTTAACATTTTCTAGAACAACATTTCCCAAGAATAGAGGCTCAGAATGAGTTCATCATTGAACTCTTGGAAATGGCGTTAAAGCATAATTTTTTTCAAATTTCTGGATGTAACTACCAACAACTCTGTGGTACATCCATGGGTGCACCATGGGCACCTGCTTATGCCTGCCTTCACTTGGGATGGTGGGAGGAGGAAGTAGTCTATGCTTCATCGATGTAACTTGACCACGCAATGACCTGGCTAAGGTACATCAATGACGTCCTTTTGGTGTGGGCAGGCACTAGGTCGGAATTGGTAGACTTCATGGGGGAACTAGGTAACAATACTCGTAATATATGTTTGACATTTGTGGCCGACCCCCTTGAGATATAATTCCTTGACCTGTCCATCAAGCTTGTAAATGGATGCCTGACTACCAAAACCTTTAGTAAGGAAACAGCTGATAACACTTTGCTCCAGATGGACAGTCATCACCCTAGATCTTTGATACAAGGAATCCCGGTGGGACAGTTCCTCAGAATTCGGAGGAACTGTTCCACTGAGGATGGTTATAGGTCCTCGGTGGACGGTTATAGGTGCAAGTCTGAACAACTATATTGTAGATTTAGAGAGAGGGGTTACTCTCACCGCGCACTCAGAAGGGCTAAAATAATTGCTGGTCAGAGGTCGAGAGTTGACTTACTTCAGCCCCGTGATAGAACTCAAAAGCAGACTGATGCACCGGTGAGACTGATTACCCCATATGGTACACATTGGCATTAGGTTAATTCTATTCTTTCGAACCATTGGCACATTTTGACCCAGTCCGATGGTTTGAAAGAAATTGTTGGCGACAGACCACTGATGGTAGCTAAAAGGGCCAGAAATTTAGAAGATACACTCATCCAATCTGAATTCAAACGCCTGCAAAACAGGAGTTGGCTCACAGACATGCCCAAAATTAAGGGCATGTTTCCATGCAGCCACTGTGGCACTTGTAGATCGTATGTAGATTGTTCCAAGGTATTTAGAGACTCAGGAGCAAAACATGAATATGAAATCAGGCATATATATAGACAGGACTCCCAGAGGGAGACAGAGCTCACTCTAATGGATAATGGGACTTTGGGGAGAGAATATGTATCTGTTTAAAGTGAGCTAGTACTACAATAGTTAATATAAAAATATGAATTTTATTGAAAACATATAAAATATACAGTACAAAAGTTCCAATCAGATGCCATAATATGACCGTACAAAAGCTTGTGCTATGAAATCAGTTGTGATCAACCAACATGTTTTGCATATTTTGCTCCATCAGGGCATTACAGACATCACAGATTTCATCTAGTCTGTTACAGACAAGAGGGCCACTGAGTACCTATTATTACTGCCACATGTCTCTCTATGGATCACCTGGAGCAAGTTGGTCCATGGATCCCAGATCCTAATGGGCGATGCCGATGGGGGAACTGGACCGTGTTAGCAATAGGTGATAGTCTGGCAACCTTGTAATGCTGTATGCACAGGCTGCCAATTCCTGCTGGCTGCAGTGGCTGTCCGAGAGCTCTGGTCCCAATTGAGGAGTGCGGGGTGCGTCTGTCAGACAGACAACTGATTTCATAGCACAAGCTTTTGTACGGTCATATTATGGCGTCTGATTGGAACTTTTGTACTGTATATTTTATATGTTTTCAATAAAATTTGTACTCGGAGTCAATCTGTGGATAGTGTAGGAAAGGAACAAAGAGCAACAGAGAACATAGACCTGAGTTGTGCCTGGGTCACGTGGTCAGTATGCATAAAAGGGGGCATACCCAAGTATGAAATGAAATAAAATGAAAAAGAAAAAGGGAATGGGTGGGTGGGACACGAGATCCTACGACCACAGGAAGGAGAAAAAGAGGACAAGCTTTATGCAGCCTGACTCCTCCTACAATTACAATTGCGGTCAGCCTTACACTTGTACTCGGAGTCAATCTGTGGATAGTGTAGGAAAGGAACAAAGAGCAACAGAGAACATAGACCTGAGTTGTGCCTGGGTCACGTGGTCAGTATGCATAAAAGGGGGCATACCCAAGTATGAAATGAAATAAAATGAAAAAGAAAAAGGGAATGGGTGGGTGGGACACGAGATCCTACGACCACAGGAAGGAGAAAAAGGAGGACAAGCTTTATGCAGCCTGACTCCTCCTACAATTACAATTGCGGTCAGCCTTACACTTGTACTCGGAGTCAATCTGTGGATAGTGTAGGAAAGGAACAAAGAGCAACAGAGAACATAGACCTGAGTTGTGCCTGGGTCACGTGGTCAGTATGCCTAAAAGGGGGCAAAAATGACCAGTAGGATGATTATTTGCCAGATTATTACCCACTGAAATTACGTACAATCTACCAAATTGACAAACGCTTGTGGCATCTCAAAAAGTGGCTCTGGGACATGCCCAGAGAAACAAGATGACCTCCACTTACCCAAATACCAAATAAGGGCTGGGGCCCCTGGTACAAATTCGCAGAAGCTGCTCCTATCTCTGATGAATGCCAGAGTATACCTTAGGGTCCAGACCCCGATTGGCCAAAAAACAGGGGTGGAAATGAAGTATGCATTGAGCTACAGAGAGGGGAGCGCTAGGAAAAGGCAACCGAGGACCATCCCTGGGTTTATCAGATGTAGCACTGCCGAGCTAGTTTAACCCAACACCGGGTACCAAGCCTTGCCAGGCTCCAAACCTGATGACAGTGCCTCCACCCGATTATTGCGTCTTGCGAGCATGCAGATGTAAACAGA
Source organism: Lithobates septentrionalis (assembly GCA_037952835.1). Taxonomy (NCBI): domain Eukaryota; kingdom Metazoa; phylum Chordata; class Amphibia; order Anura; family Ranidae; genus Lithobates; species Lithobates septentrionalis. The sequence continues at coordinate 688,373 of JBBDGP010001088.1, read as the reverse complement.
AAAGGCCGGGGTGCAAACCCGTTGATTTGGCCAAAAGCAAAACCCCTGTCCTCAGGACCCCCAAAAGGCCGGGTATAGCGCTGCCTTGAGCACCGAACTGGTACCCAACACAAAGGAGACCATGAGAACGTGACAGATATGACACGGAAAAATGACCCATGATGAGAAGTCTGCTGAGCACAGCATGAGGGCTACTCTTCAGGATCCCTGAAGATGGCTTAAATAGAGTGCACAGAAAATAAAGAAAGACCTGTCGGGGTCTACCAACAACATGAAATGCTGAGTCCCAACCAGATACGCCCCGACAGTGCTGTGCCGATATAAGTTAAAAGAGGCAAAAAACAAAACCAAGTAGGAAGCCTACTGATACTGGCCTAGGGACTGAGAAAGTTCGGAATCCACTAAAGCCCCTGAGCCCATAAAGGCTGCTGGAGCTGCCATGGCTGACTTACCAAGTTCCATACTTTGCCAATCCTAGCCAGGCGTAGCTAGGAAATAAAAGGTCGTGTGCATTTGGACAGGGAAGAAACCGCAGTCCCCTGGGTAACCTACACCGCACTTGCGCTCGACGAGCAAGGGAACAGTAACTTAAAAACTGGGCTTTCTGTGCCGAAGCCAGGAAAGCAATCCACTGCGTAGGGATAACTGCCCTCGGGTCAGGAATTGAAGCTAGCTGAGTGTGAAAAATTTAAGCCTTGGGACGGACCAGGTTCTGAGAGAGGGTGAGCTACTGTGCTCCGACCCAACCAGCTGGAGCTGGTAGCACGAGAACGTGAATTGATGAAAAGCGTGAGAACATGAGAACGAGAGTAACCTTGTGAAAACATGAGAAACCTGGGAAAACGAGAGAAACATAAAAATGTGAGTTTATCATAGAAACAACAAATCGCATGAGAGACGAAAATTGCATGAGAAACGTGAATTGCATGAGAAACGTAAATTGCATGAGGAACGTAAATTGCATGAGAAACGTAAATTGCATGAGAAAACGTAAATTGCATGAGAAAACGTAAATTGCAAGAGAAAACGTAAATTACATGAGAAACGTGAGTTTGTACGAAATACATAAGCAGCGTAGGAACAGATGAGGAGACTTGCCACCGAACAAGCCAATTAAAAACGATCACCTGAATCTGTTAAACCCATAGACTTGATGGGTAATCTGCAGTGGCAGAACATGAGCAACCCAGCTGTTTGAAAGCAACCAGATAGCATTACAGACAACCAGCCCAAGACATAACACCCCTGGTACCTGACAAGTATGATGATGTGGGTGCAGAAATTACAAGACCAAGAGCGCAAGAATGTGAACCTAATGACGACACCCCCCTACTGTATGCAGTGAGCGAGCCCGAGCAACCTGCAGCGCCAGGACAGGAAATTAAAAACGAACACTCAGGGCTAAGGTACCCACAGACCGTGGTGGGTAGAAGTAAAGGTGTAATGGTGAACGTGCACGTATGACGTATGGAAAACAGGCGAGAAGATTATGGGACAACAATCAATTAAAACGAAACCTCAGCCCGTATGGATCTGTAAATGTGACAGACCCTGAATGTGAGCACTAGCTAACGGAAATGCAGCAAACGAAAGTCTGTGACATAAAACACATATGACATGAAACGTAAGACACATGGGAAAACGAGAGAAGCATGAGAAAACGAGAGAAGCATGGGAAAATGAGGGAAGCATGGGAAAATGAGAGAAGCATGAGAAAACGAGAGAAGCATGAGAAAACGAGAGAACCAAGGGAAAAACGAGAGAACCAAGGGAAAAACGAGAGAACCAAGGGAAAAACGTGAGAACCAAGGGAAAAACGTGAAAACATGAGAAATGTAAGAAAAACATGAGGAATGTAAGAAAACATGAATAGGCATAAGAAGTGACAAATTGCATGAGAAACCGTAATTGCATGAGAAAACCGTAAATTGCATAAGAACACTGTAAAATTGCATGAGAACACTGTAAAATTGCATGAGAACACTGTAAATTGCATGAGAAACCGTAAATTGCATGAGAAACTGTAAAAGGCACGGGCAACCGTAAAATGCATGAGAAACCGTAATCACATGAGAAACCATAAAAAATGCACGAGAAACCGTAAATTGCATGCAAAACTAACATGCATGAGCAACCGTAAAATGAATAATAAATCGTAAATCTCATGAAAACCGTAAAATGCATGCGAAACCGTAAATTGCATGAAAACCGTAAAATAACCGGGAAATCGTAAATCGCATGAAAACCGTAAAATGCATGAAAAAAAAAACGTAAAATGAATGAGAAATTGTAAATCGCATGCAACCCGTAAAATACATGAGAAACCATAATTCCATGAGAAACCGTAAATTACATGAGAAACCGTAAATTACATGAGAAATCGTAATTTGCATGCCCCCAAAGGACCCCCACAGAATATCATGAGATGACAGGCGATGAGCAAGTGTCATGACAACCCCACAGCCTGAACTAACCCCTGAACCCTGTGTTTATGCATGCGTGGCATGAGGTAACCGGATGCTAGTAGCGTGGCCCCATGCAGGTGAAAAGGCAGCACCCGCAGGCTGCCCTGTCAGCAGACTGTACCATGGACACCCCCATCCGCATTAATACATTAAATACCTAGCAATACCACAGCTGATCCCCTTCCCCCACAGCGCAAGTACCGGGATGCGGCTCCAACGTGGAGGTGGTTCTGCACAGGGAGAGGAGCAGACAGGTGGACGATCACTCCGCACATCAGCACTGGGAGGAGTGGACAGGCGGCCCCCTTAAAAACCAGAGCAGCATAAGGAGAGGAGCAGAGGGTGGCCGAACACCCCTATCACCACCCCTTACATGCACAAAGGCTTACCCCAGAGCCGACATGCCCCCTGCAACAGGCTGCCCCCCCCCAGCCCAGGCCGGCACCTGAGTGGGACGGGTGGCATCTGATGTGGATCCTCCGTTGATGCCACCCACCCACACCTACCGGAACCGCGACCACCGGGAGAGAGAACCAAAGAGAACCTTGCAGCCGACCATGCTGCCACCCTGCAAGCCGAAACAGGAAGTGATCTGCCGTGACCTGCCCTAACCCGGAAATGACATGTCGACATGAGATCCTATGACCACAGGAAGGAGAAAAAGGAGGACAGGCTTTATGCAGCCTGACTCCTCCTACAATTACAGGCTGACCTGCAGTCAGCCTTACACTTATATTTTTATATTAACTATTGTAGTACTAGCTCACTTTAAACAGATACATCATCTCCCCCCAAAGTCCCATTATTCATTAGAGCGAGCTCTGTCTCCCTCTTTATATTTTCATGAATATGAAATCAAGTCATTTATTAACTGTGCTACAACCAGAGTCCTATATGCCTTGGAATGCCCTGCAAGAAATTATACAATGGAAAAACGAAACGCCAGCTCCGCGTCAGATTTAGTGAGCATCTGAATAGTATTAGACAGAAAGAAGACACTCCTGTGGCCCAACATTTTTCACAATACCACCAGGGAAAAACACTGGGATTGAAGGTGAAGGGCTACTTCTCCCTTGACCTAAGTGATCGAAGGAGAGACTTTGATACAGTACTCCTTCGTAAGGAAAAATCCTGGATCTTCAGGCTCAATACTCTTCAGCCAGCCGGCTTGAATAATGAATTGAGCTTGAAGATTTTCCTTGAGCCTTGAATAGTCGTAATAGCCCTTAACAACCTAGGGTGGTCCACTAATATGTATATGTATATGGTGAGATCCTGGTACTAGGTATCAGACAAAGGCGCCTTATTGAACTGCCTTGATCCTCTATATTGCATTAATTCACTATATTATTTTATTTTATTTAGTTTTTTCAGTCCTTTCCAGCTGTCTTTAGCTAGTTTCTTGTAGTACTATTAAGTAACCTTCTATCCCCTATTCCATTAAACAAGGCAGGTTTTTTCTTAACACCGATAAGTTGTTTTACAACTATTATGTAAGTCTTTCTTCCACCCGGAGGAAGCCATCCCCATGCTGTGAATGTTATAGGATTTAATGAGGGGAGTAGCAATGTTTACTGAAATTGATTGGCTGTTTTAGCAACTTTTCACTAGGGACGGGCTTTATGTTCGCCCGTTCGCCGAATAGCGAACAATTTGGGCAAATTCGGAAGCCACGGAACACCCTTTACAAGTCTATGGGAGAAATCAAAAATTTTAAAGGCTTATATGCAAGTTATTGTCATAAAAAGTGTTTGGGGACCTGGGTCCTGCCACAGGGGACATGTATCAGTGCAAAAAAAAGTTTTAAAAACTGCCATTTTTTCGGGAGCAGTGATTTAAATAAAGCTTAAAGTGAAACAATAAACATGAAATATTCCTTTAAATTTCATACCTGGGGGGTGTCTATAGTATGCCTGTAAAGTGGTGCTTTTTTTCTCATGTTTAGAATAGTCTGACAGCAAAATGACATTTTTAAAGGGAAAAAAAGTCATGAAGTAATAGCCGCTATAGTGAATTGTCAGCTATAGTGTATTGTCTATGGGAGAAATCAAAAGTGCTAATTTTAAGGGTTAATATGCAAGTTATTGTCATAAAAAGTGTTTGGGGACCTGGGTCCTGCCCCACGGGACATGTATCAGTGCAAAAAAAGTTTTAAAAATGGCCGTTTTTTCGGGAGCAGTGATTTTGATAATGCTTAAAGTGAAACAATAAAAGTGTAATATTCCTTTAAATTTTGTACCTGGGGGGTGTCTATAGTATGCCTGTAAAGTGGAGCATGTTTCCCATGTTTAGAACAGTCCAAGTGCAAAATTACATTTCTAAAGGAAAAAAGTAATATAAAAGTACTAGCGCTAGCGCCGGCTATAATGAATTGTCAGTCCGGCAATACACATGAAAGTTCATTGATAAAAACGGCATGGGATTTCCCCACAGGGAACCCCGAACCAAAATTGAAAAAAAAATGCGTGGGGGTCCCCCCGAATTCCATACCAGACCCTTCAGGTCTGGTATGGATATTAAGGGGAATCCCGTGCCAAATTTTTTTTTTAAATGGCCCCCCAAAGCACCTTGTCCCCATGTTGATGGGGAGAAGGGCCTCATCCCCACAACCCTTGCTTAGTGATTGTGGGTGACTGCAGGCGGGGGGCTTATCGGAATCTGGAAGCCCCCTTTAACAAGGGGACCCCCAGATCCCGGCCCCCCGTGTGAATTGGTAATGGGGTACAAGTGTACCCCTACCATTTCACAAAAAAAGTATCAAAAAGGTTAAAAAAGACAAGAGAAGGTTTTTGACAATTCCTTTATTAATTTCTTCTTTCTTCCTCCGCTTCTTCCTCTGGTCTTCTTGTTCGGCATCTTCCTCCGGCTTCTTCTCCGCTTCATCCTCCTTAATAAAGGAAAGTCTCTTGTCTTTTTTAACCTTTTTGACACTTTTTTTGTGAAATGGTAGGGATACATTTGTACCCCATTACCAATTCACACGGGGGGCGGGATCTGGGGGTCCCCTTGTTAAAGGGGACTTCCAGATTCCGATAAGCCCCCCGTCCACAGACCCCCACAACCACCGGGCAAGGGTTGTGGGGATGAGGCCCTTCTCCCCATCAACATGGGGGCAAGGTGCTTTTGGGGGCCGCTACCCCAAAGCACCCTCCCAATGTTAAGGGCATGTGGCCTGGTATGGTTCAGGAGGGGGGGCGCTCTCTTGTCCCCACTTTTTTTCCTGCGGCCTGCCAGGTTGCATGCTCGGATAAGGGTCTGGTATGGATTTTTTGGGGGGAACTCCACACCATTTTTTTTTCAATTTTGGCGCGGGGTTCCCCTTAAAACCCATACCAGACCTTCAGGTCTGGTATGGATTTTGAGGGAGACCCCCACGCCATTTTTTAAAAATTTTGGTGCGGGGTTCCCCTTAAAATCCATACCAGACCAGAAGGTTCTGGAATGGATTTTGAGGGGGACCCCCACGCCATTTCTTTTTCAATTTTGGCACGGGGTTCCCCTTAATATCCATACCAGACCTGAAGGGCCTGTTATGGAATTTGGGGGGACCCCCACATATTTTTTTTCCCCTGCAGGGAAATCCCATGCCGTTTTTATCATTTAATGTGTATTGCCGAACCGACAATTCATTATAGCCGGCGCTAGCGCTAGTACTTTTAAATGACTTTTTTTCCTTTAGAAATGTCATTTTGCACTCGGACTGTTCTAAACACGGGAAACATGCGCCACTTTCCAGGTATACTATAGACACCCGTCAGGTCCGAAATTTAAAGGAATATTACACTTTTATTGTTTCAGCCATTTTTAAAACTTTTTTTGCACTGATACATGTCCCCTGGGGCAGGACCCAGGTCCCTTAACACTTTTTATGACAATAACTTGCATATTAACCCTTAAAATTAGCACTTTTGATTTCTCCCATAAACAATTCACTATAGCCGACAATTCACTATAGCCGCTATTACTTCATGACTTTTTTTCCCTTTAGAAATGTAATTTTACTGTCAGACTCTTCTAAACACGGGAAAAAAGCGCCACTTTACAGGCATACTATAGACACCCCCCCAGGTAAGAAATTTAAAGGAATATTTCACTTTTATTGTTTCACTTTAAGCTTTATTAAAATCACTGCTCCCGAAAAAATGGCCATTTTTAAAACTTTTTTTGCATTGATACATGTCCCCTGGGACCCAGGTCCCCAAACACTTTTTATGACAATAACTTGCATATAAGCCTTTAAAATTAGCACTTTTGATTTTTCATGTTCATATCCCATAGACTTTAACGGTGTTCGCGTGTTCAAACAAAGTTTTTGCCTGTTTGCATTTTCTGGATGCGAACCGAACAGGGGGGTGTTCGGCTCATCCCTACTTTTCACACTGTATAACTTACACTGCCTCCCCTCTCTTTATTTGACTTACCTGTCTTTTTTAACTAACTGTAGTATTTTGTTGTTGCCACAAGATGGCAGTATTGGGTAAAAATGACGTAGGTAAGAGCACGGATAATTGCACAACACGGCTAATTGCACAAAACGCGTCAACGTAGCCGACACTAGCTCACCCCCGCATTCCATGATGGCTCTTAATCTGGGAATGTAAGGTGTACCCTTACTTTTTGACATCTTGGGATCCAGCCGTGATCTACTTCCGCAACCACAACTGTGCTGTTCCAGCCACCGTAGCTCTGCATTCAAGTCACTGATCTGGAAGCTCTGTGGAAACCTCTTCGCAATCACGTGCGCCATCTAGGCCACCATAGTTCTGTATTCTGGACACTAAAAAGTAAAGCTTTGAGGAAATCCTTCCGGATAAACAAACAGTCACTGGAAATAGCATTACGCAAATGGATGGACTTAAGCAAGCAGCAACACAGACACCTCCCATGATCTTACGGTTAGAGGATATTCCGAATGAAACTTTATCGCGGTCAGGATTTTATGACAAAAGGAAGGGTAAGCGCCCATTCAGGGCGAACACTATCTGTATGTTTCTCCTTAATGATGAAATATCATAGCGATAAGTCTTGGACATATTGAATACTGTGTTGATTGCCTTATCTCTCATACTACCCATTTGGGGCATTGTCAGTTTACTACACTAATAGAAACAGCCGTGTAAGGTGAATAACATTTTTGTCGACTGAGAGACCTTGCATTTTTCCACCATATACAACAATAAATAATTGCTATTTGGCTGTTTGCTTAAATGGTAGAATCATTCTATCAGCAGAAGCAGGAAACCGGAATGCGATGATTATATGACTGTCCACATTATACTTTCACCACTTATTGATATATACGTATAAGTTGTTCCAACGAACTATAGATATCATCAAAATTATTGGATGTAATATAAGAGTGCATTGTGGTTTTATGCAGGACAATCTCTAATAGTAGCATCACTTTTCAATCCCTTCCTATAGACAGGATCCACAAGAATGGAGTTCCGGGGGGCTTTTTGAGTTTAGTGTCTTTTAACGACAATATTGTCAAATTATTACAGTGACTTTTTATCTATTAAATGGTACATTGGTAGAATATGGTTCACTAGAATGGTCATTGTGCCACTCTCGTTGAAACCTACATTTTCGATAATGTGTGTTTCATCAATAAAGCCTTATATTTTTGTTCAATTATACCGTGGTTGACCCTCCTCTTATTTGCCTTCTTGTGACATCTCTTTGTCTCTCCCCCTTAAGTTTATATGATCTGGCTAGTAATACACCTCTTGTATTAGAGTGCCTGCAGTAAGGGAGTGACAGACACCTTTGGACAGCAGCATTGTCGGGGGCGGAGGTTGATTTATTAGGTGATTTAAATACACTAAAAAAATTGAAGCCAAACTCCAACTAACACTTTTTCAACAGTTTTTATACATAAATAAAAGCTGATCATTGTAAGCAGTTTTTATACATAAATAAAAGCTAAAAATTGTAAGCAGTGTTTGACCCATAGCCCATTAATTGTTACAAATGAGGGACAGCTTGCTCCGTTGAAAAACAATTGGCTTCCTGTCCAGATCACATATACCAATTTAAATTGCCCCTAATCTGAGACTATAGATGTCCCCGAGTACTGGCGATGTGATAACTGGCAAGCAGTATTTTCTTAGAATCTCACAATGCCGATATACAATAATTAGACCCCTTTCAAACCGAGGGTGTTTTGCAGGCGCTATAGCGTTAAAAATAGCACCTGCAATCCGCCCTCAAACAGCTGCTCCATTGTTTCCAGTGTGAAAGCCCCCGGAGCGGTTCGCTGGCAGGACGTCAGTAAAAGTCCTGCCAGCAGCTTCTTTGGAGCGGTGAAACAATGGGGCAGCGCTGGCATACCGCTGGCAAAACGCCACTATTGCGGCGCATTGCGGGAGGTTTTAACTCTTTTCTCGCCTGCTAGCGGGGGGTAAAAGTGCCCCACTAGCAGCCGAAATGCACCACAAATCCGATGGTAAAACGCCGCTAAAAATAACGGTGTTTTACCGCCGACTCTATAGGCGGCTCGGTGTGAAAGGGGTCTTAAACCGGAGGCACAGGTGTATTACTAATTTCAGATGGAATAAAAAAAAAAAAAAAAGGATACAGTTGGCAAGGTACTGTTTAGGCACAGATAAAATTTCTAGATATTTCCTAAAACATAGCAAATCTTCACTTTTGAGTTCAGGTCCACTTTAAGAACAGGTACTTAACTTTTTTTTAATTTTTTTTTATATTAAATCAATCTGCGCTACCATATGTTAATACATTTTAATTAAATAGTGATAAATTTATATAAACAAAATATCATTAAACTTTTCTTTGTGTCGCTGGCTATACCACTATTAGGTGTTTCACCTCACCCTTTTGTATGAATATTTCTATTGTAAAAGTGAAGCGCAAAACAAAAATAAACAAGCAAACCAAGATAACTGTATATCAACTTAAAAGTCCATAGAACCAGTGCAATAATCAAAAATGATATATCTGTATTCAGGCCAACACATACATGGGTAAATCGTTTATCTGGTACATCCAACCGATGTTATGCTCTCTCAGCCCTGCACGGCTCTCCTTTATTCGCTGTGTTGCTCCAAGGATCAAATCTGTCTCCTCTCCCGAGATTTACCTCCCACAGGTGAGTAGATGGAAAGTCTAATGTATCCAACCGTTGCTCCACTCTCCCTGCACAGCTCGACTCTCCTCTCTCCCCTGATCCACCCAGTGATTATAAGTGACAAAAAAACAAGACCATAGTGTTCTCTGTTTTTAAAGATTTATTATTCCCCCAATAGATAAAAAAACACTTACAAAAACACTTTAAAAATGCACATATAAAATCTCTTGTCAGCCAGCTCACCACTATGGAAACATTTGCGGTGGTGGCGTGACGTCACTGACTCGGCTCCTCCCTCCTCTCACGTTGCGTCCTCTTATTGGACTTCTTCAGAAGGCCCTTAACTTCATTAATTAGCATCAACTGAACTATGGAACAATTAATTGTTCAGAGCCACAGAATAATAACACAAAACAAGTTTATATTATAAGAGATACTTGGAGTACACTGTTTCATATTACAGTACTACGACTTATTGTGGAAGTATAGTAGGCAGGCTCTCCCATTTAGCACTCACTTAGGCTTGGTTCAAAAATAAGCAAACGCATTTTGAACTGCATTCGATTCGCATAACATATGAACTTAATCGGCTTGCAACGGAGCCGGTTCACACATGTCCAGGACAGCCACGGCCCATTTATAAAAAGAGTCCTGTGTGATTTTAGGTCTTGTTTAGGTGTGAATTTAAGAAACATTTGCACCTGAATCCGGTGAACAAAACTGCACAAGACTCCTTTTAAAAACTGACTGCAAACCGCACTTAGACATGTGTAAGCCAAGCCTTAGTCAGTTTGAAATAAGATGTACTGAAAGAAACACACCCGGCTCTGAAATGGGATTTGCACTGAACCGGCAATCTTGTATAATATACTGTATATGAGGTGCTGATTTGAGTCAGATATATGTTAATAGTTTTTTCCAGAGGCAAAATTTGATCCAATCTTCACAATCATAACTGTAATATTTTGAGTTAATGGAGAGGAATGTGTAATTCTGTAAAATATATAAATATATATATCCTGTAAGAATACACAATAGCTCAGAATGGAATATGCAGCCCTATGCTGACCTTTTAAACAAAATATTCCTCATTCGCGCTCTGTTGCACTAGCATACGATACTGAAGGTGAAGAAAGAAGCTGTTGTATTATAGTATTATATTTCTCACAATAATTTATAGATAAGTTTGACCAAGTGAATCCAGGTTAGATAGACTCATATTTTTTTGTAAAACAATTACAGTATGCTATTTAGCTACCAACAGAACATTATACACATCAGTGGTGTAACCTAGGAAGACAAATGAAAAATATATATTTGCAGTGCCCAGAGACATAAAACATAATGTACAAGAAGCATTGGCTTGAAGGTGACTTTTCCAAACCATGGACTATCAGGTGCTGTTCACGATTCAATTGGATCCCATTACTAATTCTATCTGCTGGGGTAGCAGACCACAAAGACACCTGCAGGTACTGTCTACTGTGTGTTGTATTAATTGTTAAAAGGTAAATCACATACAGTATATATTATTTAACAACATATTATGATGAAAATCTAAGTATTATTACATTTAAACTATTTAAAAATAAAATATAATATTAAATAAAAAGATAATAACAACATGAGTACTAAATAATAATAATAATTATTATCATCATCAAAACCATAGAATAAAAGCAGTAACAGTGGAATTCTATGAAAGTGTAAAACGGACATTCACTAAACATTTACTGCAGGTAAAGCTTTTAAATGTGTGTTTTAAATGACAGTGATTGAATCACCACCAGTGAATGTTTGGTGAAAGTTACATTCACTGCAAGCAGCCTATTGTTGGCTAGGATTTTGGAAGAAAATTACCTAGTTCTTTCCATGGAAGTTCTTGAACTTCCTCAGCTATAGGTGATGGTAGAGATAGGTAGAGTGATTTTGGCAGGAAATATAGTACTTACTACTATTTAGTTTCCTTTAGTTATAAAGTTTTTTTTTTGAGAGGGGGGGGGGGGGTTATTAAAGGTACAGTATTTTGGTTTATTCAATGTAGTGTTCTTCATGTTTTTTTCCCTTTTATTGTGTGTATTTTATTATTGTTGTGTAGTGTTGCTTCAAATTGTTTATTTTACTTCCTCAACTGCAGTCTATTTATTTCTTTGGAAAAAAAAGTAATATAATGAGGTAATGTTTTTGGCACAGAATCATGTTCAGGATAGTTGAAATTAACATTCATAACTCTCACTTAAATCCCAACTCACCCTTAAATGCTACCAAAAAACATCTTAATTGTGCCCTCCTATTTACTCCTAAGCACTTAATGCCAAAATGCTGAACTCTCGATTGTGCTCACATTGGGCTATTAGGAAAAAACTAAAAAGCAGAGACAGATGTAGCATATAGAGATGCTAAGCCCTTCTTTAATGCAGGTGCTAGGATAGTGGAGCCAAAAAAGGCTGACTCCTCTTGAATCATGGGGACTCTATTCTGACAGATATTAGCCTCTTTAGCAGCTCAGGAAAGAGTTATAATGTACATTTTTACACATTGTTCCTAAATACCTAGCTAGGTTGTTAGAGAGTAACAGCCTTGGAATTTACTAATACTTACCTTTTAGGGGGGCGTGGCCAAGATGGCGATCTGAGAGGACGCAGGTTCCAGAGCACTGCTGGATATTGTTAACTATCCTTCTCCTGACTGACATTTTTTTGGCAAAAGAATACACTGGCTAATCAGGATGCCATACAGAACAAGGCACAGGGGGAAAAAGCTCAGTTTTCCGCCGTCTGAGGAAGATACACCCCCGGGTGCGGCCTCCCACGTGGCAGTCGGCCCTAAGCGCGCTAGGAATATGGCGTCGCAAACAGGCATGAACAGCAGATTGGCTTTCAAGAAGTAATGGCTGTGATAGCTACATGTCAGGCTGCCCTGACTAACAAGATAGAGGCTGTGCAGCTGGATGTCAGTCTCATCCAACAGGACCTTGACAAGGTGCGATCTCGGGTGGCAGAAGAGGAGCAGCGTGTGGGGCTTGCGGAGGATGCCATTACAGAGCACACAGCGTCGATCCGTACTCTACAGACTAGGGTCCGAGCCTTGGAATATAAAATCGACGACGTGAAAAACAGAAATCGGAGGAATAACCTCCGGATCGTTGGCCTGCCGGAAGGTACGGAGGGGAAAAACCCTATGGTATTTGTTGAGGAACTACTTCAGGGTCTGTTGCCGGCCGCGCAGTTCTCTCCATATTTCACAGTGGAGCGGGCACACAGGATTCCCCCTGTTCCGGGACCGCCTGGAGGAGACTCTCAGGGCAGCTCGCAAGGCGGGTGAGTTAAAATATCACAATGCCAATCTTATGTTCTTTCCCGATTTCTCACTCGAGACTCAAAAGCTCCGTAGATCCTTTGACCAAATCAAAGTGGGGTTGAGGGCGCGGAACATTAAATATAGCATTCTGTTTCCCGCCAAGCTGAAGGTACAAGACGGAGAGACTGTTAAGTTCTTCACAGCGCCCCGGGATGCCGCTGCTTGGTTGGATTCCCTGCCTCCTGTTCCTCAACGTTAGATGATAAAGGAAACCACCCTCCGGCTGACAGGATTTCTGTTACTTACCTCGTTCTTTTTTCTCCTTTTTTCAATTTTTTATTTATCTTTTTGTATTGCCAAGTTTAATGATCTGTAGAGTTGGCTGTGACATCTTACTTGCATCACATTGGCTGCACATAAGCCCTACTTATATTTAGATGCCATGGGCCACTACGGATTCCATACTGCATTAGGATCACTTGAAAATACCTTAACTGTCTACACTACGTATATATAACCTGTTTTGTGCTCAGTGTTGATATGGGTGGTAGACATGCTGCACTATAAGTGAGACTTGCACAACATGCTTGGAGTAACGAATGCACGGGTTTGCACTAGATGACATAACAGCAATGCTGCTCACCCTGCCCTACTGTTTAACTCCACTAGTTCTTCTGGCTTCAGTTATGGGATAAATTCTGTCTTGTAGTTAACCAAACTTGAACGGCGGATGCTAATGGAAAAGGTGTTCACTATATATATGCCAACGCAAGTGCGGGAGCCATAGCATTTGCTCTTAATCCTACTGAGACTGCTTTAGCTGCTGGGTTTTTATCCTTTTGATTTTAGGAGCCAATTGAGTACTGCGACTGTGGAAGCCTGGAATTCGTGAGGGGCATATTCTAGGGAATACTTCGACAGACTCGTGTAGTAATAATCGTGGACTACTTCCACAGCATTTTTTTTATGTTGTTCAGCTGCGGATTTAGGCCTGCGACTAAAGGGTTGTACAATAACTAAGATGAGTGATGCATAACTACCTGTTATATGTTAAAGTCGTTTAGCAACTAAGATATGTACCCCTGGGGTCCAGGGGAGCAGTTATGCGAAGTTAACCAGCATCTCTGTTGCCCTGTTAGGTAACACTCCACGCTATAAGTGCTCGCCCTCGATAAAGTATAGTGTTGGGGGTTCAGGGTATGATACATCATCAGTTTTGGTGGATGGTGTGGGGAGGGGGGGGACGTTCTGCCGTTGCAGAAACTTAGGATTGTTAAGTATTTAAATTTTACAATGGAGTTGCTCATTTGTAGCTGGAGTGTTACTAATTCACACAGGCATTATATGCATAAGAACATATTGTACAACGTCCTTTTAAGCACCAGGGGGATCAAAAGCTTGTTTAACCTTTTACCTCTGGGGGGTGGTTGGGGGGGGTGGGGCGTGCGGACCCTGCACGAATACTTACACACTCGAAACAATGACTGAGTTAACTATTATATCCTGGAATGTCAGGGGCCTGAATTCAGCCACAAAGAGGAAGCTGGTCTTTAAATACCTGCAGAATTACAACCCCCACATATGTATCCTCCAGGAGACTCATTTGATGGGCGCACGTATCTTGGTACTCCGGAGGGCCTGGTTGGGAACCCATCTCCATTCCACTTATTCTAATTATGTGAGGGGTGTGAGCATTTTGGTCCGCAGGTCCCTTCCCTTGCAGATTTTGGAGGTTATAACTGACCCGGGGGGTAGATTTGTTATCATTAATGCCTCACTATACTATAGGGGACTGGTGCTGGTGGGACTTTATCATCCTCCCCCCCGCTGAGGTTTCATTACTAAATGATATCATGCAAACTGTACTGGGTTTCAATGTACCGCAAGTATTTCTGTTTGGGGATTTCAACATGGTTCCATCACAGGATCTGGACAGACTGCATGCGACGACCCGCACGTCCTCGGCCTTGGGGGGCTGGGCTGACACGTTTTCTCTCACGGACATATGGCGTCATTTTCACCCAACCAAGAGGGAGTATACATGTCATTCTGCCTCATATCGGGCTCTCTCACGTATAGATTTAATCTATGCATCTTCTGGAGCCTTGGGTTTTGCGAAGGCGGTGGAGCACCTACCCAGAGGGATTTCGGATCATGCCCCTATCTGTCTTAAAATATCCTTGGGTTTGAAGCTGTGGCGTCTGTCCAGATTCTGGGCTAAGGATGATAGGATCCAAGAACCAATGATGGAAACTATTTATAATTTTTGGAATGAGAATAGAGACTCCGCTAGTGCCACTGTTTTGTGGGATGCATTTAAATCTCAGATAAGGGGGGAGTATATTGCTCGTATATCCTTTTTGCAGAAAGAGGCCTCCAGGCTGCGGGAGACTCTGGAGGGTAAGGCCGCTGGATGTGAGGCTGATTATATCAAATCCCCCAATGAAACCAATTATCACGTATGGCAGAGTACCCTACGGGAGCTTTCTTTACACAACGTTGAGCAGACCCAAAAATCTATGTTGTACACAAAGCAAAAAATATTTGAATATGGGAATAAAAATGGGCGGTTGCTGGCATGGTTAGCAAAGAACCAAATGGCCTCCACTCATATAGCTAGTATCAAGAATGCCAATGGACAACTGCTGTCCTCTCCGGAGGAAATAAACGCTGCATTCCTGGAGTTCTTCAGGGAAGTATATACCTCTAGGGCCCATTTTTCACCAACAGAGCTGCAGGAGTACCTAAACGCAATCCCTTTCCCTTCCCTATCAGAGGAACATAAGAAATTATTGGAGGGGGATTTTTCACTAGAGGAGGTGTAGACTGCCATAAGCAGCTTACAGAGTGGCAAGACCACGGGTGCAGATGGTCTACCTACAGAGTTTTACTCGCAATATGCTGAATCTCTGGCCCCTAGACTAAAGCACCTCTTCTCTGGACTGGCGGAGACAGGCGATCTGCCAGAATCCATGGAGGAGGCTATCATAGTTTTAATACCCAAGCCGGATAAGGACCCACAGGACTGTGCATCATTCAGACCCATATCACTGCTTAATGTAGATGCAAAAATATTGGCAAAAATAATAGCTAATCGTTTATCGTCGGTAATTTCCACATTGATTCATGTCGACCAGACAGGGTTTATGCCGGGTAAAGGCACCGACATAAATCTTAGACGCCTCTTCATAAATTTTTCACTCCCTCAGGATAAGGCTGGTTCTCGGGTGATCGCCTCCCTAGATGCCGAAAAGGCGTTTGACTCTGTGGAGTGGGCATATCTCTGGGGGGTGCTACAACACTTTGGGTTTGGCCCCAATTTTATACGCTGGATACGACTACTCTACAGAGCACCACGAGCCCGGGTACGTACTAATGATCGACTATCAGATTTATTTTTCCTACAAAGAGGTACACGTCAGGGCTGTCCCCTGTCTCTTAGCCTGTTTGCCCTGGCCTTGGAACCTTTGGCAATTTTGATTCGGGAGTCTCGGTAGGTTCGGGGGATTAGGGTTGGCAGCCTGGAAGAGAAAATATCCCTATATGCGGATGATGCTTTGCTCTACCTGAATGACCCTGGCCCGTCGTTATCTGCCGCTCTTGTACTATTCAACAAATTTGGAACTATGTCGGGTATTCGTATTAATTGGAATAAGTCGATTCTCTTCCCCTTAGATCAGTGGTTCTCAACTCCAGTCCTCAGGACCCACCAACAGGCCAGGTTTGCAAGATAGCTGAAATACATCACAGGTGATATCACTTGCTGCTCAGTGATTGCAGTATTCTAGTCTGCAACTCCCCAAGGTAATACTTAAAATCTGGCCTGTTGGTGGGTCCCGAGGACTGGAGTTGAGAACCACTGCCTTAGATAAACAGCCGCAGGCTCCGCACAGCTATACACCACTGCAGTGGGTTGGAGAGTTCAAGTACCTGGGGGTTAGGGTGTCCAGGGACATTGGCCAATACTATGCTTTGAATGTGCTCCCCTTGCTTAGACTTCTGCGGGAGAAATGATAGTCTTGGTCCGGACTACCTTTGAATTTACTAGGACGTATAAATATCCTTAAAATGATAATCTTACCCAAATTCAATTACACATTCCGGAATAGTCCGATCTGGATACTGGTGTACTTTTTTCAGGAAATAGACAAATGCATTACCTCCTTTATATGGAATGGGGCCGTAACGAGACTGGCAAAATCCACACTACGCTCCCCTGACGCTCTTGGGGGGCTTAGCGCTTCCCGATTTTAGAGTCTATTATTGGGCAGCAATGTTGGTTACCACTTACTGGTGGTTTGAGGCAAAGAGATCTAATGCAGCGGTCTGTGTGGAGGCTGCCTGGCTGGGTTCACTGCAGGAACTGCAAAATCTGGTGTATAGAGGAGCGAGGGCTTATGGGGATCTCCCGGCCCCTACTAGGGCAACAATAAGGGTCTGGATTGCGGCCCGACGCCGATTCTTCCTGGAGGGTCGCTGGTCTCCGGTCCAACCTCTCTGGGGAAACCCTAATTTGCCCCATTTTAGATCAATACCGGATCCCCAGGTTTGGGCGAGATTTGGCATTAAGACCTTAGGGGATATTATGCCCACAGGCACATTAATGTCATTTTCACAATTAACCAGGAAATATGGCTTGCCTGGGTGGATGTTCTTCCGTTAAAATGGAGGGGACACTAGGGAGGGGAAAAGAGGATTGCTGCTCACCCCTTAAAAATTAGAACAAAAAAGGAAGGTTTCCCCACATTGGGGTTTTTAGGCAGCACAATAACAAATGTAGTCAATGTTGTATGAAAATATATAACACTTTTATTGGATAATAGTATATATCATCAGAGTTAAAAACAATGAGCTCCAGTGGGAATTATTTAAAAGAATAATTTGGCTGAACATACAAAAGCAGACATTTGTTCATAGCAATACTTTATATCATGAACATAAAACCTGACGCGTTTCAACCCCTATAGTTAGGGTCTTCTTCAGAAGGTTAAGTCTGCTGGGGAGAACATGAAAGTAGAGTTGATATACATATACATGTTCCATTCATATAAATATAATATGAGCTACATTGATTGTGCGATACATCAGTACAGTATAGTTACCAAGTAAGAGTATGTCCAACGAAAAACACAAGTTCCCACATGGAGATCCCTTTAAAAATTATATTACTTTGTCCTCTTCTCCAGAGGGGGATTCCAACCTCCTCTACCGCCGCCACAGCCCAGACCAGGATAGTGAGAAACAACGTGGCTTACGAGAGGTCACACTTTTGAGCACCGCCCGCCAGAGCATACAACCAACCGGAAAGCACCAAATTACCTGTGATGAAGATTTGCAAGGAAAAAATAATTATAACTAAAAAACCCATATGAAGGTAGTTAGGTTTGATCTGTGGGCTAAAAGAGCCACTAAGAAATCAAGGGAATTATAAGTATAATATATATGGCCCAAACCAACAGGGGAGTTGTGAACCATATTTTTCTAGTGTATGTTTAAAAAAAAAAAAAAAAAAAGGATTACCATATAGAGAAACAAATATGGTAAATGCGATAAGTATTATATCTGTGCTAGAAAAAGAAATAGTAGTGACAAAGTAAAGGGAATAAGAAAGAGGGGGTGAAGGAGTGAAATGAAGCATACAATCTAAGTGTGGTAGAATGTGAAAAGAAGCATGTAAGGTGCAAGCGAGTGCTAGTGAGTGGAAGGGGGAGGAAAGGATGGGGGAAGGGGGAGGGGGGAGGAAAAGGGTGGGGGGAAAAAAGGGGAGGAGGGAAAGGGGAGGGGGGAGAGAAGGGTAAAGGAATGGAGACCGTGGGGGAATGGTGATGTAACAAGATAATGTATTGTTATTACCTCAAACAGGTGCTAAATGGCACATGTGGATGCATCAAGTTGTCCCATATACCTAAACTGTTGCTTGTTGGCCAACCCGGGATTGGTCATAAGCTGTATAAGACTCAGGTGATGGTATCCAAAAACTGAGTCAACCAGTCTGGAAGTAAGCAAAGTATATAATTGTAAGGAGTGTGACCACATATATTATCAGTGGTCAAGAAATATTATCAATCATAGGGGTCAGTAAACCCCGATTAGTTGGGGCAACACGATGCTATATAACACATGGCTATAAAGGTGTACTTACTGTGTGGTAGACGAAAAAGACAGCAGAAGTAGTGACAGGCAGCAGGGTGTGTTTGCAGTTCACCAGACAGGGAGAGATTGAAAACATACATCAAGTATAGGCTTTTATACCCATAGTTAGAGGGACGTGTATACCTTGCATCTTATCTATCCAGGTGTGCGCAATCCGGCGGTAATCCCATGACAGGCGGCAAGGCGGCCATCATGGCAGCCAAGTGTGGTCTCCCCGGCGTTCCGGAAGAGCAACGCTCCGAATTCTCGTCATCCTCGCCGAAATCTCGCGATGTCTATGACGTCACGTCGCTCGCGCGGGGCCCCGCGCATGCGCAGTGACGGAAGGCATCCGAGGATGTTCCGGAATGCCGCCGGCAAGGAGAAAAAGATTCCCAGTGTGACGCCCGGTGGCCAGCCGAGCGCCCAAAGGGAAAACATGGGGGGGGGAGGAGCCGCCTAAAAGCGGGTGGGCCCGTCCCACCCCCCTCACCTTGCCGGGAAGGCACGTCACAAATCACTCCTGCCCCGGAGATGACAGCAGAGAGAGTGCCAGAGCTCCCCCTGTGGTGGGAAAAAGCAACTTCAAAAGGGGAAAAACACATACAGATTGTAAGGATTACATTTTTCACAGTTCCAAATTAACAACATTGTTGCATATCTTATCTATACATAGTCATATAGGGAGCTTCAGTGAAGAATAGGAGAAACTCAATCACATGTATAGCTAACTTTACACCGTCAATTAGGGATAAATAAAAACAGCAAAAACAAATCGATGGAATATGATAGAAGATGTAATTGGATCAGCATCAGGGAAGAGGGGAGAAGTTGGAAAAACAGAAGGGGAACGGGACATGGTCACTGATACCAAATATTTTCTATTATTTTGGACTGTATTATATTATAACCAAACCAAGGGGGGCATGATTATTGTGTTTTGCCAGAGACAAAGCCTTTTAAGAATGGAGCAAACGAGATAGCCTCGTTCAATCCTGGGAACAGGGTGGAATTTAATTTAAATATCCACCTCTGCTCGTGCTGCAATAGAATTTTGTTCCAGTCGCCGCCTCGCACTGGTATATGAATTCGGTCGAGAGCGACGAAGGATACTGTGGGCATTCTGTAGTTGTGAATTTCCATCACATGTCTCCCGAGCGGCACATACGGGTTACCAATTTGCATATGATAAATGTGCTTAGATATGCGTTGGTGAAACTCTTGTTTGGTCTTTCCGATGTAGTGTGCTCCACATTCGCAAGACATAAGGTACACTACGCCACGTGTTTGACAGTTGGTGAAATGTGACGGTTTAAAGGTTGTCCCATTTGAGAGGATAAAGGTCTTTTCACGTCTTATATATGGGCAGCAAGAGCAGTGTCCACAAGGGAAGGATCCCAGGATGGAACAATGCCTACGTCTTTTTTGTGCCGTTTTGAACTCACTCTGAACTAATTTATCCTTTAGTGAAGTTGGTCGTCTGAAAGTGATTGATGGAGTATCTGCAATGAACCTACTAACTTTTGGGTCATCTCGGAGTATAGGCCAATGCTTACGGATAATGTTTCTGATCTCATTATGTTGTTTGGAGAAGCGCAGGATCACCCCGGTGTGATCCACACCGGGGTCGCCCCTGGCCCTTTCCCCAAACAATAGTGTATGTCTGGATTGTGCAGCTGCGCGATTATACGCTTTGCGTAGGGTTGAGCGGCTGTAACCCCGTGCTAGTAGTCTGATTTGTAATTTCTGTGCTTCTTGTTTGAAGAGGACCTCATCAGAACAATTCCTGCATAAACGCAGGTACTGTCCATATGGAATAGACCTCTTCAAACCTGTGGGGTGAAAATTATCCGCATGGAGGATGGTATTTCCTGCGATGCTTTTCCGAAACAAGGTGCTGGAGATGAGATCCTCAGAAGTACGTCTTAGCTGCACATCCAGGAAGTTTATTTGATCACGATCATAAGTCATAGTGAACTTGAGATTGCGTTCATTGTGATTGATGTGGTCAAAGAACTTCAATAATGATTCCTCAGGTCCTTCCCAAATTAGGAGGACATCCTCGATGTATCGTCGCCACATACGTATACAACTCACGTATGTGGCGAGGCCCTCATCCTCTCCGAGTGCCCTCTCCCACTCCCCCAGGTACAGGTTGGCGTAGGCCGGGGCGCAACACGTGCCCATAGCCACGCCCTGCACCTGGAGGTAGTGGGAGTTGTCAAAAAGGAAAAAATTATGATTCAAGATATATTCAAGGCCATCGATGATGAACTCACCCAGAGCTCCATCATATCTGTTGGTTCTCTGGAGGAGTGCCCGTACTGCCTCGATCCCCTTGTTGTGGGGGATCGAGCTGTACAGGGCTTCAACATCAATGGCCACAAAAAATGAATTGGGTGGAAGGGATACTTCCTGAATCAATTGAAGTAGATGCATTGTATCCTTAAGGAAAGAGGGCATACTCGTGACCAAAGGTTGTAAAAATGAGTCAATCACTTTGCTCAAGTTTTCTGAGATTCCTCCATTCCCGGAGACAATTGGTCGTCCGGGAGGTTTAGTTTGGTTCTTATGGATTTTGGGCAAACTATAAAAAGTAGCCATACGTGGGTGTTTAGTTCGAATGAATTCATACTGGTCTCTAGTAATAACTTCCTTGTCCAAAGCGGACTGTATTAGATCATAAAATTTGGTATAGGACCTCTGTATGAATTTACTCGGAATGGTCTTGTACCATTCATCATTGTCCAAGATGTCTTGGCACATCCGTACGTAGTCCTGATTGTCCATCAGGACTACGTTGCCTCCTTTGTCAGAAGGTTTTATTGTAATTTCTACATTCCGAGTAAATTCATACAGAGGTCCTATACCAAATTTTATGATCTAATACAGTCCGCTTTGGACAAGGAAGTTATTACTAGAGACCAGTATGAATTCATTCGAACTAAACACCCACGTATGGCTACTTTTTATAGTTTGCCCAAAATCCATAAGAACCAAACTAAACCTCCCGGACGACCAATTGTCTCCAGGAATGGAGGAATCTCAGAAAACTTGAGCAAAGTGATTGACTCATTTTTACAACCTTTGGTCATGAGTATGCCCTCTTTCCTTAAGGATACAATGCATCTACTTCAATTGATTCAGGAAGTATCCCTTCCACCCAATTCATTTTTTGTGGCCATTGATGTTGAAGCCCTGTACAGCTCGATCCCCCACAACAAGGGGATCGAGGCGGTACGGGCACTCCTCCAGAGAACCAACAGATATGATGGAGCTCTGGGTGAGTTCATCATCGATGGCCTTGAATATATCTTGAATCATAATTTTTTCCTTTTTGACAACTCCCACTACCTCCAGGTGCAGGGCGTGGCTATGGGCACGTGTTGCGCCCCGGCCTACGCCAACCTGTACCTGGGGGAGTGGGAGAGGGCACTCGGAGAGGATGAGGGCCTCGCCACATACGTGAGTTGTATACGTATGTGGCGACGATACATCGATGATGTCCTCCTAATTTGGGAAGGACCTGAGGAATCATTATTGAAGTTCTTTGACCACATCAATCGCAATGAACGCAATCTCAAGTTCACTATGACTTATGATCGTGATCAAATAAACTTCCTGGATGTGCAGCTAAGACGTACTTCTGAGGATCTCATCTCCAGCACCTTGTTTCGGAAAAGCATCGCAGGAAATACCATCCTCCATGCGGATAGTTTTCACCCCACAGGTTTGAAGAGGTCTATTCCATATGGACAGTACCTGCGTTTATGCAGGAATTGTTCTGATGAGGTCCTCTTCAAACAAGAAGCACAGAAATTACAAATCAGACTACTAGCACGGGGTTACAGCCGCTCAACCCTACGCAAAGCGTATAATCGCGCAGCTGCACAATCCAGACATACACTATTGTTTGGGGAAAGGGCCAGGGGCGACCCCGGTGTGGATCACACCGGGGTGATCCTGCGCTTCTCCAAACAACATAATGAGATCAGAAACATTATCCGTAAGCATTGGCCTATACTCCGAGATGACCCAAAAGTTAGTAGGTTCATTGCAGATACTCCATCAATCACTTTCAGACGACCAACTTCACTAAAGGATAAATTAGTTCAGAGTGAGTTCAAAACGGCACAAAAAAGACGTAGGCATTGTTCCATCCTGGGATCCTTCCCTTGTGGACACTGCTCTTGCTGCCCATATATAAGACGTGAAAAGACCTTTATCCTCACAAATGGGACAACCTTTAAACTGTCACATTTCACCAACTGTCAAACACGTGGCGTAGTGTACCTTATGTCTTGCGAATGTGGAGCACACTACGTCGGAAAGACCAAACAAGAGTTTCACCAACGCATATCTAAGCACATTTATCATATGCAAATTGGTAACCCGTATGTGCCGCTCGGGAGACATGTGATGGAAATTCACAACTACAGAATGCCCACAGTATCCTTCGTCGCTCTCGACCGAATTCATATACCAGTGCGAGGCGGCGACTGGAACAAAATTCTATTGCAGCACGAGCAGAGGTGGATATTTAAATTAAATTCCACCCTGTTCCCAGGATTGAACGAGGCTATCTCGTTTGCTCCATTCTTAAAAGGCTTTGTCTCTGGCAAAACACAATAATCATGCCCCCCTTGGTTTGGTTATAATATAATACAGTCCAAAATAATAGAAAATATTTGGTATCAGTGACCATGTCCCGTTCCCCTTCTGTTTTTCCAACTTCTCCCCTCTTCCCTGATGCTGATCCAATTACATCTTCTATCATATTCCATCGATTTGTTTTTGCTGTTTTTATTTATCCCTAATTGACGGTGTAAAGTTAGCTATACATGTGATTGAGTTTCTCCTATTCTTCACTGAAGCTCCCTATATGACTATGTATAGATAAGATATGCAACAATGTTGTTAATTTGGAACTGTGAAAAATGTAATCCTTACAATCTGTATGTGTTTTTCCCCTTTTGAAGTTGCTTTTTCCCACCACAGGGGGAGCTCTGGCACTCTCTCTGCTGTCATCTCCGGGGCAGGAGTGATTTGTGACGTGCCTTCCCGGCATGGTGAGGGGGGTGGGATGGGCCCACCCGCTTTTAGGCGGCTCCTCCCCCCCATGTTTTCCCTTTGGGCGCTCGGCTGGCCACCGGGCATCACGCTGGGAATCTTTTCCTCCTTGCCGGCGGCATTCTGGAACATCCTCGGATGCCTTCCGTCACTGCGCATGCGCGGGGCCCCGCGCGAGCGACGTGACGTCATAGACATCGCGAGATTTCGCCGAGGATGATGAGAATTCGGAGCGTTGCTCTTCCGGAACGCCGGGGAGACCACACTTGGCTGCCATGATGGCCGCCTTGCCGCCCGTCATGGGATTACCGCCGGATTGCGCACACCTGGATAGATAAGATGCAAGGTATACACGCCCCTCTAACTATGGGTATAAAAGCCTATACTTGATGTATGTTTTCAATCTCTCCCTGTCTGGTGAACTGCAAACACACCCTGCTGCCTGTCACTACTTCTGCTGTCTTTTTCGTCTACCACACAGTAAGTACACCTTTATAGCCATGTGTTATATAGCATCGTGTTGCCCCAACTAATCGGGGTTTACTGACCCCTATGATTGATAATATTTCTTTACCACTGATAATATATGTGGTCACACTCCTTACAATTATATACCTTGCTTACTTCCAGACTGGTTGACTCAGTTTTTGGATACCATCACCTGAGTTTTATACAGCTTATGACCAATCCCGGGTTGGCCAACAAGCAACAGTTTAGGTATATGGGACAACTTGATGCATCCACATGTGCCATTTAGCACCTGTTTGAGGTAATAACAATACATTATCTTGTTACATCACCATTCCCCCACGGTCTCCCTTCCTTTCCCCTTCTCTCCCCCCTCCCCTCTCCCCCCTCCCCTTTCCCTCCTCCCCTTTCCCCCCCCCCACCCTTTTCCTCCCCCCCTCCCTCTTCCCCCATCCTTTCCTCCCCCTTCCACTCACTAGCACTCGCTTGCACCTTACATGCTTCTTTTCACATTCTACCACACTTAGATTGTATGCTTCATTTCACTCCTTCACCCCCTCTTTCTTATTCCCTTTACTTTGTCACTACTATTTCTTTTTCTAGCACAGATATAATACTTATCGCATTTACCATATTTGTTTCTCTATATGGTAATCCTTTTTTTTTTTTTTTTTTTTAAACATACACTAGAAAAATATGGTTCACAACTCCCCTGTTGGTTTGGGCCATATATATTATACTTATAATTCCCTTGATTTCTTAGTGGCTCTTTTATCCCACAGATCAAACCTAACTACCTTCATATGGGTTTTTTAGTTATTATTATTTTTTCCTTGCAAATCTTCATCACAGGTAATTTGGTGCTTTCCGGTTGGTTGTATGCTCTGGCGGGCGGTGCTCAAAAGTGTGACCTCTCGTAAGCCATGTCGTTTCTCACTATCCTGGTCTGGGTTGTGGCGGCGGTAGAGGAGGTTGGAATCCCCCTCTGGAGAAGAGGACAAAGTAATATAATTTTTAAAGGGATCTCCATGTGGGAACTTGTGTTTTTCGTTGGACATACTCTTACTTGGTAACTATACTGTACTGATGTATCGCACAATCAATGTAGCTCATATTATATTTATATGAATGGAACATGTATATGTATATCAACTCTACTTTCATGTTCTCCCCAGCAGACTGATCCTCTGAAGAAGACCCTAACTATAGGGGTTGAAACGCGTCAGTTTTAATGTTCATGATATAAAGTATTGCTATGAACAAATGTCTGCTTTTGTATGTTCAGCCAAATTATTCTTTTAAATAATTCCCACTGGAGCTCATTGTTTTTAACTCTGATGATATATACTATTATCCAATAAAAGTGTTATATATTTTCATACAACATTGACTACATTTGTTATTGTGCTGCCTAAAAATCCCAATGTGGGGAAACCTTCCTTTGATGTTCTTCCGTTATGCCCAGTTGAAACATGCGGCCAGGGCCCAATTCCCAACGCCACCTATTTTGCAATTGGACCCTGTGGAGAATTTATTGTCCAATGCGGACCTGAAGAAGCCACTTTCGGCTCTTTATGGTATCTTACTTCCAATTGATAGTTCAAAAATGAATAGACTTTGGGAACAATGGAAGGCTGATATCCAAACATTAGAGAGGGAAGACTGGGAGGATAGTCTTGAACAAGGCCCTAAGCTAGTTATAGCTACAGGTGATAAACTCCTACAAACTAAGTTTCTGCACAGAGTTTACTTCACCCCGCTTCGTATATCTAAAATATACCTGGATAGAGATTCACGATGTCCTCGATGCTTGACACACCCAGGTACATACTTACACATGTTTTGGGACTGCCCTATGTTGTTGTCTTTCTGGGCGGAAGTATTCAACCAATTAAATGTTCGCCTTGAATTGAATGTCAAAGTGACACCTGAATTGGCCTTACTAGGTACTCATGATGATGATCAGCGCTCACATCATAGCAAACTGCTAATTTCATATTTGCTTTATTATGCCAAGAAGGAAATACTGTGTAAATGGAAATCTCCTGTCCCCCCAGATATAGCTACATGGGGAAAAAAAAGTCAATGCTGCCCTTCCACTCTATAAATTGACATACATCAATCGTGGGTGTCCATGGAAATTCGACAAAGTGTGGTCGACGTGGACATCAATCTAGTGAACAGAAAACTAATAACAGAGCCATGGGTCATGTCAATCTGTTTCATGTTCCCTCTTGTCTCTTGAGTGTTCCCCCCCCCCCTTTTTTTATCTCTTGTTTCTTGTTGGTCCCTCCTTTCCTCTCATATTTCTTGTATACTCTCCCCCTTTCACTTAGGGATCATGCCCCTGAACAAGAGAATGCAATTTGTACTGCACTTGGTATTGGAATACGATATACTTAATAACTATTCATGGATGTATGTACTATGAGAAATACTGTTAATAATGTGATAAGTGTAACCTGTAATACTCTGAATGTATATTTGATTATACTGTATGTGTCTCTTTTTCTACAATAAAGCACTCCTGGTTATATAAAAAAAAAATACTTACCTTTTAGTATTTTTCTGAAGTTCCAAATCTGTATAGCTGCAGGGCACAGACCAGAGAAGGACAGGGATTAAATGCTCGCCAAAGTTTATCTAACAAATACATGCATTGTTATTAAATGTAGCTTATTTTTATTGTAGTATGAGTGTGGGACCATACTTTTTTAAATATGAAAAAAAAGTACCTTTTTCATGAACAACTTTATAACACACACACACACACACACACACACAATCTACAATTTGCTTGAGTGAGAACAGAAAAGCATAGAGCAGGTGTAATTATTCTCAAGTTAAAGTCCAACTCCATGAATTGAATACAAATCTACCCTTGCAGTGCCCCCCTCCCCTACACTGCAAGGGTTAAATGTTACTTATGTCTAGGGGTAGCAGAATAAAGAGTAAATACTTTAATTTTCCTTGCACCAGCAGGGTCTTTATAGCAGTCTCCTATTTAATGTGCTCCTAGCTGTGGTGACACACTAGCCCCCCCCACATACAATACAGGATAAATAGTCCTGCATTTTAAGTGATGACGCTGAGGGACTGTCCACAGACTGAAACTTCTAGGAGAAGAGGGCAATGCCTCATCTGTGCCCCTCCCTGCCCATCTGTGCCTCATGCATGCCTCATCTATGCCCATCCATGCCTCATCCGTGCCCATCCCTGCCTCATCCATGCCTCATCCATGCCTCACTCATGCCTCATTCGTGCCTCATATATGCCCATCCATGCCTAATACATGCCCATCTGTGCATCATCCGTGCCTCATACATGCCCATTCGTACCTCATCCGTGCATGATCTGTGCCCATCCATGCCTCATCTA
The DNA here is from genome assembly GCA_037952835.1 of Lithobates septentrionalis. NCBI lineage: Eukaryota > Metazoa > Chordata > Amphibia > Anura > Ranidae > Lithobates > Lithobates septentrionalis. The sequence goes on along the minus strand of JBBDGP010001088.1, from coordinate 660,470 downwards.
AGCACATCCATGCCTCATCTGTGCCCATCCATGCCCCATCCATGCCTCATCTGTGCCCATCCATGCCTCATCCCTGCTAATCCATACCTCATCTGCGCTCCATCCATGCCACATCAGTGCTCATCCATGCCTCATCCATGCCACATCTGTGCCCTTCCATGCCTTATCCGTGCCCATCCAGGCTTCATCTGTGTAATTCATACCTCATTCGTGCTTCATCCATGCCACATCCCTGCCTCATCCATGCTCCATCCATGCTCATCCGTGCCCATCCATGCTACATTAGTGCTCACCCTGACAGGGCTCCCTGCATGTTGGGCCTCTGTATGTGGCCAGGCTGTGTAAAAGTCTCACACATATGGTATCAGTAAGAGTGGAGGAGTAGCAGACTGTATTTTGGGGTGAAATTTTTGCTATGTACATGCAATGTATTAGAAATATGTTATAAATTGACCACTTTGTGCAAAAAAATGACATGTTCAAAAGACTCCTAGATTAAGTGTTTGGGTGTTTGCTTTCCGAAATGGGGTAATTTTGTGGGCGTTTCCATTGTCCTGGTACTCCAGGACCTTCAAAAGTGTAATAGGTAGGCAAGAAATTAAATGTGGAATTTATGTCCCTAGAACACCTGATGGTGCTCCCTACATGTTAGGCCTGTATGTGGCCTGGCTGTGAAAAAGTCTCACACATGTGGTATAGCCATACTGAGAAGGAGTAGCAGAATGTGTTTTGGGGTGCAGTTTCAAGTATGCATATGCCATGTGAGACAAATAACCTGTTAATATGACAATTTTGTGAAAAAAGAAAAATAAAATCTTAATTTTGCAAAGAATTGTGGGAAAAAATTACAACTTCAAAAAACTCACCGTGCCTCTTACTAAATACATTGGGACATCTACTTTCCAAAAAGGGGTCATTTGGGGGGTATTTGTACTTTCCTGGCTTGTTAGTGTCTCAAAAAATTAGATAGGCCATTAGTACATTAGGTGTGATAGACTTTCAGTGATTGGCACATTCGCTTGTAGACTCTATAATGTTCACAAAGACCAAATAATATACACTGATTTTGGCTATTTTTATCAAAGATGTGTAGCAGTATAAATTTTGGGCAAAATTTGTGAAGAAAAATTACTAATTTGCAAAATGTTATAACAGAAGTTAAGAAAAATATATTTTTTACCACATTTTCGGTCTTTTTTCATTTATAGCGCAAAAAATAAAAAAAAGAGTGGTGATTAAATACCACCAAAAGAAAGCTCTATTTGTGTGGGAAAAAAGGATAAATATTGCATATGGGTACAGTGTTGCATGACTGAGTAAATGTCATTCAAAATGTGAGAGCATTCAAAGATGAAAATTGGTCTGGTTAGAAAGGGGTTATACGTGCCCAGTGGGCAAGTGGTTAATGGACAGTTTTGACTTCACTTTCCTTGGCCAGTCATTTCTCCCTGGTATGATTTAGTTAACCAAAAAAAACATTGTTCTGTAATGTTTACAAAGGTTATGCTTGCATGTAGTGGTGTTTAAGAAACAAGGAAGGAATTATCCACAATTTTGTTTTATACTAGGCTTTGGTGGACAGCCTCTACTGGAGCATAGTGATTACTGCAAAACATAGAGTGGGGACGAGCTCATCACAAAATATGGACTATTACACTCTCTAATATTTTTAGATAACCAAGGTGCAGGACAAAACATAGAATGGGATAGAGGAAGAAAATAAATAGTAAGTCGTATTCAATAGCAATGGTATTAAAATTGTGTGCATTTTCTTATAATAATTGACATAATATTAGAATTCATTGTAATATAACTATTCCATAAGAATTTGACAACAAAGGATGAATTTAAAGCGGGACTTCACCCAAAAGGGGAAGTTTTGCTTGTTTGCCTCCTTCTCCTTCCTCTTTAAAAATTGGCATTTTTTTGGTGGGGTTGAGTGGGTACTTGATTTTAACAGGTACTCACTCACATTTCTGGTCGGATCACCAGTATATAAAGTTATTGCATTTCTCTTTTTTTCCTTTCAGTGGATTTAATTTCCTTGTAAAATGTCTGGATCTGAGTAACTCAAAGGGTCAACTTTTCCAATCGGTGACCTTTGTAAGTTGTTTTTGTTGTTATAACCCACTTCAAGTGCTGTCTAAAGCAACTGTGAAACTGTATAATTAAATGTTGAAAATGGTGCTTCAAAATGCAAAATGTATACCTCAAGGTTAATGGTCTGCTGTGTGCCCAGCTAGTGATCATATGGGACATACATAGTACTGATTTAACCACAAGAAGTGGAAAAAATATATGTTGTGGGGTTTTTTTATAGCAAAGACACCTGTCCCTTGAAAAATCTTTAGTAACAAGTTCAGACAAAAATGATAAAAATGTTATTTTCAGGTTCCAAATTTCTGCTTTAAATTATTTGTTGGGAAAAAAATTTAATAAAATTATATAAAACACATACATATATAAATTGTTACTTTAAAGGAAAGTTCACCTTTTCAGGCAGAATTTCACTTTTCATAATAAATAGAAACGTTTTCCAATGCCATTTCTGGCCCAGCCATCCCAATGTGCTTTTCTCTCACTGACCTTATCCACAGAAGGTTTAAAATCTTGTCAGTTTATTTGTAATTTTAAAAATGATTTTCAGATTCCGTCACTTCCTGTAGATCGTCTCTCTACCAAAACTATATAATAGGAGGACATGCCATCTACCCAATCACTCTGTATCAAATCAGGCAGGTCTTTGCACTACATCAGGGGTGTCCGTGGGCTGCATGTGGTCCTAGGGAGTTTAGAGGGATGCTGGGGAAGTCAGGCAAATGCATGCATGGAGGGATGCTGTGCAAACATAGTTGATGGGTGAAGACGGCTTTTAATTTTCTGCAACTGAGGTACATTAATGCTATATAGAGGAGCTGGATTTTAGGGGAAAAAAAGGTAAACTTAGGCTTTAAGGGTTTACTGTTAAAATGTACATGGTTTTAGGATGCATGTGTTTTATTTTAAACCAGGAAGTACTTGAAATTTCTGATACACTATGAGAAAAATGTAATAGTTACAAAATGTTAAAAAAAAAAAAAAAAACCTTTATTTCTTTTGTAAATAACTTTAACATACTTTAAGGGTTTACTGTTAAAATGAACATGGTTTTAGGGTATATATGTTTTATTTTAAACCAATGCAAACTTTAAATTACTGATGCACTATATGAAAAATGAAATATATACAAATATATATTTTTTTTTTCACAATACAATTTTTATTGAAGCAAAATTAGAGTTTCATAGTTATATAAACATTCTCTTTTTGTATATGACATAACATTAGAAATAAAGATTCACATATATGCATTATATCTTAGATCTATTGATGTTTTGGGGCATTTCTTTTGTTTTAAAGTTATTATAATTAGAGTCAATAACCTAACAGGGTTCCAAGGTTACATGCCAGAGGGCCACTACTGTATAGGTTTCATTAAAAAAAAAATGATTCAGAACTTGGAAACTGCTATTATTATATTAGCGTTTTTATTTATTTAACCTGACACGGTTACGAAAAATAGATGGAGAAATACTGTATAGGAGGGAAAAGGAAAGATAGAAAAAAGAAGAAATAGAAAAAGATTCAGATAGGCTATGATCCTGCTAAGTATCGGTCCGCCCTCATGTAGCCACCAAAGCTTTATATTCTTCGGAGTAGTTGAATATAACCCATACTCTCCACAATTTGTTAAATTTCTCTGTATTTTCCTGTGTTATGGTCCTAATTTTCTCCATGCTATACATATTGTGCACATTAAAAAATTCAAATTTTGTAACATTTTAAACATTCTACTCCTTTTTCCCCCTTAAAATGCAAAAAAATTAAGAAAAAGGAGAAGCGATGAGAAAGCTCTATTTGCTATATTTACAAACCCCCCCCCCCCCCAAAAAATAAAAATAAACAATATATGTATCATTCTTGTATAAGTAATAATGGTTACGTTACGTAATAAGTAATTACAAAGCTATAGCCTCATGAATACATATCGGAAATGTGAAAATACGGTCTGGTTCATAAGGGGTAAATGGGGGTGAATACTGAAGTGGTTACAGACTGTGTATGTACATTAAAAATACACAAATTCTTTAAATATCAAGCTTTGGGGATGCCCTAAGCCTACACGTGAAAGCGTAGTTGCAGAATAGTATCATGTACTAATCGAAAAGTACATTTTTTTTTCACAAACGGTGTCTGAGCATCTGTGGCACTACAGCCATTAAATGATAGATCCCCGCTGGCTTCTGTTTGTCAACAAACAGGTCAGGGATCCTGAGTGGTGTTACTGACCATCTTATTTCATGATATACAGAAACTGACCATATAACTATCATCTTGTGAAAGGTTTAGCGAGTGAACGTCCAAGAACAATATAGAATATATAGAAGTTAATCAGGCTTTGGGAGGTGAAACGAGCCCCACATCCCTGTAAAATGTACCATAATACCAAGAAAGAAATGGGACTTTATAGTGCTCAATATTTCAGTAATTAAGCAGAAAAATGTATTTTAGGATAAAAAATATATTTTATTGGTTTACAAAACATAAAAAAGCATTTCAATAAAGCCCAAATGGATTAAGAACAGTACAGCTAATGCCAGACACAAATATGCCTCCAGCCCCCTTGACATAACAATACTAAGAGATGACATCATAGGAATGATTACAAATCCATAGCAAGACTGGTGGGTCGAGGCAATTGCGGTATCTCTACACATTTCACAGTTATGGCTTCATTGGGAGAATTTTTGTGTATAAACGTAAATCAATGTAGAGAACTCTCATAGTCAGCATAGGACCCAGAATACAAAAAATAGCATCTGCCTGGACCAACTAAAAAAACCCCACTTAATCCTCTATGCTGACTATGAAAGTTCTCTACATTGATTTATATCTAGACACAATAAGGGCCCATTCACGCTAGAAACTGCACATAACTGTATGTTTCTGACTACATGTTTTGACATGCACTTGATGCGCTCTTGAATGCATTTTGTATGCGTTTTACACTGTGTTTAGTACTGCATTTGCAGTACATTTTGCTATACATTTATGCTTTCTTGGCTTAAAGGGGTGTGGTGCAGTGCATTTGAAGTGCATTTGTAGTGCATTTGTAGCGTGTTCCCTGCATTTGTGGTGCAGAAAAATACATGCTCTCCTTTTTTTTAACTGCACTGAACTGCACTACAATGATGTGAACTATGCCCATAGGATTACCTTGATTTTGGGCTGTCTATGCAGTTGGAGTGCAGTTCAAAATGCATCCAACTGCAGCCTACTGCATTCAACTGTGTTCAGTGTGAAAGGGCCCTAATTCTCCTGATGAAGCCATAACAACGGTTGAGATACCAGAATTGCCTCGACCCACTAGGATTGCTATGGATTTGTAAACTTTCCTATGATGTCATTTATTATTTCTTAGTATTGTTATGTCTCCTTTTCTTGCCTCCCAAGCGGCATGCTTGGATAAGGGCCCCTTTTTTTTTTCGTTAAACAATGTGAACTGTCCTTCTAAGAATAAACTTTCGGGAGAGGTTTCAAAGGGCACATTTCACTTCTCCTTGATACAACAGAAAATGATGCAACATACTGTCACCATCCAATTATTTCACTGCATTTCCTCATGTTGGCTGCAGCCGATAGCTCTGTGAAACAGTGCTGTGTGCAAAACTAATACTTACCATTATTCATAGCTGCTAGGACATATTGCAAATTACTACCATATTAAGAAAAATAAGGACAGGGACAGCAATACCAGTCTCTGCACAGTCTCTTCCTTATCCATATGGAACAAAAATGAAAGAAGGAGTTCCTTGCAAGATAAGGCTGCCAGCTCAGACACTGGCTTTCCAAAAGTGATGATGATGCAAAAGAGTGCTATTAGCATTATCTGCACATTGTTTTTTGATTACAAACGTTTTTATTGAAAGATCAGAAACTTACATATAGTATATCAGACGGAGTCATTAGTTTCATTTAAAAGTTAGCGCCTATCAGACATGAGGAGATATTGAAGTCAAGTTAATGAAAAAAAACGCAAACATAGGATATTTTCAGCACACATTGCATATCAGTCTTAAGGGACTATACATCTTATGCAGATAAAATGAAGTAATATTGCAGGGTCATAACAAAGGGGTATCCCCGTGTTTCCATTTCTTGTCATAAATATTCATAGTATCATATAAAGTGTGGTAGATACGTTCAGAAAGTTTTATTGCTTCCATTCTGGCTAATACCTGTGACCAGGAAAGAGCTGAGGTTCGCCAATTTAGTGCTGTGACCCAATGGATGGCCACAAAAAGCGCTTGGATCAATTTTTCACATGGAGTGAGAACATTAGGGATAGAAGTGAAGCAAAGGCACATTTGTAACGTAAGAGTGATTAAGTGACCTGCAATAGTGGATGTCCTTGTAGCTGCTTGCTGCCAAATAGGTTTAAGAAATTTACAGCTCCAAAAGATATGGGTTAATGAACCCAAGTCAGGGCAGCTGCGGAAACACTGTGGGGACACCATGGGGTATATTGAGTGAAGTTTTATGAGAGTCATATACCACCTGGTGTGAAGTTTAACTGCTGTCTCATGGATTGAATGTGACCTAATGTTCTTGAACTTGTTTGTCAGCATCTCTTCCCATTTGGGGGGCTCAAAAATATGCCCGATCTCTTTCTCACAGCTAATCATTGGTTTGGTTTTTTCCTCTCATGCAAATTCATTAAGGGAGCTATAGATTTTAAATATAACACCTTTATCACTGGAAAAACATGCACTTATGTGTTCATACTGGGTTTCTAAGGTGCCCCTGCTGTGGAAAAAGTGCCTAATTTGTGTGTATCGGAATTGCTCAGAGGGGGGTAGATTGTGCTCTGATTGAAGCTGGGGGAAGTTTTAAAGTGGGAGCCTGATTTAAAGGTTTGAAATACCTGTACCCCAGTCGTGCACCATTGGAGGAAGCCATCTCTGTTGTTGAAAGCTGGGGGGAAATCTGGGTCCCCTAGAAAGGAGTATAAGTGTGGGTGAGAGGGGAGAGATTAATTTGAACTTTCTGCCATAGAGGGACCATAGATGTAAGGATTGATATACAATAGTATTCAATGACACTGTTTGACTTGCTTTTATAGACCTGGACCACAATAATCAAAATAAAAGGAAGAGGAGAATAGAATATGTTTCAAATGCTAGCCAAGGAATGCCTGTAGAAGGGGCATGCCACTGGGTCGTTTGGGCTAATCTGGCTGCCATATAATAACGCCACAGGTCCGGGAGGCCCAGAGCCCCAAGAGGTTGGGCCCTGTATAGCAAGGATCTGTGGATTCAAGTTTTTTTGAGATGCCAAATAAACGTATTAATGTCTTTTTGGATTGATTCAATATAAGTTTTGGAGACGTAGATGGGGAGGGCTCTGAAGAAAAAGAGGGTCTTGGGTAAAATGGCCATTTTAATGGCTGTAACCCTGCCCAAGAATGAAATATGGTACTTATCCCAAGTCTTTAACAGGGTTATAATTAGGGCTGCAACTAACGATTATTTTCATAATCGATTAGTTGGCCGATTATTGTTTCGAATTAATCGATCAATCGGTTAATAACCTTAAAAAAAAGTGTGGTGTATAATTTAGTTAATTTGTAAAGTTTAAAAGAAAGGCAATTTATTCTTAAATATCTCTATGCAGTGGTATTTATAAATAACTAACTATATAGTTAGAGAGCAAAATCTGTAATCCACTCTGAGACTAACAGACAGAAGAGATATACTGTATATACTATTAGAGGTTGAATCTGGTAAAAATCATCAGACTCAGAAGAAAAAAAAAGTTAAAGACTGTTTTGCAGATTTTCAAACAGAACTGTAATATATTATATGCTGGCCATACAAAAACAATGTCTTCCTTCAAAAAAAAAAATAATTTAATTTTAAGACTGTTCATTTGATTTTTGAATCATTAGTGGGGTCAAATTGACGTTCGTTTTCAACCACAATGACAGGAAAATTTAGAAATAATAGAAAACTGCTTGGTCAAAGAAATTTTCTGACAGTGTATGTGGTTTTCGTTCAGAAATTACATTCGTTTTAAAACAGCATGTTGAAAGCAAGTGAAAATTTCAAACAACATTCTTTCATTCAGCGAATGTACAAAGATTTTTCATTTGAATATTCTCGTCTGAATATTCTCATCTGAAAATTGATCCATGGGGCCAGCATAAGGCTTGGTACACACCTATGCAGTTTGCTTTTGACCTATTTCTACCCTGCTTTTTGCTGTGCGTTAAGTACAGTATAGAGTGCCCCAATAGCAAGGTAAAGAAAACTCCTGCCTTTAGAACTACTCACTTCCTGCCCAGGGCTACATGTCCCATGAGGCATTGCTCCTCAGACATTTACAAGTTCTCAGGCACTTACTGACATGTATGGATGGTGTACAGAGCTGTATGTATGTTGCACTGTATTTCCTGATTTTTAAACAAATAATGCATTCTGTATGCAGGCCAACTAATTGGCTGGCCGATTAATCAATTATGAAAATAGTAATCGATTAATTTCATAATCGATTAGTTGTTGATTAATCGATTAGTTGTTTCAGCCCTAGTTATAATATGAGAAACTATAGGATGATAGTTTGCCTGAAATAGGGCCTGAAATAGAGCTTGAAAAGCAGGAGTGATCAGTATTCCTAAGTACCGAAAAGTTTGAGTGCACCATGCGAATGAGAAGTGATGCTGCAAAGAGGTAGCTAGGTCATTTGGTATGTTTATTGGCATAGCAGAGCATTTTGCCAAGTTAACCCCCAGGCCTGAGATCATATAGAATGAGTCCAATAGGGACGTCAGGTTAGGTAATGAAATAAGAGGGTTTGTTAAGAATAGGAGGGCATCGTCTGCATAGAGACTTAGTTTAAATTCACCAGGCCCTTTACAATATCCCTTGATATTTACATTTTCTGAGATAGCTCGGGATAAGGGCTCTATCGCCAGGGCAAATAGGAGGAGGGACAAATGACACCCCTGTCTAGTGCCTTTTTCCAATGGGAAAAATTGGGAATTATTACCTGGTAATTTGATACGGGTTTGGCCAGTAAATGGTCTAGGTATGACCAGCTAATGTTGTCAAATGCCTTATGGATGTCAAGGCTTCACCACCAGTGAAAAAGATTGGCCACCTACCAGAGCCCCATGATCCCCCACTACAGAGGATCAGGGGAAGCCTGTATATATTAGCCCTCCAGAGCTTAGCGAATGGACTCAGATCCAAAGTTCATAGGTGGTAATTGGACATCCAGAGATACCAAATAGTGTTATTGGAACTCAAATCCCAACTCGTCTCCCCAGCTGGATTGCATCTTTGGATCAGTGTACTGGCCTTTGGAACAGGCTGGATAATTTGCTTTTACCAATTTGATGAACAGCTCAGTCACCATGCAGAGAATGGACCTCACATGTATTTTTGCTCCCTGCATCCTCCTTGGACCTACATGTGAGGTCCATTCTCTGCATGGTGACTGAGCTGTTCATCAAATTGGTAAAAGCAAATTATCCATCCTGTTCCAAAGGCCAGTACACCGATCCAAAAATGCAATCCAGCTGGGGAGACAAGATGGGATTTGAGTTCCAATAACCCTATTTGGTATCTCTGGATGTCCAATTACCACCTATGAACTTTGGATCCGAGTCCATTCGCTAAGCTCTGGAGGGCTAATATATACAGGCTTCCCCTGATCCTCTGTAGTGGGGGGTCATGAGGCTCTTGTAAACGGCCAATCTTTTTCACTGGTGGTGGATTGAACACAGCATTTCCCACGTCACAGAAGATTTCATATGTTTATTAGTTGATGGACTTTTTTATATTCATTTGTTCACCGGTGTCGGACATTATTTATGGTTGAACATGATATCATATGCTTTAATATTTTGCATGTATTAGCTTAATTTTGTTTTTATTTTTGGCACTGTATCATTTTGTGGAATCTGATCATGCCACATATATTTATGTTTTGCGGGTAACAACATTTCACACACCATTTAGCTAATGTGGTAGCATGATTCTAATATATTCTTTCCTTCAGGATATGGTTATAAAGAACAACAAATTTTGGGATTAAGATAGGTGAGAATTTTTTGTAATAGGCGGCAGTATTGCCATCCAGGCCCGGAGCAGTGGAGGATTTAAGTGACTTAATAATAGTAATAGTAATAATAATAGTAATAATAATAGTAATAATAATTTCTGCAGCTGTACAGGGAGCATTTAAGATTTCCAGTTGCTGGCTAGACAGAGTTGGCAGTGCTATATTAGAAAACCAGGACTGAGATATCGGGTCAGATGTCGGCTGGTTGGGATTCTGCAAAGAGTTTTTTGCAATAGTCTACAAATATGTCCATTACATCATTTGGGTATGAAACCAAAACCCCGGCGGGGTTGCGTAGTTTATATGTGTGAGATGGTTTCATAGCCTGGTTGAGCTTTCTAGCAAATATGGTAAAAGCAGAGTTACTGTATAGCATAAATTTTGCTTTAGCCCATCTCAAGGCCCTCTTAGTCTTATCTGAGAGCAAAAAATCTAAAGCTCGCTTTTTACAATCTATTTTCTGAAAAAGTTCTGGGGAGGGGGATTGGTTATAGCGATTATATAGTTTGTCTAAAGCTTTCGTAAGAGAATGTAGCTCAGTCATTTTAACCTTTTGTTTGCTGGCTGGGATGTTAATAATATGGCCCCGCATAACCACTTTATGAGCTGTCCAGAGCGTACACGGTGAGTTGTCTGGGAGCTCATTTTCTGTAAAATAATCTCCAAGATGCGTCGTAAGTGTGTCAATGATGGAGAAGTTCGTTAACAGAGAGCTGTTAAGTCTCCATGTGTAAGTTGTAGGTTTAAGGCCCATTCTAGATACGGAGATCCACTACTATATGGTGATCTGAGCAGTGGCAGACATGTATATCTGCTTTAGTCGAGCTTGCTAAGACTGTCGGAGTACAAAAGATGTAATCAAGATGGGAGTAGCTGTCATGCGGGTTTGAATAAAAGGTGTAGGATCTGTAGCCCGTGTTATGTGCCCGCCATGCATCTATTAATTGTAAAGAGTTCAAACTATCTGTGACTGACTTAGGGGGGCCTTGGAGTAACTCTGCTTCTATCCAAACTTGGGTGGGCTGTGAGATTGAAATCTCCCCAACTATTAAATGTGGGGGGAGATAATGGTCTAGAGTTGTTTTAAAAAAAAATGTTTAAAGAATGAAGCTTGTGCTTCGTTGAGGGCATAGACAGAGGCGATAGTCATGGCTTGACCCTGGATCTTGCCTTGTAATATAAGGAATCTACTGTTAGGGTCTTTATAGACATGACCAACCTCGAACAACACAGAATTTTTTACGAATATGGCTACTCCACGAGATTTAGTGGTGTGGGATGTACAATAAAATTGTTTAAAGGATTTGTCAAAGAATTGTGGGTGGTTGGCACTGGAGAAATGGGTCTCTTGCAGTAGGAGGATATCCGCTCCCAGACTTTTGTAGTGACAGAATGCTTTCTTGCATTTCTGGGGAAGGTTAAAACCTTGAACATTGTGCGATATTATTTTAAGGGCCATGTAGATTCAACTGGTTAGTAGCTTGGTGATAGCTATCAGATTTATGTGAGAAACATTGCCATGGAATAGCCATATCCATATTATTAATACTGAAATAGTATTGTGCATGCCTTATGATAGGATAGGCTCTTGTCTGTAATGCTTTTTGTGATAATACTGTCGGAATTAATCTTTCAAAATTAAAGAACTGAAAAAACATAAACAAACTGTAAAATGCAAGTATGCTCAGATACCAACAATGAGCAGGGGGTCAGAGGACAACAATCCATTTGACCACAAATACTCGGACGTCCGATACCAACCAAGGGACCCAGAGAGTGCCGGGATGATGAACAGGGTGACCGTATAAAACATGCCACCCTGAGCTCCACCACAGGCTGGGCCCGAGAGTAAGTAGGGGGATGACTGTGGACGTGGGGAGACTCCCCGCCCGAAGGCATAAAGCTATCATAAGGAGTACTTTGGTGCCAACATGCTATCAGATTGGTGGTCCTGCCAAGTGTAAATGATTGCAGGGGGAAGTGAAGGACCCTTCAGGGGCTCCCATCTAAGGGGGGGTTCCGAACTGACTTCAAACTTGTCAGTTATAGTACGTGGAGAAGTATTCCCCTCGATGAGGCTCGGTCCCGTAGGGGAGTATATAAGCAATCAACTTGTTTGAAAGTTTCTTGCTGTAAAATTAATTCAAGACCTGATAAGAATCATTTATGAGATAGTCATCCGAAGAACCAGTGGTCAACTTTGGTAAGGCAGACTGGTCCAGAAATGGTTGGCGCCATCTACTTTGGTTTCTTTGGGAGGAGGGTGTAGCCCACAGAGGAATAGGTCCCGCTGTGGAAAGGTGGTGAGGTGGGGCATCAGACTCCAGGAGGCCTAGTTTCATCAAAAGCTCCTTCCTCTCAGTGACATTATAGGCTGTGTACGTGAAACCATTGTGAGGTACCCTGAGCTTGAACGGGAAGCCCCAGCGGTATCTGATGTGAGCTGACTGCAGCACAGACATAACCTCTTTCATCTGGTGTCTATGGTCCAGTGTGGCCTGCGAAATATCTGGGAAGATTTGGATTTTCACTCCATCTAATTCAATGGCAGCAGTGTTTCTTGCAGCATGCGGTATGTCTTCTTTGACTAGGAAATCTTTCAGGCAAAGTATAACATCCCGTGGAGGTTTATCAGCAGGGGGTTTAAGGAGCAGAGCCCTATGAATCCGGTCACACACAAAAACTGTGGTGCAGAAAGAAAGAGTGTGTGGAATAGCTTGTTAGCTGCTGCTATAAGGCCTCTGCGATGCCTCACAGCCACAGATTGTTTCTGCAGTTACGGTTGTCAAGGTCTTCAACCTGAGACTGTACAAACTGGAAATTTTCATCCAAGGATTCATAGTCCTTAAGTAGATCAGCATGAGCTAGTGCCAGTTCATCGTGTTTAGTCTCTAGTAGGGATGAGCTTCGTGTTCGAGTCGAACCCATGTTCGACTCGAACATCGGCTGTTCGACCGTCCGTCGAATTGCGAACGATATGGGCCGTTCGCGCCAAATTCGTGTGGCGCGTCACGGCCCATAATTCACTGCGGCATCGCAGTGCATTGCTGGCTGATGATTGGCCAAGCATGCACTATGACCCGCATGCTTGGCCAATCACAGCGCCGTCAGTAGAGAGAGCTGTAATTGGCCAAAGCCAGGGTGGCTTTGGCCAATTATGGCTCAGGGGATTTAGTACACACCCCACACTATATAAGGCCGCCTGCACGGCGGCCCTGTGTAGTGTGTGTTCCGGTGTGCTGAGAGATAGAGAGAGAGAGAGACAGTGTCATTTGATTTGAGTTAGATAGATTAGGCAGAACAGTCAGTCAGTTAGCTGCACTTACAGTGTATTGTGTATATATATGCATCCCAGGTGTTGCATATATATATATACACTGTATTCAGTTTAGCTAGATCCGTTCCTGTTATCTTCTATCTAGACTATTTAGTGCAGTGTGTCCTGCTCACAGTGTTCAGCTAGATCCGTTCCTGCTATTTACATTCAGTGCAGTGCGTCCTGCTCACAGTGTTCAGCTAGATCCGTTCCTGCTATTTACATTCAGTGCAGTGCGTCCTGCTCACAGTGTTCAGCTAGATCCGTTCCTGCTATTTACATTCAGTGCAGTGCGTCCTGCTCACAGTGTTCAGCTAGATGCGTTCCTGCTATTTACATTCAGTGCAGTGCGTCCTGCTCACAGTGTTCAGCTAGATCCGTTCCTGCTATTTACATTCAGTGCAGTGCGTCCTGCTCACAGTGTTCAGCTAGATCCGTTCCTGCTATTTACATTCAGTGCAGTGCGTCCTGCTCACAGTGTTCAGCTAGATCCGTTCCTGGTATTTACATTTAGTGCAGTGCGTCCTGCTCACAGTGTTCAGCTAGATCCGTTCCTGCTATTTACATTCAGTGCAGTGCGTCCTGCTCACAGTGTTCAGCTAGATCCGTTCCTGCTATTTACATTCAGTGCAGTGCGTCCTGCTCACAGTGTTCAGCTAGATCCGTTCCTGCTATTTACATTCAGTGCAGTGCGTCCTGCTCACAGTGTTCAGCTAGATCCGTTCCTGCTATTTACATTCAGTGCAGTGCGTCCTGCTCACAGTGTTCAGCTAGATCCGTTCCTGCTATTTACATTCAGTGCAGTGCGTCCTGCTCACAGTGTTCAGCTAGATCCGTTCCTGCTATTTACATTCAGTGCAGTGCGTCCTGCTCACAGTGTTCAGCTAGATCCGTTCCTGGTATTTACATTTAGTGCAGTGCGTCCTGCTCACAGTGTTCAGCTAGATCCGTTCCTGCTATTTACATTCAGTGCAGTGCGTCCTGCTCACAGTGTTCAGCTAGATCCGTTCCTGCTATTTACATTCAGTGCAGTGCGTCCTGCTCACAGTGTTCAGCTAGATCCGTTCCTGCTATTTACATTCAGTGCAGTGCGTCCTGCTCACAGTGTTCAGCTAGATCCGTTCCTGCTATTTACATTCAGTGCAGTGCGTCCTGCTCACAGTGTTCAGCTAGATCCGTTCCTGCTATTTACATTCAGTGCAGTGCGTCCTGCTCACAGTGTTCAGCTAGATCCGTTCCTGCTATTTACATTCAGTGCAGTGCGTCCTGCTCACAGTGTTCAGCTAGATCCGTTCCTGCTATTTACATTTAGTGCAGTGCGTCCTGCTCACAGTGTTCAGCTAGATCCGTTCCTGCTATTTACATTCAGTGCAGTGCGTCCTGCTCACAGTGTTCAGCTAGATCCGTTCCTGCTATATACATTTAGTGCAGTACGTCCTGCTCACAGTGTTCAGCTAGATCCGTTCCTGCTATTTACATTCAGTGCAGTGCGTCCTGCTCACAGTGTTCAGCTAGATCCGTTCCTGCTATTTACATTCAGTGCAGTGCGTCCTGCTCACAGTGTTCAGCTAGATCCGTTCCTGCTATTTACATTCAGTGCAGTGCGTCCTGCTCACAGTGTTCAGCTAGATCCGTTCCTGCTATTTACATTCAGTGCAGTGCGTCCTGCTCACAGTGTTCAGCTAGATCCGTTCCTGCTATTTACATTCAGTGCAGTGCGTCCTGCTCACAGTGTTCAGCTAGATCCGTTCCTGCTATTTACATTCAGTGCAGTGCGTCCTGCTCACAGTGTTCAGCTAGATCCGTTCCTGCTATTTACATTCAGTGCAGTGCGTCCTGCTCACAGTGTTCAGCTAGATCCGTTCCTGCTATTTACATTCAGTGCAGTGCGTCCTGCTCACAGTGTTCAGCTAGATCCGTTCCTGCTATTTACATTTAGTGCAGTGCGTCCTGCTCACAGTGTTCAGCTAGATCCGTTCCTGCTATTTACATTCAGTGCAGTGCGTCCTGCTCACAGTGTTCAGCTAGATCCGTTCCTGCTATATACATTTAGTGCAGTACGTCCTGCTCACAGTGTTCAGCTAGATCCGTTCCTGCTATTTACATTCAGTGCAGTGCGTCCTGCTCACAGTGTTCAGCTAGATCCGTTCCTGCTATTTACATTCAGTGCAGTGCGTCCTGCTCACAGTGTTCAGCTAGATCCGTTCCTGCTATTTACATTCAGTGCAGTGCGTCCTGCTCACAGTGTTCAGCTAGATCCGTTCCTGGTATTTACATTCAGTGCAGTGCGTCCTGCTCACAGTGTTCAGCTAGATCCGTTCCTGGTATTTACATTTAGTGCAGTGCGTCCTGCTCACAGTGTTCAGCTAGATCCGTTCCTGCTATTTACATTCAGTGCAGTGCGTCCTGCTCACAGTGTTCAGCTAGATCCGTTCCTGCTATATACATTTAGTGCAGTACGTCCTGCTCACAGTGTTCAGCTAGATCCGTTCCGGTTATCTTCCTACTGACAGGCAGGCTTGTCTGGTTACAGTATATAAAGCTACCTGAAGAAAATTACAGGTGTTCTTTTTGATCCTATTAGTACCACGGTCAGGCAGCTAGACTATTTACATTTAGTACAGTGTGTCCTGCTCACAGTGTTCAGCTAGATCCGTTCCTGTTATCTTCCTACTGACAGGCAGGCTTGTCTGGTTACAGTATATAAAGCTACCTGAAGAAAATTACAGGTGTTCTATCCCAGCTTAGTGCAGCTACAGGCCATTAGTATGTCTGGAAGGCCAAGAAGGAGAGGCAGACAGTCACAAGCCAATAAGAGAGGGCAAGCAGGCTCTGTGTCTAGTGCTGGTCGTGGAGACGGTGCATCCTCATCAGCACGTGGCCATGGGACACGCTTGGCCTTTTTTTCGGCAGCTGGCCGTGTTGAGCCGCAACATGCGGAAGACTTGGTCGAGTGGATGACCAAGCCGTCCTCATCCTCCTCATCCTCTCTCACCCATGCCCAGGGTGCTTTGTCTGGCAAAGCAGCGGCCTCTTCCCTCAGCTCAATGTCATCAGTGACTCCTTCCCTAGCTCCACCATGTCCTCATGAGGATTCCCTCGAACTGTTTGACCACAGTGTTGGGTACATGCTCCAGGAGGATGCCCAGCGTTTGGAAGGCTCTGATGATGATACTGAGCTCGATGAAGGCAGTAACATGAGCACGGACAGAGGGGGTGCCCAAGAAGGACAGCAATCTGGCAGTCATGCTCCCCCTGCTGCAGCATACTGCCAGGTTTGCTCCAGTGATGAGGAGGGAGGGGATGATGAGGTCACTGACTCAACGTGGGTGCCTGATAGGAGAGAGGAGGAGGAGGAGGAGGAGGAGGTGGCACATCACCAACTAGGCAGGATGCCCTCCAGGGGCCAGCCTAAGGGCAGCACATTGACTGCATCACACCCCAAAGCTCCACATGTGCAGGGCGCTGCAGTCTCTGCGCGTTATTCAAAAAGTTCTTTGGTGTGGGCCTTTTTTGAGACGAGTGCATCAGATCGCACCGCTGCTATTTGCAACATATGTCTCAAGCGTATCTCGCGTGGCCAAAACATCTCCCGCTTGGGTACCACATGCTTGACCAGACATATGTTGACCTGCCATGCAGTTCGTTGGCAAGCGTATCTGAAAGACCCACACCAAAGAACAAAGAGGATCTCTCCTTGCTCCTCATCAGCTGAGATTTCCAACCCCACTAGACCTTCAGTCCTCTCTGAGACCTGCAGTGAGAGGAATGAAGGTGTAGAATTAGGTGTGTCACAGCCAAGTACTTGTGGGCAATCTGCTTTTGGTACACCGACGTCAGATTGTACCAGGCAAATTTCCCTGCCCCAGCTGCTGCACCGCCGAAAGAAGTTTGCTCCCAGCCATCCACATGCCCAGCGGTTGAATGCTAGCTTGGCAAAATTGCTAGCACTTCAACTGCTGCCTTTTCAGTTGGTAGACTCTGCCCCCTTCCGTGAGTTTGTGGAATGTGCGGTTCCTCAGTGGCAGGTACCCAAACGCCACTTTTTCTCACGGAAGGCGATTCCGGCTCTCTACCGGCATGTGGAAGGCAATGTCCATGCCTCGCTGGACAGGGCGGTCAGCGGTAAGGTGCATATTACCGCTGACTCATGGTCCAGCAGGCATGGACAGGGACGTTACTTAAGTTTCACGGCGCATTGGGTGACTCTGCTGGCAGCTGGGAAGGATGCAGGACAAGGTGCAGTAGTGTTGGAGGTTGTTCCGCCACCACGCCTCCAAAATGCTGATTGTGACACACCTCTCTCCTCCACCCCCTCCTCTTCTTCTTCCTCCATGGCCTCTTCCTCGGAACCAGCGGTGCTCCGTAGGCGTTCAAGGGGCTACGCAAGTACGCAGGCCAAAAGATGCCATGCGGTGCTTGAGCTGGTGTGCTTGGGGGACAGGAGCCACACTGGGGCAGAGGTTCTGTCAGCTCTGCAGGGGCAGGTTCAGAGGTGGTTGACGCCACGCCAACTTAAGGCAGGAATGGTGGTTTGCGACAATGGCACCAACCTCCTCTCTGCCCTCCGACAGGGACAACTGACCCATGTGCCCTGTTTGGCTCACGTCCTTAACTTGGTGGTGCAGCGGTTCTTGGGCAGGTACCCGGGCTTACAGGATGTCCTGAGGCAGGCCAGGAAAGTCTCTGTGCATTTCCGCCGGTCATATAATGCCAGTGCTCGGCTGACGGACCTCCAAAAGGAGTTTAACCTGCCCAAGAACCGCCTAATCTGTGACATGCCCACCAGGTGGAACTCGACGTTGGCCATGCTGCAGCGGCTGCACACGCAGCAGAGGGCCATCAATGAGTACCTGTGCGACTATGGCACCAGGACAGGGTCAGGGGACCTTGGTTTTTTTTCCCCACGCCAGTGGGCCATGATCAGGGATGCATGCACTGTCCTGTCACCATTCGAGGAGGCCACGAGGATGGTGAGCACTGACAGTGCATGCATCAGTGACACTGTCCCCCTTGTCCACCTGTTGGAGCACACGCTGCGTGGAATAATGGACAGGGCACTTGAGGCAGAACAGAGGCAGGAAGAGGAGGACTTCCTTAGCTCTCAAGGCCCCCTTTATCCAGACAGTGTTCCTGCGTGCCCGCCGATCACACAGGAAGAGGACGAGGAGGAGGAGGAGGAGGAGGAGGAGGAGGAAGATTGTGTCAGTATGGAGGTGGAGCCTGGCACTCAGCATCAGCAGTCTTTAAGGGATCAGTCCCAAGGAACACATGGACTTGTACGTGGCTGGGAGGAGGTGGCTGCGGACGTTGTTGTCCTTAGTGACCCAGAGGACTCCGGACCGAATGCCTCAGCAAACCTACGCTGCATGGCCTCCCTGATCCTGCAAAGCCTGCGTAAGGATCCTCGTATTCGTGGTATCAAGGAGAAGGACCAATACTGGCTGGCAACCCTCCTTGATCCACGTTACAAGGGTAAGGTTGCGGACCTTATCTTGCCATCGCAGAGGGAGCAGAGGATGAAACATCTTCGGGAGGCCTTGCAGAAAGGTCTGTGCAACGCGTTCCCAGAGACTGGGAGGTTACAAACTCCTGTTTCTGGACAACGTGTTGCTGAGGCTTCGGTCAGTCAAAGAAGGAGCGGTGGAGAAGGTGGCCGTCTGACCGATGCGTTCAGACAATTTTTTGGTCCGCAGCCCCAAGGTATGATCGGTTCCAGCAACCATCGCCAGCGTCTGTTTTACATGGTGCAGGAATACCTAGGGGCAAGATCAGACTTGGACACCTTTCCCACCGAAAATCCTCTGGGTTACTGGGTCTTGAGGATGGATCACTGGCCAGAGCTTGCACAGTATGCAATTGAGCTACTGGCCTGTCCTGCATCCAGCGTTCTTTCGGAACGTACATTCAGTGCTGCTGGAGGCGTGGTAACCGATCACAGGGTGCGTCTGTCCACTGACTCGGTCGATCGGCTGACCTTCATAAAAATGAATCAGTCTTGGATCACCACCAGCTACCAAGCACCTGATGCTGATGTAACTGAATAATTTTTTTCAGATCCCTTCAAAGACTGCCTATGCTGATGCTGAGTGATTATCCCTGAGTAATTATCCTCTTCCTCCTCAATCATCACGCTGATAGCTTGTAAGAACATTTTTGGTTCTGGGCGCCACCACCAGTGCCTAAGGCACAATTTTTCAGCCCCTGTATAACAGGGGCGTGTAATTACAATTTTTGATGTAATACTTTGCAGCAGGGCTCGTTCCTGCATTCCAACTAGAGTGTCTGTGAGGGGTTGCAGTGTTGTGGCACCAGCACCAGTGCCTAAGGCCCAATTTTTCTGCCCCTGTCTAACAGGGGCGTGAAATTACAATTTTTGATGCAATACTTTGCAGCAGTGCTCGTTCCTGCGTTCCAACTAGAGTGTCTGTGAGGGGTTGCAGTGTTGTGGCACCAGCACCAGTGCCTAAGGCCTAATTTTTCAGCTCCTGTTCAACAGGGGCATGTAATTACAATTCTTGATCTAATATTTCACAGCAGGGCCCTGTGAGGGCTTACAGTGTTTTGGCCACAGCAACACCTAAGGCCCAAATTTCTGCTGAGTATATAGGGCAGGACCCTACTTTCAAACATCTAACTTACAAACGACTCCTACTTGCAAACGGAAGGAGACAACAGGAAGTGAGATGAAATCTACCCATAGGAAGGGAAATTCTCTCATGTAAGAGTTAATATGGGAAAACAATTTCTCCTTTCCACTGATGCTTTCCAATCCTTGTTCCACAAAAAAACCCAAATTTTCAAAAAACATTTTTCATTGGGACAAAAAAGTGAGGTGAAATCTTCTGAAGAGGAGGAAAGACGCAAAACAAATGTCACAGGGGTGATAACCCTTCCCTATGTTTTCCAAAAAGCTTAGAAAAGATTTTTTGGCTGGAGCTAAACACATTAAAAATGTTCAAAATTACAAACAGATTCTACTTAACAACAAACCTACAGTCCCTGTCTTGTTTGCACCGCCTGTATACTGCTGTTCAGAGTATATAGGGACCTTTCCTTATTTTAATTTGGGTGCGGGGTTCCCCTTAATATCCATACAAGACCCAAAGGGCCTGGTAATGGACTGGGGGGTACCCATGCCGTTTGTCTCACTGATTTTCATCCATATTGCCATGACCCGACATGACATTAAACCCGCAAGCAGTTTTAAATGAGATTTTTTCCTTTAAAAATGACATTTGGTGCAGGGACTGTTCTTTTTTTTTTGTTTAATAAGTTTTTATTAAATTTTTATGAAAGAAAATAATTACAAAATGAAACAGTTATGTCACATATTGGGTTCAAACAGTAAGGGAAGCAATTTCAGTATCAATGCTCGAATATATACAAACAATGTCAAGAAGCCTGAGATACATCAAACAATATTGAATATTCAGAGAGGAGGATGAGAGTCAATATATCAATTGGGTAGAAAAGAGGACTTCTGTCATTATAAACCAAGAAAACAAAGTATAAAAATAAAATGAGAAATCTTGCTTCAATTAGGTAAAAGAAATATAATGTAGCGAACAGAAAGTATAAGATGCAGAGAGCTTGATAATAGAAGAGATAATGAAAAAAGAGAAAAGGGGGGATGATAAATAGGATAGTAGGTAAGGTGGGAGGGAAGAAGGTGAGGGGGAGTGCTGGCATACATGTGCGAAATGTTGAGTGTCAAAACATTTTTTTTTTTTTTTTTTTTTTAATGACGATATATAAGTAGTAGATTTATGAGATCTGTACAATAATATCCTTGTATGTAGAGGTGGACTGAAATTTTACCCAAGGAGCCCAAGTGACTGAGTGTTTATCTGAAGTCCCTTTGCTGTTATGGGTGATATTCTCCATGAGCTGAACTTCATCAACCCTCTGCAACCAGGTCCTAACAGACGGAATTGCTGCTTGGCCCCAGAAGGCGGGTATTAAAGCTTTAGCTGTGTTCAAAAGATGAGGAATGAGGGAACGCTTATATGGGCCTATGGAGGTTGCAGAGGCATGAAAAAGGACAATCCACGGGTCCATGGGCAAATTGACCTCCGTAATCTGTGAAATCAGGTTGCAGATGGCCAACCAGTAGGGGCGAATAAGTGGGCAAAACCACCAGATATGTGCGTGAGTGGCTTCGTTCCCACAGTTCCTCCAGCACAATGGGGAACTGGCGGGGAACATTTGGTGAAGTCTAACGGGGGTATAATGCCATCTAGTGAGTAGTTTATAATTAACCTCCGCCATCTTAGAAGCTAGGGAGGAGGTGTGGGCCAATTGTAAGATCCTATCCCTTAAATTGTCTGAGATGGGAGAGCCCAGATCTGCTTCCCATTTTGCTAAAAAGGGTGGAAACTCAGGATTTTGAAGGGCAATAATAGCTCTATAAAATAGAGAAATACTATGTAAGGGAGGGTCTTTTGGGTAGAATATATCTTCTATTCGATTCAGATCTTGCAAACCTCTAAGCGGATGAGGGAGAGAGCTTAAAAAACACTGTAGTTGATGGTATCTCCATTTGTCTAAAAATGAGGCAGGTTTAGGGTCAATGATCGAATGTAATGGTTTGAGTGAATTGCCACGGAGGACGTGATGTAGTAAGAGAGGTTCTCTGGGTCTCCAAGCTTGAAAACCGGGATCTAGTAAACCTGGTAGAAAATATTTATGGTTAAGAAGAGGTGTTAGAGGAGAGTTATAACCCCATGAGAGTTTTTTATGTAGGGCGTCCCATATAGCTAATGAGGATATAGTGAGTGTTGAGGTGGAACGGTCAAGGTTCCTGTAGGAGCGGGGTATCCAAGGAACTACCGAGAGGTCAGCACCGCTCAGAAGGTATTCAAGTTGGACCCATAATTTTGAATCAAGAGCATATTTCCAATCGGCCACCCTAGAAAGTACAGCCGCTTGATAATACGCCTTAAAGTTAGGTAGTGCCAATCCCCCAGACATCTTGGAACGAAATAGTATCTCTCTAGATATCCTGGGGTGACCGTTCCTCCAAATAAAACGGGAGATCATGGTTTGCAAAATAGTGAAGAACCCCACTGGAACCCCTAGTGGGAGCATTTGGAAAAGAAAGAGTATACGGGGCAGTATATTCATTTTAATAATATTTACTTTTCCTAGCCAGGTATGAGACAGACTGGACCATTTTCGTAGATCTTCCCTAATCCTGTTAAGCAATGGAATGTAGTTGTGTCGGAAAAGGGAGTGAAGGTTGGGAGTGAGGTAAATTCCTAGATATTTCATATGTTTTGGTTCCCATCTAAAGGGGAAGAGAGGTTTCAGGGAAGACACCTCAGATTGGGAGAGGTTAATGTTTAAAATTTCCGATTTTGATAGGTTTATTTTGAAATTAGAGATTGATTGAAAGACGGAAAATGCTGACATTAGGTTAGGTATGGAGATGCGGGGTTGTTGAATAAAAAATAATATGTCATCAGCATATGCTGCGTATTTGTGGGAATTTTTACCAACTCGGATACCATGAATATCATCATTGTTCCTAATTGTCGCTAGAAAAGGTTCCAAGGTAATGGCAAAAAGGAGGGGGGACAGGGGGCATCCCTGTCTTGTACCATTATGTAGAGCAAAAGAGTCACTCAGCGTCCCGTTGATTCTGATCTGTGCTGTAGGGTTAGAGTAAAGGGATAAGATACGGTAGAACATCTTAGGACCCAGTCCAAAATGTCTCAATGTCATTCTAAGATAGTCCCAGTCCACCCTATCAAACGCTTTTTCAGCATCGGTGGAAAGGAGTAGGGTGGGCTGGGCGCTTCTCCGCACATATTGAATCAGGGAGATCGCTCTGAGGGAATTGTCTTTTGCTTCTCTATTGGGAATGAAACCTGATTGATCTTTGGAGATCCAGTTGGGCAGAATGGGGAGCAAACGATTCGCCATTACCTTGGCAAATAATTTGATGTCTGTATTTATTAATGAAATTGGCCTATAGCTATTACAGAGGGTAGGGTCTTTATCGGGTTTAGGGATGACAGTAATGTGAGTGGAGAGGGATTCTGGGCGTAAGCCTGAGGAGTGGGAAACTGAGTTTGCATAAGCAGTAAGATGGGGAAGCAGGATGTCACCGAATGTCTTATAGTATAGAATAGTGAACCCGTCTGGGCCAGGTGCTTTTCCAGAGGGAGTGGACTTCAAAGCGGCCTGGAATTCCTCTACCGAGAAGTCTGCCTCTAGTTCATTAAAGATAGATGCAGGTAATTTAGGTAGTTTAGCTTCTTTTAAGTAGGAGAGCATGCGTCTACGTCTCTCTTCCTGAGGTAGAGAAGATAAGTCATTTTTAACATTATAGAGATCTGCATAGAACTCCTTGAAGGCCTTGGCTATGTCTGGGGTTGCATGCGCGAGCTCTCCCGATTGTAATTTAATTTTGGGAATAAAGGACTGCGTTTGTTTAGCTTTTAATGACCTAGCCAATAACCTACTTGGTTTGTTTCCCCATTCATAGTATTTTTGTGATAAGCGTTGGAATTTTCTCTTGGTGTCTAAGTTAAGAAGAGATTTTAATTCCTCTCGTTGAAGTGTGAGTGATTGGAGATGCTCATTATGGAGAGATAGTTTATGTTGCTTATCAAGAGCGGCTATTTGTTGTAGGACCTGTTCGAGTCGCTGACCATGCTCCCCTTTCAATCTAGCACCAAGTTCAATGAACCGACCTCTAATAGTGACCTTATGAGCCTCCCAAACAATGGAGGGGGAAGTATCAGAGGGTTTGTTTTCCTTGAAATATTGTGAGAGATGAGAGGACATAATGGAAACCTCGGCTTCATTAGTGAGAAGGGAATCGTTGAGTTTCCAGTTATTAGTGCGTCGTGCTAAGGAAGGCATGGACAGCGTCATCGAAACAGGGGCATGATCCGAGATAGTTGCGGTGCCTATGTGGGCAGACTGTAAGAGGGGGAGGTGGAAGTGATCCAGAAATATATTGTCAATTCTGGAGTATGAGTGATGTGTTGAGGAGAAGTGTGAAAAGTCTCTTTCTTTGGGATGAAGGAGGCGCCAGACGTCCATAAGTTGGAGGTCCAAGAGCCTTCTTTTAATAAATTTCAGGCGTTTAAAAGAGATATTAGATTTTCCTTGGGACGTGTCTAGTGTAGGATCTAGAGACATGTTGATATCACCTGCTAATATGGTAAGACCTTTGGCGAATTGTGATAATTTGGTTAGGACTTTTGATAAAAAGGTAGGTTGATTTTGGTTTGGACAATAAACGTTTGCTAGAGTACATTGGGTATTACCGATGAAACCCTGGAGGAAAAG
This sequence comes from Lithobates septentrionalis, assembly GCA_037952835.1. Classification (NCBI taxonomy): domain Eukaryota; kingdom Metazoa; phylum Chordata; class Amphibia; order Anura; family Ranidae; genus Lithobates; species Lithobates septentrionalis. The sequence continues at coordinate 635,686 of JBBDGP010001088.1, read as the reverse complement.
AAAGCGGCCTGAATCATCTGCTAGCATGTCAGATAAACGAAAGGATATGCTTCTACTAAACCCAATAGCCACTCCCTTAGCTTTGTTAGTGTCAGATAAACTGTAATACCATTGCGGGAAAAGAGGTGAGGTCAATTTAACCGGTGTTGTATGAGTTAGATGTGTTTCCTGAAGAAAAACAATAGAACAAGCGGCTTGTTTTAGTTCACGAAATGTTTGGTGCCGTTTAGCTGCGACATTGAGACCTCTAACATTATATGTTAGGAGTTTCAGTGTAGTCATTGTTACATCTAGGTAGAGTACTTCAATCTATGCTTCCATGTATGCCAGCATGGGAGAGGGAGGGGAGGGGGAAGGAAAAAGAAGAGAAAGTGAAGTAAAGAATAGAAAAAAAAAGAAGGAAGAAAGAATGAGCTTATAGAAAAATCATAAACATGAATTAAAGAACTTTTGGGAAACGCATGAATAACACGCAGAAATCTGCAGTGGTCCCATTGGGGAAAGAGAGAGCGAGCGGCCATCCAAAACCTAAGACAGGAATTGGATAAAATAACTTTTAGGGTCGCACGCCCTCGTCAACCCCAGAAGGAGGGGGGGACTGGGATGTGTTGTCGGGGAGGAGCAATGTAAGAGACGTGCCCCAACAACGCACAGCCTATATCATATAATCAATTTGTAATAAAAAATAGACAAAATTAGTTCCAGTGAAATAAAAATAAGGGGTCGTGTAGGTAGAGACACAAATCAAATTAAACCGTAAGATACCTACTGAGCAGCATAAGTTGTAAACCAATACTGATATAACAACAGATTAACAAAAGAACATGAAAAAAGAACAGTTGTCAAACTAAACATAGGTCAGAGTTTACCAAAAATAGTCAGGTAAGTGTACCAAAAAATTAACATTTGAAATCTGACTTGGCGTCAATTTTGCTGCAGAAGAGTAAGCCTCTGTTCTGGTGAGTCAAGATTGGATGAAAAAAGAGCAAAGGACAAAGCTACGCAATTCATCCATTCTTTTGTGCAGAGCCTGGTAGAGAGGAGCGACTTGCCTTTAAAGGGGTTTTTCTCCAGACAGAATCTGTAGGATTCGAGAATTTAGGGATGGAGTTCTGCCAGCCTGGGAGTTCCATGGGTGGAAGGTTAAGAGCTTGCAAAAAAGTTGTAAGTTCCTCCGGGAACCTTAGTGTGTGGGATCGGCCATTTTTTGTGGCAATCAGGCAGGCTGGGAAGCCCCATCTGTATGTGATCCCGTCTGTGCGCAAGAGGTCAAGAAGCGGTTTTAGAGCTCTGCGACGGTCTAAGGTGTCCTTGGAGATGTCTGGAAATATGGTGATGGTCGCCCCGTCAAAATCAATGTTAGGCATGCCCCGCATCTTTATCATAATTGCATTTTTATCTTCGAAGTAATGCAGGCGACAGATAACGTCTCTGGGTTGGTCAGAGTTAGTGTTGCGGGGTCTCAGAGCCCGGTGTACACGGTCGAAGCGGAGTGGTGCGGTGACAGGATTACCCATAATGGTGTTGAAAATACCTCGTATTGATGGTTCTAGGTCACTGTCTCCAGTAGCTTCGGGTAGACCTCTGACCCGTATGTTGTTTCTTCGATTGCGGTTCTCGAGGTCTTCGAGCTTGTATAGGGAGGCCCGTTGAGCAGTAGCTAACTGGGTAACAGTGTCCTGCAGTTCTTTAATGGCTAAAGCTTGGGTGTCCTGCCGTTGCTCCGTCTCCTCCACTCTGACTAAAATATGGGACATGTCCGTCCTAACTGCAGTTATCTCTTTTTTAATAGATTTTTCCAGGTTATGAAACATGCCTGCAAGTTCTTTTTTAAGACCGCTCATCAGCGCAGTCATTTCGGAGCCAGCAGGGGAACCCGGGTCATCCATAAGATCGGAGCAGTATGAAGATGCTGGAGAGCTTCCCCTCGCAGAGGCAACGTGAGATGAGGGAGAGGCGCTCAGTCTCGAGGTTCGGGCCTGAGTGTCACGTGCGTTAGATAAATATTGTTGAATAGAGCCTGCAGATATTGAATTAGACAGTGACCTCTTGCCAGATCTTTTACCTGCTGCAGAGCGAGATTTAGCTGATTTGGAAGGCATAACTGGAACTGTTAGGCCGGTTGTTGTGTGGGGCACCTCTCATTCACATTCGCTCAGTGCCAATCATATTTCCACATGCTGTGGCTGCTTGTAGAGGTTTACTTGAAAAATCAAAGAAAGAGATAAAATAAAAAATTTTTTTAAAAAAAAAAAACCAGAAAAACTTTTGCGGAGATTGAAAGTCCCACCTCAGCTATAGATCCAGGGGATAATTAGTTGAAGCAGAATCTAGATGAGTAGGTGCAATGTTTGCATTGGGTAGGTGAGGGCACAGATGTAACAGATGTAAGTGGGGAGTATTTGGTGTACTTGGAGTACAAAGATGGCCGCCGACCTCCGTGAGTAGGCCGGAGCCGCGGATTTTCCTGAAAAGTTAAGCCGGCCGGGTGAGCACCGCTAGCGCGGAGGTCTCGGGTGACTTCTTATGGGCCCAGAAAACAGAATTTCCTCTGATGGGGGGCCGACCGAGAGGTGGATGTTAGGTGGAGGAGTATCAGGTACTCACCGCTGTGTAGAGGGAAGGATAGAACGGAGCGGTAGGCAGCTGGATGGCGTCGGACCTCCGGAGGTCGGCTTGGCAGAGGAGGGAGCTCCGGATGGAGGATACCGGGGTGGAGGAATCCCAGGTGCGGGCAGGACGCAGTGCGGGAGCTTCTCGGGGGTCCCCGGTCCGGATTAATGGAGAACGGGAGGCTCCAGGTGCCAGATAAGGCCCAAGATGGCGGCGGGCGTCCGAGGCTCGGACTGAGTTGTAGGCCCCAAACCGCTTCCAAGGGTCGAAAAGGGCCAAAAAGATTAAATATTCCCCAGGGGTCGTAGCCCAGATTGTCCAAATACCCCTGAGGTGTGTAGGTAGCCACGATGGGTAGAGGAGGGGTAGGGATGGCTTTGGATGCGGATAGCCTACACAGAGCAAAGGCAATACACGTCCTCCCTGTTGAACGTCCGGACACGCCCCCTGCAGGGACTGTTCTAAACATGGGAAACACGCGTCACTTTACAGGCATACTATAGACACCCCCCAGGTACGATATTTAAAGGAATATTTCACTTTTTTTTTTTTACTTTAAGCATCATTAAAATCACTGCTCCCGAAAAAACGGCCGTTTTTAAAAGTTTTTTTTGCATTGATACATGTCCCCTGGGGTAGGACCCGGGTCCCCAAACCCTTTTTAGGACAATACCATGCAAATTAGCCTTTAAAATGAGCACTTTTGATTTCGAACGTTCGAGTCCCATAGACGTCAATGGGGTTCTAACGTTCGTGCGAACTTGCGGTCCGTTCGCGGGTTCTGGTGCGAACCGAACCGGGGGGTGTTCGGCTCATCCCTAGTCTCTAGGAGATCTGTACAGCTGCCCAGAGCAGTGATTTTTAATGACAGTGTGTTGGTAGTTTTGTGTAGTTCTGTCTGGAATTTCTCTGCTAGTTTTTCATACATAGAGGATAGGCTGTCCTTAAGGTCAGCTTTTGTAAGCTGTGTGGGGTACTCACTGTCCTCTCGTGGTGGAGCAGAAGTCACAGGAGATACCGCTGGAGATAGAGAGCCTCGCTGGGCCTGGGCGCCATCTTTAGCCATGCCTGCCTGTTCTGCTGTGCGCAGGAGGTATGTGGTAAGGGACCTTTGAGGCTGGTGGTTCTTCGGCTTTTTGCGGGATGGGGTGCACCTGATGGTCCCAAAGGGGTGCGGGGCTATGTGAGGCTGAAAATGTGTTGAATGTGTTGAATAGCCCTGTGGGAGGGTGTTTAATCTCCGTATCCGCCGGAGCTCCTTCTAGCTGCATCCGTCTCTCATCACACCGCATCTGCACATTGTTAACGGAATGAATATTTGTGATTTTGCCTCAAAGACATCCCAGGGCTCTTCTGGCAATCTGCAGGAAGAGCTTTAATATCATAAAGAAATAGTGGACATTAATGTTTCAAAGAAGTTAGAAGTCTCACTCAAGCAACCCAATGAATGAGAACAGGAAAAAATAATTAACACCTACAACTGATCAATAAAGATTCTTATTGAAGCATCCAATAAAAATTATTTATCCAATACTGAATTGAAACTTATAAAATAGCCAAAAACATTGTACAGGCAATGTTCAGTATGTAAGCAATATGTAAGCAGCTTCATTAGGTTGAAATTTTAAAGGCAGAGATGAGATTTATCAAGAAAGCAATCATTCAAAAACAATAGCCATAAATATTGTACAGATTTGATGAACACTATGTAAGCAGCTTTACTAGGCCACAATTTAAGAGGAAAATACTGTAGCCATAATAACTGTACAGACTTAATAATAGACATGTGCACACTGAAATATTTCGTTTCGGAATTTCGTTTTCGTCCGAAAAATAAATTTATTTAGTTACTCCCGAAATTCGTTTTTATATATTTCGTTTTTTGTTAAAAATTGCATTTGTCCGAAAATCCAAATTAAGGTCGAATCTGTCATTGAAGGCTTATGGTGTCTGTCGAATGTTCAAAGAAGATTCGACGGAGCAGCTATACTGTACAACGCCGTAAAGTTTACTTGCTCCGTCGAATCTTCTTAGAACTTTCAACAGACACCATAAGCCAAAGTACGTGTGTACTTAGTTCTAGCTATTTTACTGCTCCTCCTCTTTGGTTACAATCAGCCAATAACATTCATCATCATCATTATTTTTACTTATCTTTTCTCCCCTACGTCAAATCTTTTCTCCCCTACGTCGAATCTTTCCTCTCTACGTCGAATAATCTTGGACTAATAGAGTTAAGGTTAGGCACAGGTTTGATGGACACAGATTGTTATTGTCATCATCATGTCGAATCTCCTATCTATAACGAACTGTTGTAGCAACGAAAACGAAAATAAAGCATTTGTTTATGTCGGATCTTTCGTTTTTCGGATTCTGCACTTTCGTTATCGTTTGTTAAAACGATAACGAAAATACCTGAAATTCGGACGAAAATGCATTCGGACGAAAACGAATGCACATGTCTACTTAATAAACACTTTGTACCATTGGCTGGCGGCTGTTTACTACATGATCGGCTGTGATCCTTTCACAAAATGTAAATATAGAGCGGTAACAAGATGTTACCGGGTTCTCCTCCTCACACACAGATCGTGTGTGAGAAGGAGATTGCGGTAACATCTCATTACCACTTACAGTGTACGCCAATCACATTGATTGCCCCCCAAAAAGGAGGACCTGTCACCAGCCATCAAAGTACCTCTCACCAGCCATCAATGTACCTGTCACAGTTCATCTGAGTAGCCAAGTAGCTGAGTACCTGTCACAGTCCATCTGAGTTACTGTCACAGTCCATCTGAGTACCTGAGTGCCTGTCACAGTCCATCTGAGTACCCGAGTATTTGTCACAGTCCATCTGAGTACCCGAGTACCAGATTTTTTTAAAAAAAAAGTTTTAAAAACGGCCGTTTTTTCAGGAGCAGTGATTTTAATAATGTTTAAAGTGAAACAATAAAATTCCCTGTGACGCCAGGGAAGGGAAGGGAAGTCCCGTCAAGTCACCGTGCATCAGAGGGGGCGGGGTCACCGGGTGCCCCCCCCCCTGTTATTTAAGAACCGTCAGAAGAGGAGAAGCATCACACAACGGGAACCTCCCTCCATGCCAGCATGGATGCGGAGCGGCCTGGAGAAGAAGATGAAGAAGAGAAGAAGATGAAGAAGAGAAGAAAAGAAGAGTGGGAGCCTCCCTCCATGTCATGGATGCGGAGCGGCCCAAGGAGAAGAAGGGAAGAAGACGCCATGGAGGAGATGCTGGACGAGAACACCGGAGGAAGAACCAGAAGAGCCAGAAGAACCAGAAGAAGAAGAAGATGGAGGAAGAAACCGAAGGAAGATAGAAGATAGAAGAAAGAAGAAGCATTTAAATAAAGGAATTGTCAAAAACTCTCTTGTCATTTTAAACATTTTTGACACTTTTTTAGTGAAATGGTGGGGGTACTTTTGTACCCCCTTACCATTTCACACAGGGGGGAGGGCTGGGATCTGGGGGTCCCCTTGTTAAAGGGGGCTTCCAGATTCCGATAAGCCCCCCGCCCGCAGACCTGAAGGGCCTGGTATGGAATTTAGGGGGACTCCCACGTCATTTTTTTTTAAATTTTGGTTCGGGGTTCCCCTGTGGGGAATTCCCATGCCATTTTTATCAATAAAAAACTAAAATTGTGTGCTAGCATAAATATATCATGTAATGAAATTTAAATCTGCGACTGAAAAGGTTCATTGGAATGATACCAGAAGCTGTGGTATATTTAAACCCCAGTGCAGCAAAATGACAAAACAGCAATTTATAAGTTATAACACATCTCCGTGAAGAAAAAATGTGAAAAAGAAAAAGTGAAAGTTCAAAAATGCGATTGCACTCCAAATCGCTTGAAAAACACCACATTCAGTCCGTGAAAAACAAAAGAAGAAGGTGTATGAAGAAGATAAGCCGTTCCTTCGGTATATCGCATCAGGGTAGAGAGGTGAAAGATGTAGGAATACTTCCAAACCACCGATAGTTGCGGGAGAGTAGTAATAGATGTACCCTTACCGCACTTGTTGGACCTCCTATGTAGCAAGGTCATACGAGCTTGCAGATATAACCCTCTGCAGGGACAGATGGATATCGATGTCCGGGTCTTGTTTGCGAGCACCACCCGCTCAAAGCTGATCTCTCTGAGACACCAGGTTGTGTATGGCAGGTACTGAAGCCGCACTTATCTTCTCCAGGTGCTGGGCCACCTCTTTGAAGGCACCTTGATCCATTTGCTGGGCCTCTGTATCAGCCTGATACAGTTTTCCTACCAAATCATTTTTATCAATGAACTTCTATGTGTATTGTCGGACCGGCAATGCATTAATAGCCGCGAGTAGTTTTAAATTACTTTTTTTCCTTTGGAATGTAATTTTGCTGTCAGACTGTTCTAAACACAGGAAACATGCGCCCCTTTACAGGCATACTATAGACACCCCCCAGGTATGAAATTTAAAAGGGATATTACACTTTTATTGTTTCACTTTAAGCATTATTAAAATCACTGCTCCCGAAAAAACTTCCGTTTTTAAAACTTTTTTTTGCATTGATCCATGTCCCCTGGGGCAGGACCCAGGTCCCCAAATACTTTTTATGACAATAACTTGCACATAAGCCTTTAAAATTAGCACTTTTGATTATTCATGTTCGTGTCCCATAGACTTTAACGGTGTTCGCGTGTTCGAACAAACTTTTTTCCTGTTTGCATGTTCTGGTGCAAACCGAACAGGGGGGTGTTCGGCTCATTCCTATACCTGAGTACCTGTCACAGTCCATATGAGTACCAGAGTACCGGAGTACCAGTCACAGTCCATTTGAGTACCTGAGTACCTGTCACAGTCCATCTGAGTACCCGAGTACCTGCCACAGTCCATCTGAGTACCCGAGTACCTGTCACAGTCCATATGAGTACCTGAGTACCTGTCACAGTCCATCTGAGTACCTGAGCACCTGTCACAGTCCATCTGAGTACCCGAGTACCTGTCACAGTCCATATGAGTACCAGAGTACCTGTCACAGTCCATCTGAGTACCTGATAGACATGTGCACACTGAAATATTTTGTTTCGGAATTTCGTTTTCGTCCGAAAAATATATTTATTTAGTAACTCCCAAAATTCATTTTTATTTATTTCGTTTTTTGTTAAAAATTGCATTCATCCGAAAATCCAAATTAATTAAGGTGGAATCTGTCATTGAAGGCTTATGGTGTCTGTCGAATGTTTCGCTGCTTTGTCGAATCTTCGTCGTTCATGTTGAATGTATATAGTTCAAACAGAAAATGGACTGGTGATAGTGATTAGTGATCAGACAGGTAACAAGATAGGGTATATAGAATCTCAACCTATAATATAGAATCTATAATAATAAATCCCCCCCACAACACAGGCAGCCTCCGAGGCTATCACAACACTAGCAACACTAGTATCACTATCAAGTTCACAACACTAACACAATAGCAGCAGATTATTATGAAAAAGTTCATTTGAACTGTAGCTTGCTTCACTATTGTTCTGCTGCTGTGCTTATGCTTAGTTGCTAAATAATTCGGGTTCTCTGACAAACGGACCAGCTAAGATTGACTGTCTTCTGAAATGATTCAGTGTGTGTGTCTCTCTCTGCTAGCAAATCGTAAGTGAAAGTAAGTTGGCTGTATGTGTGTACTTAGTTAGTTCTAGCTATTTTACTGCTCCTCCTCTTTGGTTACAATCAGCCAATAACAATTATCATTATCGTTATTTTTATTTTACTATGTTGAATCTTTTATCTCTATATCAAATCTTTTCTCTCTATGTAGAATAATCTTGACTAATAGAGCTAAGGTTAGGCACATTCAACCACAGGTTTGATGGACACATATTGTTATTGTTAGCATCATGTCGAATCTCCTATCTATATCAAACTGTTGTCACAACGAAAACGAAAATAAAGCATTTGTTTATGTCGGATCTTCCGTTTTTCGGATTCTGCACTTTCGATAACGAAAATACCTGAAATTTGTACGAAAATGCATTTCGACGAAAACGAATGCACATGTCTAGTACCTAAGTACCTGTCACAGTCCATCTGAGTACCTCAGTACCCGAGTACCTTTCACAGTCCATCTGAGTACCCGAGTACCTGTCGCAGTCCATATGAGTACCTGTGTACCTGTCACAGTTCATCTGAGTACCCGAGTACCTGTCACAGTCCATTTGAGTACCCGAGTATCTGAGTACCTGTCACAGTCCATATGAGTACCTGAGTACCTGTCACAGTCCATATGAGTACCAGAGTACCTGAGTACCTGTCACAGTCCATCTGAGTACCTGAGTACCTGTCACAGTCCATCTGAGTACCCGAGTACCTGTCACAGTTCATCTGAGTACCCAAGTACCTGAGTATCTGTCACAGTCCATCTGAGTACCTGAGTACCTGTCACAGTTCATATGAATACCGAGTACCTGTCACCACCCTTTAGAGTACCCGAATACCGGTCACCAGCCCATCAGATTACCTGAGTACCTATCTGTAGCCCATCAGAGTACCCGACTACCTGTCACCAGCCCATCAGAGTACCCGAGTACCTGTCACCAGCCCATCAGAGTACCCAAGTACCTGTCTGCAGCTCAAGTTACCTGTGTACCTGTCTCCAGCCCATCAGAGTACCCAAGTACCTATCTGCAGCCCATCAGAGTACCAGAGTACCTATCTGCAGCCCATGCCTCATAGAATATACGTTAGGGTGTTTGCTTTACAAAATGGGGTCATTTTGTGGGTAATTCCAGTGTCCTGGTGCTCCAAGACCTTCAAAATTGTGATAGGTAGGAATGAAATGAGATGTGTAATTTATGCTCCTAGAATGCCTGAAGGTACTACTTCAATGTTGGGCCTCTGTATGTGGCCAGGCTGTGTAAAAGTCTCACACATGTGGTATCACCATACTCAGCAAGAGTAGCAGAATGTATTTTGGGGTGTAATTTTTGCTATATACATGCTACGTGTTAGAAATATCTTATAAATTGACAACTTTGTGTAAAAAAAAAATGCGTTTTCATTTTTTTTTATTCATTTTCCAAAAAGTTCTGGAAAAAAATGTACCAAAAGACTCATTATGCCTCATAGATTATACTTTGGGTGATTGCTTTCCAAAATGGGGTCATTTTGTGGGCGCTTCCATTGTCCTGGTGCTCCAGGGCCTTCAAAAGTGTAATAGGTGGTTGAGAAATGGGATGTGTCGTTTATGCTCATAGAATACCTGAAGGTGCTACTTCAATGTTGGGCCTTTGTATGTGGCCAGGCTGTGTAAAAGTCCCATACTTGTGGTATCGCCATACTCTGGAAGAGTAGCAGAATGTATTTTGAGGTGTAATTTGATGTGTGCATATGACAAAATATATATATATATATATATATATATATATATATATATATATATATATATATATAATATGACAGTTTTGTAAAAAAAAATCTTCATTTTCCAAAGAATTGTGGGAAAAAAATTACAACTTAAAAAACTCACCATGCTACTTACTTAATACCTTGGAATGTCTACTTTCTAAAAAGGAGTCATTTGGGGATTATTTGTACTTTCCTGACTTGTTAGTGTCTCAAGAAATTAGATATACCTGATGTACTGAAGGCCTGATCAGATGTGATCAATTTTCAGTGATTGGCACCATAGTTGTAGACTCTATAACTTTCACAAAGACCAAATAATATACACTAATTTGGGTTATTTTTACCAAAGCTATGTAGCAGTATAAATTTTGGCCAAAATTTATGAAGAAAAATTTGTATAACACGCACCCCAATTTAGGAGGGAATTTTAAGGAAAAAAACTTTTAGGAGGGAAGTTGAAGGGAAAAAAACTTACATTTAAATGCCCTTCATTGCAGCCTTGTCAGTGCAGCCATGTCAGTGCAGCCATGTCAGTGCAGCCATGTCAGTGCAGCCTTCCCCAGTGCAGCCTTCCCCAGTGCAGCCTTCCCCAGTGCAGCCTTGTCAGTGCAGCCTTCCCCAGTGCAGCCTTCCCCAGTGCAGCCTTGTCAGTGCAGCCTTCCCCAGTGCAGCCTTGTCAGTGCAGTCTTGTCAGTGCAGCCTTCCCCAGTGCAGCCTTCCCCAGTGCAGCCTTGCCCCAGTGCAGCCTGGGATCCCCTGTCCCTGCTTCCAGGGCTTCAAAATCGCGGTCCGCGATTTGAAAATGGCGCCGCCAGCGCCGAAGTACAAAGAGCCGGTCCTCGGCTCTTTCCGGCGGCTCTCGTTTACTTTCGGCTCCACTCGTAGTCCCGAGCGGAGCTATCCGAGTAGGTTCGGATAGCTCCGCTCGGGACTACGAGTGGAGCCGAAAGTAAACGAGAGCCGCCGGAAAGAGCCGAGGACCGGCTCTGTGTACTTCGGCGCCGGCGGCGCCATTTTCAAATCGCGGTCCGCGATTTTGACATTTGGACAGCTTGGGATCGGCGGGGATCGGCGTATAACACGCACCTGCGACTTTCCCCTGATTTTAAGGGGAAAAAAGTGCGTGTTATACGCCGATAAATACGGTACTAATTTGCAAAATTTTATGACAGAAACAAAGAAAAAGGCATTTTTTTTTCACAAAATTTACGGTCTTTTTTTATTTATAGCACAAAAAAAACCAAAAAAAAACACTAGTGATTAAATACCACCAAAAGAAAGCTCTATTTGTGTGAAAAAAAGGACACAAATTTCATATGGGTACAGTGTTGCATGACTGAGTAATTGTCATTCAAAGTGTGAGAGCGCTGAAAGCTGAAAATTGGTCTGGGCAGGAAGGGGGTATAAGTGCCCTGTATTGAGGTGGTTAAAGTCCCACCCTCAGGGGTTTCTCTTTTCTCTTTGTCCTTCATGGGATGTGGCACACTGGGATATCTACATTATCAGAATTTTTCTCAGGCACCATGGAGAGACCGTTCTGGATGGTAAGGAATAGCAGGCTACACGCTTGGAGCTCAGCTCCTTTTACAGGCCTAATGTTATAATGCTGGAATGGTGCTATTTATGTGTACAGGGGCTCTGTGGGACAACAAGCTCCAGTGCACATGGCGCACACAAGGAAGTGATAATTTGAGTTTGGCCACAATGTATAGACAAAAGTAGTGTTGCGCAATCACAATATAGTATTATAAACATTTAAAATCATTAAAATGGTTGATTTAGAACCATAGAAACAGATATGAAAAAGTAAAAAATAAAATGGACTAAAAAAATATTAATAAAATAAAAATACAAATAATAATTATACATAAAAAAAAATAAAAATAAGAAAAACAATAAAGAATCTGCATTATGTGTAACAAATATGGGCACACTCAAATCAGTATTCATAAAAATCAATACACACATATATATATATATATATATATATATATACACACATATACATATACATATACAGAGAGAGAGAGAGAGAGTATATTGAATATACGTTCATGCATATACGTTTACACGTTAGAGATATGCAGGGGAGGAGACATATATGGACAATTGTAATCTTAGTATGATCATGGGTGAAGGAGAAAAATAAAAGCATTTTTCTAAAACTATATATATACACCAGTGGCGGAATTATCAGGGTCGCTGCAGTCGCACTTGCGACTGGGCCCTGTAGTCCTGTCAATTAAGGGGGTTTGCTGTTGTGAGTTCAGCATGTGTCGGTTCGTTCCGCTGTGGACCGCCCCGCCCCCGCCTATCCAGAGACAGAGAGAATGTAGGGAGGCGGGACGGACACTGCTGACATCAAGTAAGAGAAGGAGGGGGAGAAGCTGCAGGAGGTCGCGGCCGCTGTGTAGAGACAGTGACACGTGGAGCGCAGGGAGCCGAGAGAGACACGGAGCAATGCAGGGGAAACCGAGTGGACACTGACAACAAGTAAGTGTCTCTGATTGCGGCACCCAGCGCTGCCAATGAACCCAGTCCCCACCACCACCGCTGATTCCATCCCACCACAGCCACTCATCCCTTCCGCCCAGCACTGACACTCATCCCCCCCAGCACTGAAACTGATCCCACCCCCAGCACTGACACTCATTTCACCCCCCCCACCATCACAGCCACTCATCCCCCCAGCACTGAAACTGATCCCACCCCCCCACCCCTCACTGACACTCATCCCCCCAGCACTGGCACTGATCCCACCCCCCCCCACTCATTCCACCCCACACCCCCCACTGACACTCATTCCACCCCCCCACCAGCACTGACACTCATCCCCCCAGGACTGGCACTGATCCCCCCCCCCACTCATTCCACCCCACACCCCCCACTGACACTCATTCCACCCCCCCACCAGCACAGCCACTCATACCCCCAGCACTGACACTGATCCCCCCCCCAGCACTGACACTGATCCCCCCCCAGCACTGACACTGATGCCACCCCCAGCACTGACACTAATACCCCCCCACCAGCACTGACACTGATCCCACCCCCCCACCAGCACAGCCACTCATCCCCCCACCACTGACACTGATCCCATCCCCCAGCACTGACACTCATTCCACCCCCCCACCAGCACAGCCACTCATACCCCCAGCACTGACACTGATCCCACCCCCCCAGCACTAACACTGATCCCACCCCCCCAGCACTGACACTCATACCCCCCCACCAGCACTGACACTCATATACCCCAGCACTGACACTGATCCACCCCCACTCATTCCATCCCCCCAGCACTGACCCCATCCCCCCAGCACTGACACTGATCCCACCCCCCCACTCATTCCACCCCCCCACCAGCACAGCCACTGATTCCACCCCACCAGCACTGACACTGATCCCACCCCCCAGCACTGACACTGATCCCACCCCCCAGTACTGACACTCATACCCCAACACCAGCACTGACACTCATCCCTCCAGCACTGACACTGATCCCACCCCCCACTCATTCCACCCCCCCCCCCCCACAAGCACAGCCACTCATCCCCCCAGCACTGACACTGATCCCCCCCCCCCCAGCACTGACACTGATCCCCCCCCAGCACTGACACTGATGCCACCCCCCAGCACTGACACTCATACCCCCCACCAGCACTGACACTGATCCCACCCCCCCCCCCACCAGCACAGCCACTCATACCCCCCACCACTGACACTGATCCCACCCCCCAACACTGACACTCATTCCACCCCCCCACCAGCACAGCCACTCATCCCCCCAGCACTGACACCCATTCCACCTCCCCCACCAGCACAGCCACTCATCCCCCTAGCACTGACACTCATTCCACCCCCCCACCAGCACTGACACTCATTCCACTCCCCCCTGCACTGACACTCATCCCCCCAGCACTGACACTGATCCCACCCCCCACCACTGACACTCATTCCACCCCCCCCCCCAGCACAGCCACTCATCCCCCCCCACTGACACTCATTCCACCCCCCACCAGCACTGCCACTCATCCCCCTAGCACTGACACTCATTCCACCCCCCCCCCACCAGCACTGACACTCATTCCACTCCCCCCCCGCACTGACACTCATCCCCCCAGTACTGACACTCATCCCACCCCCCAGCACTGACACTCATTCCACCCCCCCAGCACAGCCACTCATCCCCCCCACCACTGACACTCATTCCACCCCCCCCCAGCACAGCCACTCATCCCCCCCACCACAGCCACTCATCCCCCGAGCACTGACACTTACCCCATCCCCCCCAGCACTGACACTCATTCCATTCCCCCCAGCACTGACACTCATTTCCCCCCCCCCAGCAATCCCACTCATCCCATCCCCCCAACACTGTCACTCATCACATCCTACGAGCAGGGGTGTATGTACAGGAGTTGCTGGGGTCACAATTGCATGCTCCAGGGTTTCCGTGCAGCCCCTGTACACCCTGGATAGGAGGGGTGGCATATAGAGGAACCGTTCCCCTTCATTTTCCTCCTGCAGCCTGCAGCTGAAAGGCTGCAGGAGGAAAATAAAGGGGAACGGTTCCTCTATATGCCGCCCCTCGCTATCCACCACCTGCTGCCCCAAGCTCCTGTCTACTCTTTGGCCCCCCTCATCCCCCACAGTGCTGTCGGGTTCCCCCCTCTCCTCTCCTTCCCGGCTGCTGCGGGGGGATGCTTTCTGGATGGAGAGTGGGGAAGGGGCCGGTAAATGTGTAATTTCCGGCTCCTCCCATATCTTAATGAATAGAGTCAGTGATCCGCAGGGATCACTGACCCAGTTCATTTATAACTGAGGCATAGTAAAATGTGTTTACTATGCTTCAGTTTGTGAATGAACAGGAAGCTCTGTATGGAGCTATTTCTGTCCATTCATTCTGTGGAGCTGAGGCTGCAGAGATGGAGATTGTGGGCTGTGTCCTCAATCTCATTTCTCTGTTTCAAAGATGAAACATCAGAGGTCTGTTTAGACCCCTGATATCTCACCCACAGTCCATACTCCCATCGCACACATTCCACAATTAAAGACAGTTATTTTCAGTGTTCTCGTGTGTGGAGATATGTTTTTAATTGATCTATTGTAGCAGTCATCGATAAAGGATGAGAATTGTGGTGTGTGTGGGGGGGGGGGCATTGAAAGACCCAGCCTTGGGGTGGCAAAGGGAGTAAATCCAGGCCTGCCTCCAGTACCACCACCCCCCCCTCCAGTACCACCACCACCCCCCTCCAGTACCACCACCACCCCCCTCCAGTACCACCACCACCCTCCAGTACCACCACCCCCCTCCAGTACCACCACCACCCCCCCTCCAATACCACCACCACCCCCCTCCAGTACCACCCCCCCTCCAATACCACCACCACCCCCCTCCAGTACCACCCCCCCTCCAATACCACCACCACCCCCCTCCAGTACCAGTGGAAAAAAATATAGTATCAAAATCATGCTTTTCGGGGGGGCCCCTTCATGATTTCTTGCACCGGGGCCCTGAGGTTTCTAGTTACGCCACTGATATACACCCTGTTCCAAATTATTATGCCAATGATATTTTTCTCATTTACCTACATAATTGATGCAAATAACAGTCAGCATAATTCTCATGTTATCAACTATTAAGAGTACAATTCAAATTTTATTGAACAAACCTCCTAATGATAAGTTTTTTTTTCAAAATAAAAAAAACTTACAATGTACTGTTCCAAATTATTATGCACAGTAAGTTTCAAAACACTTTATAGGTTGTAAAGAACTGAAAATTGTCATTTGTTGTGTTTGCAGCATATTTACTGAAATCAAAAGCTATTTCAATCAAACTTTGAACAACATTTTAACTTTTTAAACATTTTAACAGGTCACGTTACATTTTAACATAGGACCCCTTATTTGATAGCAGCTTCACAAGTCTTGCATCCATTGAACTTTGTTTCTGCTTGCATTTGTTTGCAAGATGTCAGAATAGCCTCCCAGAACTGCTGTTTGGATGTAAACTGCCTCCCACCCTCATAGATCTTTTGCTTGAGGATGCTCCAAAGGTTCTCAATAGGATTGAGGTCAAGGGAAGATGGAGGCAACACCATGACTTTCTCTTCTTTTATCCCCATAGTAGCCATTGATGCAGAGGTATTCTTTGCAGCATGAGATGCTTTTATTACGGAAAGCATAGTTCTTCCTTCTGTACCAGGGAAGGAAGTGGTCAGTCAGGAACTCCACAGACTTTTCAGCGGTCATCTTTACACCTTCAGGGACCCTAAAAGGGCCGACCAGCTCTCTTCCTATGATTCCTGCCCAAAACATGACTCCACCACTGCCTTGCTGACATCACAGCCTTGTTGGAACAGGACCATCCAGGGTTGCACAGCACTTATCAGTGAACAGGACTGTTTCAAAATTAGTCTTCATGTATTTTTCTGCCCAATGCAGCCGTTTCTGCTTGTGAGCATTGGTTAGTGGTGGCCGAATGGAAGGTTTATGCACAGTTGTAAGTCTATGAAGGACTCTACACCTTGATGTCCGTGGGACTCCAGAGGCACCAGCAGCTTCAAATATCTGTTTGCTGCTATGTAATGGTGTTTTAGCAGCTGCTTTCTTGATCCGATGCATGGATCTGGCAGAAATCTTCCTTAATGTGCCTTTATGCGCACAAAACCCGTCTGTGCTCTGAATCAGCCACAAATCTCTTAATAGTGCGATGATCACGCTTAAGTTTTCGTGAAATATCGAATGTTTTCATACTTCGTCCAAGGCATTGAACTAATTCACTCTTTTCGGCAGCAGAGAGATAATTTTTTTTCCCCCATATTGCTTGAAAATGGTGCTCTTCTTAATAATGTGGAACACCCTCCCTTAGTAGTTTCTCCTTTAATTGGGCTCATCTGGCAATCTAATTATCACAGGTGTCCGAGATTGTTTCAGTGATCAAAAGAGCCCTGAGACACAATGCCATCCATGAGTTAAACTGAAAAACAAAATATTTAACCACTTGACGACCGCCTCACGCCGATGTACGTCGGCAAAGTGGCACGGACAGGCAAAATCACGTACATGGTACGTGATTTGCCTTCCGCGGGTGGGGGGTCCGATCGGACCCCCCCCCGGTGCCCGAGGCGGTCGTCGTTTGTCCAGCGGCGATCGGTGGTGAGGGGGAGACCATCCGTTCGTGGCCCCCCCCCTCGCGATCGCCACCGGCCAATCGAATCATTCCTTTGCTGCTGTATGCTAAACAGCAGCAAAGGAAATGATGTCATCTCTCCTCGGCTCGGTAATTTCCGTTCCGGCCCGAGGAGAGAAGACATCAATGTGAGTGCACCAACACACACAGTAGAACATGCCAGGCACACAAAACACCCCGACCCCCCCCCCCCCGATCGCCCCCCGATCCCCCCCCAATCACCCCCCCCCCGTCACAAACTGACACCAGCAGTTTTTTTTTTTTTTTTCTGATTACTGCATAGTGTCAGTTTGTGACAGTTACAGTGTTGGGACAGTTACTGTTACCCCCCTTTAGGTCTAGGGTACCCCCCTAACCCCCCCTAATAAAGTTTTAACCCCTTGATCACCCCCTGTCACCAGTGTCACTAAGCGATCATTTTTCTGATCGCTGTATTAGTGTCGCTGGTGACGCTAGTTAGGGACATAAATATTTAGGTTCGCCGTCAGCGTTTTATAGCGTCAGGGACCCCCATATACTATCTAATAAATGTTTTAACCCCTTGATTGCCCCCTAGTTAACCCTTTCACCACTGATCACCGAATAACCGTTACGGTTGACGCTGGTTAGTTTGTTTATTTTTTATAGTGTCAGGGCACCCGCCGTTTATTACCGAATAAAGGTTTAGCCCCCTGATCGCCCGGCGGTGATATGCGTCGCCCCAGGCAGCGTCAGATTAGCGCCAGTACCGCTAACACCCACGCACGCAGCATACACCTCCCTTAGTGGTATAGTATCTGAACGCATCAATATCTGATCCGATCAGATCTATACTAGCGTCCCCAGCAGTTTAGGGTTCCCAAAAACGCAGTGTTAGCGGAATCAGCCCAGATACCTGCTAGCACCTGCGTTTTGCCCCTCCGCCCGGCCCAGCCCAGCCCACCCAAGTGCAGTATCGATCGATCACTGTCACTTACAAAAGACTAAACGCATAACTGCAGCGTTCGCAGAGTCAGGCCTGATCCATGCGATCGCTAACAGTTTTTTTGGTAGTATTTTGGTGAACTGGCAAGCACCAGCCCCAGGCAGGGTCAGGTTAGCGCCAGTACCGCTAACACCCACGCACGCAGCATACGCCTCCCTTAGTGGTATAGTATCTGA
Source organism: Lithobates septentrionalis (assembly GCA_037952835.1). Classification (NCBI taxonomy): domain Eukaryota; kingdom Metazoa; phylum Chordata; class Amphibia; order Anura; family Ranidae; genus Lithobates; species Lithobates septentrionalis. Next base: position 617,346 of record JBBDGP010001088.1, on the reverse strand, counting down.
ACGGATCAATATCTGATCTGATCAGATCTATACTGGCGTCCCCAGCAGTTTAGGGTTCCCAAAAACACAGTGTTAGCGGAATCAGCCCAGATACCCGCTAGCACCTGCGTTTTGCCCCTCCGCCCGGCCCAGCCCACCCAAGTGCAGTATCGATCGATCACTGCCACTTACAAAACACTAAATGCATAACTGCAGCGTTCGCAGAGTCAGGCCTGATCCCTGCGATCGCTAACAGTTTTTTTGGTAGTATTTTGGTGAACTGGCAAGCACCAGCCCCAGGCAGCGTCAGGTTAGCGCCAGTACCGCTAACACCCACGCACGCACTGTACACCACCCTTAGTGGTATAGTATCTGAACGGATCAATATCTGATCCGATCAGATCTATACTAGCATCCCCAGCAGTTTAGGGTTCTCACAAACGCAGTGTTAGCGGGATCAGCCCAGATACCTGCTAGCACCTGCGTTTTGCCCCTCCGCCCGGCCCAGCCCAGCCCACCCAAGTGCAGTATCGATCGATCACTGTCACTTACAAAAGACTAAAACGCATAACTGCAGCGTTCGCAGAGTCAGGCCTGATCCCTGCGATCGCCAACAGATTTTTTGGTAGCGTTTTGGTGAACTGGCAAGCGCCAGCGGCCTAGTACACCCCGGTCGTAGTCAAACCAGCACTGCAGTAACACTTGGTGACGTGGCGAGTCCCATAAGTGCAGTTCAAGCTGGTGAGGTGGCAAGCACAAGTAGTGTCCCGCTGCCACCAAAAAGACAAACACAGGCCCGTCGTGCCCATAGTGCCCTTCCTACTGCATTCGCCAATCCTAATTGGGAACCCACCGCTTCTGCAGCGCCCGTACTTCCCCCATTCACATCCCCAACCAAATGCAGTCGGCTGCATGAGAGGCATTTTCTTTATGTCCTCCCGAGTACCCCTACCCAGCGAACGCCCCCAAAAAAGATATTGTGTCTGCAGCTAGCGCGGATATAGGCGTGACACCCGCTATTATTGTCCCTCCTGTCCTGACAATCCTGGTCTTTGCATTGGTGAATGTTTTGAACGCTACCATGCACTAGTTGAGTATTAGCGTAGGGTACAGCATTGCACAGACTAGGCACACTTTCACAGGGTCTCCCAAGATGCCATCGCATTTTGAGAGACCCGAACCTGGAACCGGTTACAGTTATAAAAGTTAGTTACAAAAAAAAGTGTAAAAAAAAAAAAAAAAATATATATATAAAATAAAAAAAAATAGTTGTCGTTTTATTGTTCTCTCTCTCTCTATTCTCTCTATTGTTCTGCTCTTTTTTACTGTATTCTATTCTGCAATGTTTTATTGTTATTATGTTTTATCATGTTTGCTTTTCAGGTATGCAATTTTTTATACTTTACCGTTTACTCTGCTTTATTGTTAACCATTTTTTTGTCTTCAGGTACGCCATTCACAACTTTGAGTGGTTATACCAGAATGATGCCTGCAGGTTTAGGTATCATCTTGGTATCATTCTTTTCAGCCAGCGGTCGGCTTTCATGTAAAAGCAATCCTAGCGGCTAATTAGCCTTTAGACTGCTTTTACAAGCCGTGGGAGGGAATGCCCCCCCCCCACCATCTTCCGTGTTTTTCTCTGGCTCTCCTGTCTCAACAGGGAACCTGAAAATGCAGCTGGTGATTCAGCCAGCTGACCATAGAGCTGATCAGAGACCAGAGTGGCTCCAAACATCTCTATGGCCTAAGAAACCGGAAGCTACGAGCATTTTATGACTTAGATTTCGCTGGATGTAAATAGCGCCATTGGGAAATTGGGGAAGCATTTTATCACACCGATCTTGGTGTGGTCAGATGCTTTGAGGGCAGAGGAGAGATCTAGGGTCTAATAGACCCCAATTTTTTCAAAAAAGAGTACCTGTCACTACCTATTGCTATCATAGGGGATATTTACATTCCCCGAGATAACAATAAAAATGATTAAAAAAAAATAAAAATGAAAGGAACAGTTTAAAAATAAGATAAAAAAGCAAAAAAATAATAAAGAAAAAAAAAAAAAAAAAAAGCACCCCTGTCGCCCCCTGCTCTCGCACTAAGGCGAACGCAAGCGGCGGTCTGTCGTCAAACGTAAACAGCAATTGCACCATGCATGTGAGGTATCACCGCGAAGGTTAGATCGAGGGCAGTAATTTTTGCAGTAGACCTCCTCTGTAAATCTAAAGTGGTAACCTGTAAAGGCTTTTAAAGGCTTTTAAAAATGTATTTATTTTGTTGCCACTGCACGTTTGTGCTCAATTGTAAAGCATGTCATGTTTGGTATCCATGTACTCGGCCTAAGATCATCTTTTTTATTTCATCAAACATTTGGGCAATATAGTGTGTTTTAGTGCATTAAAAATTTTAAAAAGTGAGTTTTTTCCCCAAAAAATGCGTTTGAAAAATCGCTGCGCAAATACTGTGTGAAAAAAAAAAATGAAACACCCACCATTTTAATCTGTAGGGCATTTGCTTTAAAAAAATATATAATGTTTGGGGGTTCAAAGTAATTTTCTTGCAAAAAAAAAACTTTCATGTAAACAATAAGTGTCAGAAAGGGCTTTGTCTTCAAGTGGTTAGAAGAGTGGGTGATGTGTGACATAAGCTTCTAAATGTTGTGCATAAAATGCCAGGACAGTTCAAAACCCCCCCAAATGACCCCATTTTGGAAAGTAGACACCCCAAGCTATTTTCTGAGAGGCATGTCGAGTCCATGGAATATTTTATATTGCGACACAAGTTGCGGGAAAGACAATTTTTTTTTTTTTTGCACAAAATTGTCACTAAATGATATATTGCTCAAACATGCCATGGGAATATGTGAAATTACACCCCAAAATACATTCTGCTGCTTCTCCTGAGTACAGGGATACCACATGTGTGAGACTTTTTGGGAGCCTAGCCGCGTACGGAACCCCGAAAACCAAGCACCGCCTTCAGGCTTTCTAAGGGCGTGAATTTTTGATTTCTCTCTTGACTGCTTATCACAGTTTCGGAGACCATGGAATGCCCAGGTGGCACAAACCCCCCCAAATGACCCCATTTTGGAAAGTAGACACCCCAAGCTATTTGATGAGAGGTATAGTGAGTATTTTGCAGACCTCACTTTTTGTCACAAAGTTTTGAAAATTGAAAAAAGAAAAAAAAAAAAGTTTTTTCTTGTCTTTCTTCATTTTCAAAAACAAATGAGAGCTGCAAAATACTCACCATGCCTCTCAGCAAATAGCTTGGGGTGTCTACTTTCCAAAATGGGGTCATTTGGGGGGGTTTTGTGCCACCTGGGCATTCCATGGCCTCCGAAACTGTGATAGGCAGTGAAGAGTGAAATCAAAAATTTTCACCCTTAGAAATCCTGAAGGCGGTGATTGGTTTTCGGGGTCCCGTACACGGCTAGGCTCCCAAAAAGTCCCACACATGTGGTATCCCCGTACTCAGGAGAAGTAGCTAAATGTATTTTGGGGTGCAATTCCACATATGCCCATGGCCTGTGTGAGCAATATATCATTTAGTGACAACTTTGTGCAAAAAAAAAAAAATGTGTCACTTTCCTGCAACTTGTGTCAAAATATAAAATATTCCATGGACTCAATATGCCTCTCTGGAAATAGCTTGGGGTGTCTACTTTCCAAAATGGGGTCATTTGGGGGGGTTTTGTGCCACCTGGGCATTCCATGGCCTCCGAAACTGTGATAGGCAGTAAAGAGTGAAATCATAAATTTACGCCCTTAGAAATCCTGAAGGCGGTGATTGGATTTCGGGGCCCCGTACGCGGCTAGGCTCCCAAAAAGTCCCACACATGTGGTATCCCCATATTCAGGAGAAGCAGCAGAATGTATTTTGGGGTGCAATTCCACATAGGCCCATGGCCTGTGTGAGCAATATATCATTTAGTGACAACTTTTTGTAAATATTTTTTTTTTTGTCATTATTCAATCACTTGGGACAAAAAAAATAAATATTCAATGGGTTCAACATGCCTCTCAGCAATTTCCTTGGGGTGTCTACTTTCCAAAATGGGGTCATTTGGGGGGGTTTTGTACTGCCCTGCCATTTTAGCACCTCAAGAAATGACATAGGCAGTCATAAACTAAAAGCTGTGTAAATTACAGAAAATGTACCCTAGTTTGTAGACGCTATAACTTTTGCGCAAACCAATAAATATACGCTTATTGACATTTTTTTTACCAAAAACATGTGGCCGAATACATTTTGGCCTAAATGTATGACTAAAATTGAGTTTATTGGATTTTTTTTATAACAAAAAGTAGAAAATATCATTTTTTTTTCAAAATTTTCGGTCTTTTTCCATTTATAGCGCAAAAAATAAAAACCGCAGAGGTGATCAAATACCATCAAAAGAAAGCTCTATTTGTGGGAAGAAAAGGACACAAATTTCGTTTGGGTACAGCATTGCATGACCGCGCAATTAGCAGTTAAAGCGACGCAGTGCCAAATTGGAAAAAGACCTCTGGTCCTTAGGCAGCATAATGGTCCGGGGCTCAAGTGGTTAATCTTTGTGACACTGAAATAGAATTTGCATAATAATTTGGAACAGGGTATACATACACGCATATACACGCATGTACACACGGATATGCTCATACATACGTACACACAGTAAAATGTTTTTTTTACAAAGTAAAATCTTATATGGATACAAGAAGGTGTGGCTAATTTCTAGTACAACAGTATAACTCAATGATGATCATAATGAAAATGACAATAATAATAATAGTAAAAGTTGGGATAATAATAATGATGGTGATCGTACTTGTGTAAACATACACACATCTGTAAACCATGTGGTGATTGATATGGTTTAAAAAATGATATAAGAGGATCTTTGGTAACAGTAGTATACCATGGCAAAACACAACAGCTGTAGTCAGATGACATCAAAGGTGGTTTGTCCAATCCAAAAAGATTCCTGTTGGCATAGACTTTTGAAATGTTCAGCCGCAGGGAGTGACTTAGGAATTGATGCTATAACCCAGACTTTGAGGGCCACTGTAGATATTTTGTGATGGAGCAGAAAATGTTAAGGGACACTGTGATGATCTTGACCTTTCTCGATAAAACGTCTGTGTTCACCGCAACGAGCCCTAAGGGCCCGATGGTTCTTCCTACGTAGAACAGCCCACATGGACAAGTAAGGCAGTACACAACGTAGTCGGTAGAACAATTGAAAAAATCTTTCAGCGTGTTTGTCTTGCCTTTGGCTGAAAATGTTTTCTGACCATGTTAGACAAACTAGCATGTAAGACAGAGTGTTTTCTTACATTGATACATGCCTACAAGTGGAATGAGAACCAGGGGGGCACGGAATGGATTGAGTTGGCTTGATCTTACTGGGAGCAATTTTGCTCTTAATATTATGGGCTTTCCTGTATGCTACCTTTGGTTGAGTCGCCAGAGTGGTTTTAAGGTGGGGATCTTCAAGGAGTATTGGCCAATGAGTAGATAAGATCTTTTCCATTTTTTTAAATTTGGCGTGAAATTGGGTTATGAATTGGGTAGGTTGTCTTGTATTGGGGGGCTCGTCAGCCCGGGAAGTGGTTATTGGATGTCGATAGTGTTGAAATGCTTCTTCAACTAGAGAGGTAGGATAGCCTTTGTCCAGAAACTTGTGGGTGAGGAGTGAGCCATGGCTGTCATAATCATTGTCCCTCATGCAATTTCTACAGAGGTGGCAGAACAGGCATTGTGGGATGTTCTTCACCCACCTCGGGTGATGGCAACTGTCAAAGTGAATAAAATAGTTGCCCATAGTCAGATTGGCATAGCTTGGGGCAAAGTTTGCTCCCATGGCTGTGCCATTTATCTGAAGGATATGGGCATTATTGAAATCAAACTAGTTGTGCTTCAAACAGAACATGAAGGCTTCTAAGATAATAACAGAAAGAAAACTGCGCTAGAAAAATTAAAAATCAGTGTGTGCACACATATTGTTAGAAGTCCATCCGTAGCATATACACAGGTGTCAATTAACAGTCCGTGCAGAGTTCACAAAGGTATGTATCCACATCTTCAATCAAGGTGACAACACACTTAGAACCACTGCAGAAATAAGTGTAGAAGATAGGACAGTCCTCCACCTATAAGCCAACTACCTCTTACCAGCTCCCTTGATCTCTGGTAAGGAGATCAAATACGCTTTTTAGCTTATGACCCAGCTACAGTCTTGGGATGGAACATCAGATATAGTCTCCGTGATTTCCTTAAATAAGTCTCAACAGCATATCCATGGGCTGTACGTTGTTCCGCAAAAGCAGAATAGCGGGTGCTTGCAAGTCCTGAGGTACCGCCACGAACATCAGAGCGAGAGCAATAATTCAAGCGCCAGACCTCCTCCGTAATGCCAAACTGGTAACAATCTATGTACTTGTGTAGGATGTAGTAGATCTTCTGTTTTTAATATCAAATATCGCAATGTAATCCCGCCAACTAGCTTCAGAGGGGATGGTCTCATATGGCACAGCAATCCCGCTTCTATGAGTGTCAGACTGACAAACATGTTCTTCTTCCTCCCTCCTCTAAGATAAAATGGGCTTGTTGTGGATTGGTGTGTGGATTTTCAGCTAGGAAATGTTCGACAGCCTGAATCCCCATATCATGGGGGATAGAGGTGTACAGAGATGATACATCCAGAGAGAGCCACTAATAAGTGGGCTCCCAGGAGTACGGTTTAAGTGTGTCCAGTAGGTAGGGACCATCGCAAATATAGAAAGGTAAATTTTGGGCCAAAGGTTGCAAAAATTGGTCAATGTAAATCGAAAAACCACTTGTCACACTGTCCATAGCTGCCACTATGGGGTGACCGGGAGGATTAATTAGGTCTTTGTAAATCTTTGGCAGGTGGTAAAAATATGGTGTTCTATAGAAGTTTTTCTTAAGAAATGAGGCCTTGGATTTAGAAATGATGTCCTCTTCTAGGGCCCTACTGGTAATTTCTGTGGCTTCAAGGGAGTATTGGGTGGTGGGATCTTGGGGAAGGGTTTTGTATGTAGTGATTTTAGACAATAATCTACATGATTCCAGTAGATAGTCAGTCCTATTTTGGACCACTATACTACCCCCTTTGTCAGCTGGTTTTATGACAATGGAATAATTCTTTGTGAGCTGTTCCAAGGCCTGTCACTCCAAAGGACTGAGGTTGGATCTAAGATGGGTCTGTGAAGTACCTGATTTACATGTTAATAAATTCTGAGTAAACAACTTGATAGAAGGTGTGAAGGTATGGGCCTTTGCAGTGGGTGGGATTGAATATAGATTTGGGACGTAAGGCTGTGTGTGTAATGGGTGGGGAGGTGGGGCAGTGTTTGGTTAGCCAGTCTAGGTCATTGTTGTAACTTTCTGCATATAGTTCAAATATTGGACAATCTGTGTCGGTGACAGCACTGTATGAAACAGGTTATAGATTTTTACAGTTTTCGCATTTACTCTTTTCTTTCTGCCTCTGCCCCCTCCATCCTCTTTTATGTGTTTCCTTTTGCTTAGGCTCGGTGGGGGGCCTGTTACTAAAAAAATCAAAATTAGGGGGTAAGGCGGGGCTGAGAGGTATGGTATGGGTACCATGTAAGGAATCTACTGACATCTCTGTGGTTACAGTTTCCTATCCTGCCTGTTTTAGCCTAAACTAAGCAGCAGGATGGTCTACTGTACTAGTTGTTACTTATCTTACTCATTAATATACTCTTATACCAATGTTCCTTCCCATGCTCATGTGATGTCATCTACTATGGAGTTGATAACCAATATTAAAAGAAATAAGCATTTAGTTGTTGAAGAATGTTTTAATCTGTTCCATAGAGATTTTTTTCATACATCATGTCCCATTTTTTTTTTTTTAAATCATTTTCAGCCCTCGGTACTAATTTCAGGAGACTAGAAGATCTTATTTCTAGTGCAAATCAACAATGGTGGGACAAGTTTTTTCTACAACAGTATATTACCTATAAAATCTCACCCAGGGGATTTAGGATCCTAAAGCAATGCTGCCCAGAGATTTTTCAACATTCAAGCATTAAAAAACCTACTGGACATGCTTAAATCATACTCTTGGGAGCCCACTTATTGGTGGTTCTCTCTGGACGTATCATCTCTGTACACCTCTATCACCCGGCTGTCGTACATTTCCTAGCTGAAAATCCATGACAAGTCCATTTTATCTTAAAAGCCTTAATGTTCTGTTTGAAGCATTTTGATTTCAATAATACCCACTACCTTCAGATAAATGGCACAGCCATGGGAGCAAACTTTGCCCCAAGCTATGCCAATCTGACTATGGGCTTTTAGGAGCACCTATACCTGTCCAACAACCATCCTTTCAAATCCCATGTGATCTACTATGGTCGTTACTGTCAGGAAAGGTTCCCTCCACTGGTAATATCTATCATTTGGCATGCAGTACTGAAGTCCACCAGCAGGTGTCTCCTGGGAGTTTGGAACTGTCAGAGCTTTTTCCTGCTGGTATTATGTCATCTTTGGGCTGCAGTACTGGCATCCACCAGCTGATGGATCCTGGCAGTGTTGAGCAGACATTACCTTCTGCAATTAGGCATCACCTGACTTTGAAGACCCCTAGGTCGAAACGCGTCGGGTACATACACCACTCTCTTTGTTGCCCATTTGTTTTTATCCATCGTGATCACGCTTTTATTTGTGTATGGTCGTTTTTGTAAATAAAAACACCCTTTTTTATCTGCACCATGTGGAGGCACATTCTTTTTGTTTCCACATTTACCGCATGAGATCCAGTCCCTCCAACTGCTCCTTTCGGGGGACCGTTTGTGAAACTTCTGATGCACGCTGGGACGGTTCGGTGTGAGGACGGTTCGTTGTGAGGACCCATCCGGTTGCCGGCCGAGATCCATACAGACCACAATCCAAGGGATTGGCGATTCCTGAGCTCCCATTCTACGTCATTTGTGACAAACTGCGCATGCGATTCCCTGTCGCTGACATGGGAATCCACAGGATCTGGTAAGAGGCTTTTTTGCACTTTCTCTGAATGACCCATTGGGACCCAGTTTCTCGGTTGGGAAGTCGCTGTATGATGCCAGGTGTTTTCTGACAACCATCAGACCATCACCACCCCTTGGAGTACTTACACCTCCTGTGCGGTTGGACATTCACATCCATCTATGGACGTTTGTGTTTCAAGGCACCTGTGGTTAATTAGTGATTTCTTTACTGTTTCACCATTTTAAAGACCTATGTTCCTTTGTATATGCGCTGCATTTTTCCATATGCCTATTTTGTTGTTTTTGTCAAACTGTATGCAGCAGCTTTTTATTTATTTCACTGGTTAGCGCGGTGTTTTCTATTTACCTCTGACACCAGCAGGTGTCTCCTGGGAGTTTGGAACTGTCAGAGCTTTTTCCTGCTGGTATTATGTCATCTTTGGGCCGCAGTACTGGCATCCACCAGCTGATGGATCCTGGCAGTGTTGAGCAGACATTACCTTCTGCAATTAGGCATCACCTGACTTTGATAGCAGCTATAGCCTAAATACCTGGCAAGTGCACACACACCTTGCCCTGGTATTGTCCTTGTGCCCTGACCTGCAGGATGTTTATCTGTGATCCTGATCCTGGACCTGAACCCCGATTCCTGTATCCTGTATCCTGAACCCTGAACCTGTTTGTTTTTGTTCCTGTATCCCTGGATCCTTGCCCTGCAGCCTGATTCCTTCCATCTTGTTCCCTGTCTGTTTACTCCTGGCCCCCATCTGCTGATCTCCTGTTTATGACCCTGACCTGGCCTGGCTTGACTACGATTCTGGTACTCCCTTTTGCTATATATATACTGGTTGGTTTATTATCACTGTTTGGTTGTTCAATTGCTCACTCTGTTTGTATTGGTGTAAACAGGATAATTACCACCGCTCTAGGTGATCGGGTTCAAGCTTCCCGTCCTCCGCTGTGTGGATGATTGTGAGAGCCCCAGGTGCCGGCAATTGCTATTCCAATGGTATGTGTGTCATGGAAAAATCTGGACAGCCGCACTCCGGATTGGAAAAGTGAAAAATAAAATCCTCTTTATTGAAAAAGTAATAACATGATTAAAATCCGTACATGGCTTTGTTGGGATAATGCAGCATAACCGCTAACACGTTTCACGCTCCCATAGAGCGCTTACTCATAGCTGGTTTGTACGAAAGTGATCACCACTTATATACACATAATTTATCTACCACATGACTGCATATTGATTATCTGATTTTAAACAGCTGATCGTTAGTCTGTGTGGGATCTTTTTGGCATAGATGTGATTGGATGTGCGTCCTATAGTGGATTCACTAATGAAGACATAAATATATAAATGAAATGTATTCATATTGGCAAATGTCAACATATATAAATAAAAAATTCTATTCAAGGTTTTTGAAAAACATGTTTGTTATTTTTCCAAAACCACAAGAATGAGATGGGTGCTGGAATTTGACGTTCAAACGTATAAATTATCATATGGATAGGCGCAAGTATGGGCAAACTATGTGAGCTGGTGGCTGCGGTATAATGTAAACGGTGTATAGAATGAGAATCGGAATTAGGTCTATATGCATGTGATAAAAAGATGTGCATCCAACACCACTATCAGTGTCTACAAGAAAAGACTAAATATGTGTGTATGGTGCATAAATATATGCAAAAAAATTTTTTTAAACGACATAAAGATAAAAATAATGATGAAAAGCAATTCTTTATATGTGTGTGTGTGTGTGTGTGTATGTGTATATACATGATGATTTCAACTTTCAAAAAACGTGGTGACATATGTGAATTGGAAGCTGGGCAGAAAACTGGCGTCCTGTCGCAATAATGCGACCAAAAGTCTCCTGGTTTACAGGAGTCTATGTGTGAATAAATGCTTTTGCTTGAATTCCTACATGTGTGAATATTATTCTTTGCAACATATACAGGATTGTGAAACCTATCACTCTCTGATAACCCCGCCACTCCAGCTTCACAAAAGTGCTCATTTAAAACCTTGCATCACTCCGTATGGGATGCATTAATCCCAATCAGGTAACAACATTAACGTTGCTGAACGTCTCTTTGAAGCAATCACATCTCTCGATGGGTTGTCTTCAAGTGTATGGGCAGAACTATATGAGGTAGATAAAAATGGGACAAAATGCAGTGTTTATGCACCTGTCTCTATTCTTTCTATACATAGTATAATATTGGCAGTGACCATATGACAGGTTCTTCCAATATATGTGTTTATATCAATAGATAATTAACAATCTCACTAAACCAATTACTATGTGAAATAAACAACTGGTCTACCTCTTTGAAGACCACAGCTCTTAAATCAACTCAAAACACATGGGAACTTTGCAAAGAAGGTAATGAACCATGTACACATGTGGTAAAAAACATTTGTGCAAAGTTAGGCTAGCCATACATTATACAATTCTCCCGTGCAACTCTGTTCTAGATTCACCAAAACCATGCAATAGGGGGCCAAACCCAAACCTCCAACCTGCATGCAATCAGGCAGGCCCTTCTACCACACAGCTGAAGGCAAATCCAAAGAAAATTGAACAAGAAAATTGCACGGTGTATGGCCAGCTTTAGTGTTATGGTCTACCTACAGCTACCATCAAACAATAATGTCTAATTAGAAACGAGATTCAAGTGACAGTGAATGCAAAAGATATGGTAAATTGTTTCTTTTAAATGAAAACATATATGCATATCACTAGTCATTTGCTCGTATGGATTGGAGTGTGTGTAGCCCAATAAAATGTATCGGTTACTAGGAATATGTGTAAAAAAGGGAACTGATATATTGATATGTGTCCCTAGATGTTTTTTTGCTCCATTATCCACCAAAAAAGAATGTGGATGTGTAATCAAGGAAAAAGTTGGGAGGAAAGGGTTACAGATGTATTGCTCGGGGATATAACTTCAATGTTGTTTTATTCATAGAAATGTGAAACGTCCCACTCAAAGTTTAACCCCCGTGGAATCCTGGTGTCTAACGAGAATATCCAAAGGACTTCTCGTTTGCACAGTAACTGGAATCTGTCACCTCCTCTCACCGGTGTGATGATTTTCTCAATGCCTTGAATAGTTAAACTGGAAGTGTCTTTGTGGTGTGTGTAAACCCAGTGCTTTGATACATTGGTTAAGATCTCCTTCTCAATATTATACAGGTGATCATGTAACCTGTCTCTGAGACGCCGTGTTGTGCGTCCAACATATTGTACCTGGCAACTGGTGCATGTGATAACATATACCACAAATTTGGTGTTACAATTAATAAACACGGGGATCGAGAATTCTTTTTGATTGCTGCATGATTTTATGAGTTGACCCGTTTTAATGTACCTGCAGTAATTACAAGTTTTTATTCCACACTTGAAATTGCCTGTGAAATTGAGCCAATTGGATTTTGTTCGGTTGGTTGAGAACAAACTGGGAGACAGTGAACGTCCCAATGTGGGTGCTCTGCGGGATACAACCTTGATCCCTTTAGAAAGGATGTTACTATATATATAGGATCATTATACAAAACAGGAAGGTGTTTCATGATAATTTTCTTGATTGTATTAAATTCTGAGCTGTATGGAGTAGAGAATACCGGGATTCTAGGGGACATGTCCCTTCTCTGTTGAATGTTTCTAGCTGTTTTTTTCTTTACAAGTGAAGGTCTTGGGATGGATCTTACTGTGTTGAGTGCTTTTTGTATTGATGTTTCTTTATAGCCACGAGCTTTAAACCTGTTTGCCATGCTTTTGGCTTCAGCCTCAAAAGCATCAGGAGAGCTACATAGGTGCTTTAACCTTAAAAACTGGCTATATGGAATGCCTCTGATGGTGTGTTTAGGGTGTGCAGAGTCAGCTCTAAGTAGAGTGTTGCCACTGAGAGGTTTTCTGTACAGACTGGATTGAATCGCATCACCGGACCCCACCAGTTGCACATCAAGGAATTCTATGGATCTGGATTGCAGATTTCCCGTAAATTTTAAGTTTAATGAATTGTCATTGAAATATGCCAGCCAGATATCCAAATTAGCTTCTCTATCTGATGTAATAAATAACAGGTCGTCTATAAAGCGACAGAAAAAGACCGTATCTTTGCGGCGGGGACTATTTGGTCCAAAGATGCGGGACCTCTCCCACCAGCCCATATAAATATTGGCCAGTGAGGGGGAAAATTTGGCTCCCATAGAGGCCCCGCATTTCTGGAGAAAATAGTCCCCGTCAAACATAAAAAATAGCAATTGCCGGCACCTGGGGCTCTCACAATCATCCACACAGCGGAGGACGGGAAGCTTGAACCCGATCACCTAGAGCGGTGGTAATTATCCTGTTTATCTCAAATATCTGGAATTTTGCTACATATTTTTCTCCACCAGCTCGGTCATCTCCCCGCACCACCAAGGTATATATATATTTTATTATAACCTTATGATTTTTGGAAGACCACTCTTGGTCTCAGAGTGAGAGAACAATATTGGAAATAAATCATGGATCATCCCAGTACACAAGTGCCTGTTGTGGAAGCAGCTTTTAGCAGAACTCTTACAGCACCATCCAATAATCCTCTAAGACAGCCATTGCAAGCATACACCTTACAACCGTCGGAAGACGATGAAATACAATTGATAAGGCTCTTTAGGAAATTAGAACAACTAATGTCTAAAGAGATTAGAGCCTATTGGGACATTACTTTTCTTACAGAATATGTATCAATACTGCACATTCCTCGAGGACTAAGAATCAAAAAATTTCCTACCTCAGATTTATTTGATGAAGATTTCAAAAAACAGTGGACAGACACAGAAGCTAATTTGGATATCTGGCTGGCATATTTCAATGACAATTCATTAAACTTAAAATTTACGGGAAATCTGCAATCCAGATCCATAGAATTCCTTGATGTGCAACTGGTGGGGTCCGGTGATGCGATTCAATCCAGTCTGTACAGAAAACCTCTCAGTGGCAACACTCTACTTAGAGCTGACTCTGCACACCCTAAACACACCATCAGAGGCATTCCATATAGCCAGTTTTTAAGGTTAAAGCACCTATGTAGCTCTCCTGATGCTTTTGAGGCTGAAGCCAAAAGCATGGCAAACAGGTTTAAAGCTCGTGGCTATAAAGAAACATCAATACAAAAAGCACTCAACACAGTAAGATCCATCCCAAGACCTTCACTTGTAAAGAAAAAAACAGCTAGAAACATTCAACAGAGAAGGGACATGTCCCCTAGAATCCCGGTATTCTCTACTCCATACAGCTCAGAATTTAATACAATCAAGAAAATTATCATGAAACACCTTCCTGTTTTGTATAATGATCCTATATATAGTAACATCCTTTCTAAAGGGATCAAGGTTGTATCCCGCAGAGCACCCACATTGGGACGTTCACTGTCTCCTAGTTTGTTCTCAACCAACCGAACAAAATCCAATTGGCTCAATTTCACAGGCAATTTCAAGTGTGGAATAAAAACTTGTAATTACTGCAGGTACATTAAAACGGGTCAACTCATAAAATCATGCAGCAATCAAAAAGAATTCTCGATCCCCGTGTTTATTAATTGTAACACCAAATTTGTGGTATATGTTATCACATGCACCAGTTGCCAGGTACAATATGTTGGACGCACAACACGGCGTCTCAGAGACAGGTTACATGATCACCTGTATAATATTGAGAAGGAGATCTTAACCAATGTATCAAAGCACTGGGTTTACACACACCACAAAGACACTTCCAGTTTAACTATTCAAGGCATTGAGAAAATCATCACACCGATGAGAGGAGGTGACAGATTCCAGTTACTGTGCAAACGAGAAGTCCTTTGGATATTCTCGTTAGACACCAGGATTCCACGGGGGTTAAACTTTGAGTGGGACGTTTCACATTTCTATGAATAAAACAACATTGAAGTTATATCCCCGAGCAATACATCTGTAACCCTTTCCTCCCAACTTTTTCCTTGATTACACATCCACATTCTTTTTTGGTGGATAATGGAGCAAAAAAACATATAGGGGCACATATCAATATATCAGTTCCCTTTTTTACACATATTCCTAGTAACCGATACATTTTATTGGGCTACACACACTCCAATCCATACGAGCAAATGACTAGTGATATGCATATATGTTTTCATTTAAAAGAAACAATTTACCATATCTTTTGCATTCACTGTCACTTGAATCTCGTTTCTAATTAGACATTATTGTTTGATGGTAGCTGTAGGTAGACCATAACACTAAAGCTGGCCATACACCGTGCAATTTTCTTGTTCAATTTTCTTTGGATTTGCCTTCAGCTGTGTGGTAGAAGGGCCTGCCTGATTGCATGCAGGTTGAAGGTTTGGGTTTGGCCCCCTATTGCATGGTTTTGGTGAATCTAGAACAGAGTTGCACGGGAGAATTGTATGATGTATGGCTAGCCTAACTTTGCACAAATGTTTTTTACCACATGTGTACATGGTTCATTACCTTCTTTGCAAAGTTCCCATGTGTTTTGAGTTGATTTAAGAGCTGTGGTCTTCAAAGAGGTAGACCAGTTGTTTATTTCACATAGTAATTGGTTTAGTGAGATTGTTAATTATCTATTTATATAAACACATATATTGGAAGAACCTGTCATATGGTCACTGCCAATATTATACTATGTATAGAAAGAATAGAGACAGGTGCATAAACACTGCATTTTGTCCCATTTTTATCTACCTCATATAGTTCTGCCCATACACTTGAAGACAACCCATCGAGAGATGTGATTGCTTCAAAGAAAGACGTTCAGCAACGTTAATGTTGTTACCTGATTGGGATTAATGCATCCCATACGGAGTGATGCAAGGTTTTAAATGAGCACTTTTGTGAAGCTGGAGTGGCGGGGTTATCAGAGAGTGATAGGTTTCACAATCCTGTATATGTTGCAAAGAATAATATTCACACATGTAGGAATTGAAGCAAAAGCATTTATTCACACATAGACTCCTGTAAACCGGCATTTGCGACAGGACGCCAGTTTTCTGCCCAGCTTCCAATTCACATATGTCACCACGTTTTTTGAAAGTTGAAATCATCATGTATATACACATACACACACATATAAAGAATTGCTTTTCATCATTATTTTTATCTTTATGTCGTTTAAAAAAATTTTTTTGCATATATTTATGCACCATACACACATATTTAGTCTTTTCTTGTAGACACTGATAGTGGTGTTGGATGCACATCTTTTTATCACATGCATATAGACCTAATTCCGATTCTCATTCTATACACCGTTTACATTATACCGCAGCCACCAGCTCACATAGTTTGCCCATACTTGCGCCTATCCGTATGATAATTTATACGTTTGAACGTCAAATTCCAGCACCCATCTCATTCTTGTGGTTTTGGAAAAATAACAAACATGTTTTTCAAAAACCTTGAATAGAATTTTTTATTATTTATATATGTTGACATTTGCCAATATGAATACATTTCATTTATATATTTATGGCTTCATTAGTGAATCCACTATAGGACGCACATCCAATCACATCTATGCCAAAAAGATCCCACACAGACTAACGATCAGCTGTTTAAAATCAGATAATCAATATGCAGTCATGTGGTAGATAAATTATGTGTATATAAGTGGTGATCACTTTCGTACAAACCAGCTATGAGTAAGCGCTCTATGGGAGCGTGAAACGCGTTAGCGGTTATGCTGCATTATCCCAACAAAGCCATGTACGGATTTTAATCACGTTATTACTTTTTCAATAAAGAGGATTTTATTTTTCACTTTTCCAATCCGGAGTGCGGCTGTCCAGATTTTTCCATCACACACATACCACTGTTTGTATTGGTGGTGTGTTTATTTATATGCATTTACTTTAATAAACTTATTTACTTTCACCTGTTTATGTCTGGTTCACTCTGTCACAGTCACACAGTTCTGGTCACATCTGGTTTATGGCAGTTACATCGACGACATAGTGATCATATGGGATGGCACACCCGAGGATATCCTAGCCTTTGTCCAATATTGTAATCACAATACATTAGGTCTATCATTCACACATGTTCTGGACCAACATTCATTAGCCTTTTTAGATCTTGAGCTATGTTATGGCAATGGAGCTATTTATGCAAAAAACTTTGTCAAGCCCACTGCGGGCAACTCTTTTAATCACTTTGACAGAAATTACACAAGGGACAGTGATTAAGACAGCCATGGCTCACTAGTTTCTGGACAAAGGCTATCCTACTCCTCTAGTTGAAGAAGCATTTCAACATTATCAACATCCAATAACCACTTCCCGGGCTGACGAGCCCCCAATACAAGTCAATCTACATGATTCATACCTCTATTTCACACCAAATTTAAAAACATGGAAAAGATCTTATCTACTCATTAGCCAAAACTCCTTGAAGATACCCACCTTAAAACCACTCTGGCGACTCAACCAAAAAGGTAGCATACAGGAAAGCCCATAATATTAAGAGTAAAATTGCTCCCAGTAAGATCAAGCCAACTCAACCCACTCCATCCCCCCTGGTTCTCAGTCAACTTGTAGGCATGTATCAATGTAAGAAAACACTCTGTCTTACATGCCAGTTTGTCCAGCATGGTCAGAAATAGGGATGAGCTTCGTGTTCAAGTCGAACCCATGTGTTTGGTCGTTCACTGAATTACGAACGATATGGGCCGTTCGTGCCAAATTCGAGTGGCACGTCACGGCCCATAATTCACTGCGGCATTGCAGTTCATTGCTGGCTAATGATTGGCCAAGCATACACTATGACCCGCATGCTTGGCCAATCACAGCACCGTCTGAACAGAGAGCCGTAATTGGCCAAAGCGAAGGAGGCTTTGGCCAATTATGGCTCAGGGGGTTTAGTACACACCCCACAATATATAAGGCCACCTGCATGGCGGCCCTGTGTAGTGTGTTCCGGCATTCAGATAGAGAGACAGACAGTGTCATTTGATTTAAGTTAGATAGAGTAGGCAGGTCGAGTCAGTTAGCTGCAGTTCCAGTGTATTGTGTGTATATATATATATATATATATATATATACACTACCGTTCAAAAGTTTGGGGTCACATTGAAATGTCCTTATTTTTGAAGGAAAAGCACTGTACTTTTAAATGAAGCTAACTTTAAACTAGTCCTAACTTTAAACAAATATACTCTATACATTGCTAATGTGGTAAATGACTATTCTAACTGCAAATGTCTAGTTTTTGGTGCAATATCTACATAGGTGTATAGAGGCCCATTTCCAGCAACTATCACTCCAGTGTTCTAATGGTACAATGTGTTTGCTCATTGGCTCAGAAGGCTAATTGATGATTAGAAAACCCTTGTGCAATCATGTTCACACATCTAAAAACAGTCTAGCTCCTTCCAGAAGCTACAAAACTGACCTTCCTGTGAGCAGATTGAGTTTCTGGAGCATCACATTTGTGGGGTCAATTAAACGCTCAAAATGGCCAGAAAAAGAGAACTTTCATCTGAAACTCGACAGTCTATTCTTGTTCTTAGAAATGAAGGCTATTCCATGCGAGAAATTGCAAAGAAATTGAAGATTTCCTACAACGGTGTGTACTACTCCCTTCAGAGGACAGCACAAACAGGCTCTAACCAGAGTAGAAAAAGAAGTGGGAGGCCGTGTTGCACAACTAAGCAAGAAGATAAGCACATTAGAGTCTCTAGTTTGAGAAACAGACGCCTCACAGGTCCCCAACTGGCATCTTCATTAAATAGTACCCGCAAAACACCAGTGTCAACATCTACAGTGAAGAGGCGGCTGCGGGATTTTGGGCTTCAGGGCAGAGTGGCAAAGAAAAAGCCATATCTGAGACTGGCCAATAAAAGAAAAAGATTAAGGTGGGCAAAAGAACACAGACATTGGACAGAGGAAGACTGGAAAAAAGTGTTGTGGACGGATGAATCCAAGTTTGAGGTGTTTGGATCACAAAGAAGAACGTTTGTGAGACGCAGAACAAATGAAAAGATGCTGGAAGAATGCCTGACGCCATCTGTTAAGCATGGTGGAGGTAATGTGATGGTCTGGGGTTGCTTTGGTGCTGGTAAGGTGGGAGCTTTGTACAGGGTAAAAGGGATTCTGAATAAGGAAGGCTATCACTCCATTTTGCAACGCCATGCCATACCCAGTGGACAGCGCTTGATTGGAGCCAATTTCATCCTACAACAGGACAATGACCCTAAACACACCTCCAAATTGTGCAAGAACTATTTACAGCAGAAGCAGGCAGCTGGTATTCTATCGGTAATGGAGTGGCCAGCACAGTCACCAGATCTGAACCCCATTGAGCTGTTGTGGGAGCAGCTTGACCGTATGGTACGCCAGAAGTGCCCATCCAACCAATCCAACTTGTGGGAGCTGCTTCTAGAAGCGTGGGGTGCAATTTCTCCAGCTTACCTCAATAAATTAACAGCTAGAATGCCAAAGGTGTGCAATGCTGTAATTGCTGCAAAAGGAGGATTCTTTGATGAAAGCAAAGTTTGATGTAAAAACAATGTTATTTCAAATACAAATCATTATTTCTAACCTTGTCAATGTCTTGACTCTATTTTCTATTCATTTCACAACGTATGGTGGTGAATAAGTGTGACTTTTCATGGAAAACACAAAATTGTTTGGGTGACCCCAAACTTTTGAACGGTAGTGTATATATATATATATATATATATATATATATATATATATTGTAATGTTTGGGGAACCAGCTAGATCGCAGGACACAGGCTTTTCACTCAAAAGGAGATTTATTGAACTTAAATAGCTTTACAGCAGCAAAAACAAAAGAAAAAAGGTTTCAGTCTCACCGACTTGCAAAGTCCAGAACTGCTATTGCAGTTAAACAGTCCTTAGTTTCTGTTGCAGGTAGATTCCTCTAGCAGGAGGCTTCCAGGCAGGACACTGCTATTCACTGTTGCTGCACACCAAACACCATCCACCATCCACATTCTCCTCTACACTCCTCCACACACTCTCTAACTTCCTGTCTTGTTTTAAACCCACTTCCTCTTACAGGTGAGTTAACCCTTTTTTGTTCCCTTAAAAAGGGACCACAGTCCAAACAAAGGGGAAACATAGCGTCCTTCCAGGACCCAGCCATGGCGTCCTGTACATATCCCCCCCCTGTGCCCCAACGCCATGGAGGTGGAGGCAAAAGTGGAGCTCAAACAATGGACTCGGGAGAGGGCATCTGCATTTTGATGCAGTCTCCCGGGCCTATGCTCCACTACAAATTTAAATTCCTGGAGTGCCAGGAACCACAGAGTAACCCTGGCATTATTCCCTTTACCCTGTCTCAACCATGTTAAAGGGGCATGGTCAGAAATCAGCCAAAACTTCCTCCCCAAAAAAGGTAATATCTGAGGGACTCCAGAGCCCACTTAATGGCCAGACACTCTCGTTCAATTATAGCGTAGTTTTTCTCCGCTGGTGTTAACTTCCTACTGAGGAAGACTACCGGGTGCTCCTCTCCATGAACAACCTGTGACAACACCGCTCCCAACCCTACATCGGAAGCATCAGTTTGGACAACAAACTCTTTCGAAAAATTGGGTGCTACCAGGACAGGGTGTTGGCACAGTGCCGACTTGAGCTCCAAAAAGGCCTTCTCAGCGTCTGCATTCCACTCCACCATGACCGATTTCCGACCCTTAGTCAGATCGGTCAATGGAGCCGCCAACGTGGCAAAGTTGGGTACAAACCTCCTGTAGTATCCCACCATGCCCAAGAATGCACGTACCTGCTTTTTTGTGAGGGGACGGGGCCAACTCTGTATAGCCTCTACCTTGCTGACCTGAGGTTTCACCACCCCTCTACCCACGATGTAGCCCAGGTATTTCACCTCCTCCATTCCCAAAGCACATTTTTCAGGGTTTATTGTAAACCCCTCCTTCCAAAGAGAGTCCAGCACTGCCTGGACTTTGGGCAAGTGTGATTCCCAGTCTCTGCTAAAAATGACTATGTTGAGGGGGCGTGTCCGGATGTGAGCGGTGGCGGACGTGTCTGAGAGAAGCTCCGGGTATCCTGAATTCAATCCTTCGCCATCCTCGCATCTAACTGCCAAAAACAGACCAGCCAACCTGCCAATCTGTTCCTCTCCTTCCCCTGCTGAGCCCTGAGTGGATCTTGAGTGGGGATTCTGCCGTGGTCGTCCGGGAGGCCGCCATCTTGCTGACCTGTACCAGGCTGGAGCGAGCTGATCCCAGCCTGGGGTAACAGACTACCATCTGTCCTTGAAACAGTGTTCTATCCTTCCTCCTGCCTGCCCTCCACCTGCCTGGTGTGGTCTGATTGCCTGCTGTGCCACTAGGAACGCTCGCGGTGGCCGCGGCCTAGTGCGGCCTAGTGAAGCCTGACTGACACCGCTGCTTCCTGAGCGGCTACCCCACGGGAGTGTGCCGCGACCGGCCCGGCCTCAAATCAAGTGTGCGGATCTTGCTGCCCCCACCTGCCTCATCACCCATCCATCTCCCAGCTTTGGCCTGGTGTGCTAACCGGAGAAGACTGTCTGAGAGGAGATGCGGGTATCCTGAACTCAATCTTTCGCCATCCACCCACCCAGCTGCCCAAAAAGACCACCCAACCTGCCAATCTGTTCCTCTCTGTCCCCTGTTGAGTCCTGAGCGGATCTTAAGTGGGGATTCAGCCGTGGTCATCCGGGGGGCCGTGCATTGCTCAGGCCTGCAGCCACCATCTTGCTGACCTGTACCCGGCCGGAGCGAGCTGATCCCAGCCTGGGGTAAGAGACTGCCATCCGTCCTTGAGACTGTGTTCCATCCCCCTCCTGCCTGCCCCCCACCTGCCTGGGTCTGATTGTCTGCTGGGGGCGCCCGCTGCGGCCTAGTGGAGCCTGCCTGAAGGCACTGTTTCCTGAGCGGCTACCCTGCAGAAGTGCGCCGCGGCCGGCCCGGCCTCAAATCAAGAGCGCGGCTCTTGCTGCCCCCACCTGCCTCACCATCCATCCATCTCCCGGCGTTGGCCTGGTGTGCTGACCGGTGGGGACTGCCTGTGTGGGCCAGTGTAGGTGCCCAGGGGCCTGGTGTCTTTGCCATCCTTCTGCCTGGGTCCCTCCTGCTTTGGGCCTTTCCTGATCTCACTCCCAGCTTTCCACCCTTACTGGACTGCCTCTGCTCAGGGGATTGCTGTGAAGAAGGGGGCTGCAGGGAATTGCTGTCTGCCTGCCTGGACTGTGCTCTCGCTGGCTCATTACCCACTGCTCCATTGGGCCGACCGCGGCTGCCTCCTGGTCACTGATCTGGGCACGACTTGCTCCTCTGTCGGGGCCCCCTTTAGTGACTCATCAGATGTCCCCCCCTCCAGAAAGGGGAAGAAGAACTCCAGGGCCGCTGGGATCGGCTCATCGCCCCGGCAGCCACAACTCTCTTCGCCGCAGTCAGACCCCATACTGATTGGACGACTCCGGGCCTTATTAGCTGAAATGGAGATGGGCCCCGGGGAGGTTCCAGCGACAGAGGAGTCAGCCCCGCTGTCGCAAGATAGTACAGCCACGATCCTCGCTGCGATCGAGCGGAGTAGGACCTCACTGCTTGTGCGCATCGACCATCTTGCTGAGGAGTGCAATTTTATCAGGAATGACCTTGACAAAATAAGAGGGAGAATGACTGAAACTGAGACCAGAGTATCCGCCACCGAAGATCTTACCGCCACGCATGCCTCCTCCATTGCTGAGTTGCAGCGCACGGTACAGTCCCTTGTCGCAAAATCAGATGACGCCGAAAACTGACTCAGACGCAATAATGTCAGGGTCCTGGGGCTACCTGAGAAAGAGGAAGGAGACCACCCGGCTGAATTTGCGGAAGAGTTCTTTAAAAATCTCCTGAGCCTCACAGATGTCCCTCCTACCTACGTGGTTGAAAGGGCCCATCGGGTGCCCACCAGCCGCGCCATCCCGGGGAACCTCCCCCGACCTTTTCTGGTCCGCTTCCTCAATTATCGGGACAAGGACAAGATCCTCTCTGAAGCCAACAAACATCCCACACTCAGTTATGGTGACACCTCCGTTCATCTTTTCCCTGACTTTTCAGCCGATTTGCAGCGGAAGAGGAAAACCTTCAACAATGTTCGTAGACGGCTCAGGGATAAGAACATAAAATATAGCATGCTTTACCCCAGCCGCCTGCGAGTCCAACATGCTGGAGCAATCCGGTTCTTTGATAACCCAGCAGATGCTGACGACTGGCTGACCACCTTGCATTGACGACCTGATCCCATGAGGATATCAGATGCACGGATTTCCCACATCCTTGCCCGTTACATCCTACTAAAACCTCCTGTAAGTACCGGAGTCACCTCAAAAGTACCTCGACGAGTGATCCACATTGAACCCCTACGATTGGGTAGGTTCACAAGAAGCCAGAGACCTGGTGCTCTCCATCTAACTAGAGAAATTGTCACCAGGCCCCTCTTGCCGTGACAGGATACACATCCCCCCAATCTCGCCTCCGAGGCTTCTGTTCGGTGCTGCGGAGGACTGTAGTGTGGCCTAGTTCACAGGTTACCGCTTTACAATGTTGAGTTCAGTTTTGGGTATAGACCGGCTCCCGACCCATCCCCAGTGTTTTTTTGGGGGGTCCGGGTACCGGTAGGAAAAGCACACAGTGCTTGGGAAGTTGTATTGTTTTCTATGGTTTCTATGTGTTATGTGCGGTTGGCTCTTGCTCTAAAAACACTCAAGTGGGACTCAGATGGGACTCGTTCACCCTGAAGTTAGCAATTCTCCCCTGGGATCATGACATCACGTGATCAGGGAACAATGTCGGTGATATCCTGGAATTTCAGAGGCCTCAACTCCAAATTTAAAAGGGCACTGATGTTCCAGTATGTCAAGGCGCACAACCCGCAGGTACTGATCCTACAGGAGACCCACTTGATGGGTGGCAAACTGATGGCCTTGAAAAAGCCCTGGGTTCATAAAACTTTCCATGCCACGTATTCCTCATATGCTAGGGGGGTCTCAATACTGTTAAATAAATCCTACCCATGTAAAGTTGAGGCGGTCCATACAGACCCCCATGGCAAATTTGTAATTGTGGTATTGATGGCCTGGCAACAAAGGTATATTATAATAGGTGTTTATATCCCACCACCTTTCAAACCAGAAGTGCTGTACACTATTTTGGAGAGGATTACCCCGTATTGTCCAGCTAAATTGTTAATCCTAGGAGACTTCAACAACACCCTCTCCCCTGATCTTGACAGGCCCACACCATCACAGTCCTCTACGGGGGACCTGCTGGGGTGGACACACTCGGCAGGGGTTACTGAGGTGTGGAGGTGGTTACATCCCCAGACTAAAGCTTACTCATGTTTTTCTACCTCATATAAAACCTCCTCCAGAATTGATTATGCATTCGCAAATCAACTTATGTTAACTGACATAGTGGAGACAACCTACCTATCTAGTGGACTTTCTGATCACTCCCCCCTCAAGATCACTATGTTGACCCGAGAAAAACGCAGTGGCTCCATGTGGCGCCTTGGGGCCCACTGGATCTCCCATGACGAGATATCAGAGCAGACCCCAAAAACATTACGTGAATTTTGGGAACATAACGTGGGGTCATCCTCTCCTCCCACAGTCTGGGATGCCTTCAAGGCGTTTACTAGAGGACACTATATGTCAGCAATTAAGGCGGTGAAGGTAAATCAACAAGCAAGCACAACACGGTTGGAGGGGGAGATTGAAGAGGCATCAGCCACTTATGGGTCTGACCCCTCGATCTCAAATTTCGATAGACTGCAGTCCACAAAAAGAGATCTCCAACTCCATCTAACTGAGATCACACTTTTAGAGTTATTCCACACCAAACAGAGATTCTTTGAGCAGGGTGATAGAAATGGTAGACTGCTAGCAATGATGTCTCATCACGACACCCCTATGAATCTGATCCCCGAATTGGTCTCTCCTACAGGTGAATCTATTACATCCCAAAAGGGTATCCTGAAGGAGTTTCAGACCTTCTATCAGACACTATACAATACCACGCTCCCTCAGGATATGACTCCTGGCGAGATGGCACCTCTCCTGGACCCCCTGGCCCTGGGGTGGCTCTCAGACGAGGAGGGGTCACATCTGGTCAGGCCTATCACTGCAGAGGAAGTACATGCTATTATTAACTCATTGGCAACTGGGAAGGTCCCGGGCCCTGATGGTCTACCCGTCGAATTCTACCGGTCTCATGCGGACCTCCTAGCCCCCCTGTTGGCAGACCTGTATACCCAATGTCTGAAGGAGGGAGCGCTCCCACCCTCCATGGCAGACGCGCACGTTATTCTAATCCTTAAGCCCAATAAAGATCCCAAACAGTGCGCCTCATACAGGCCCATAGCACTTCTCAACATTGACTTCAAAATCTTATCTAAATTAATTACTGTTAGACTCAACCCACTTCTGCCCTCCATTATAGACATAGACCAGACTGGATTCATGGCCAATAAATCAACGGATATTAACCTCCGCAGACTATTCACCAACTTGCATGCCATACATGATAATGTGGGCACTAGAACGGTTGCCTCCTTCAATATTGAAAAGGCATTCAATTCGATCGAATGGCCATTTCTCTGGGAAACTCTGCGGAGGATGGGATTTCCGTTGGTTTTTATTGGATGGCTGCAAACTATATACAAATCCTCAAGGGCGGCCATCAGACTGGGAGGTGACGTCTCTCCCCCCTTCCCACTGTCCAGGGGTACCAGGCAAGGCTGCCCTCTCTCTCCAGCACTGTTCGCAATAGCTATGGAACTGGTGGCGGAGGCACTGCGGGTCTCGCCCCACATAAAAGGACTAAAAATAGCGTGGCTGGAGGAGAGGGTAGCTCTGTACGCGGATGACCTCCTACTCTTTCTGAACGACGTGGACTCCTCCCTTAGGAGGGGAGCTGCAAGTATTAACAGAATTCTCCAAAATAACAGGATTACGGGGGAACTGGACAAAATCCCAGTTACTAGCTATTGACCCTGAGGCAAAAAGACTAGCCCCGCCAGATCTCCAACTGCAATGGGTAGACGAAATGGTGTACTTGTGGGTGCGCGTCTTGAGAGACGCATCCAGCTTTATCCCCCTTAACCTAGACCCGGTGGTCCAAGGCGTCAAAGCCAAACTAAAAGCCTGGGAGAACCTTCCTCTATCCTTATTAGGCCGCATTAACTTAATTAAAATGAAAATCATACCTAAATTTACACACCTATTCCGTAATTCCCCACAATGGATACCTTGCTCATTTTTTACGAAATTGAACCGAATGTTCTCCTCCTTCCTCTGGGGCTCAAACCCCCCTAGATTTAAACTGTCCACACTGATGCGTCCAGTGTCGCAGGGGGGGTTGGCGTTTCCAGACTGCCAGAAATATTTTCTGGCAGCTCAGCTGGTCACGGCAGTTTGGTGGCTAGTGCCAGGCGCGTCCAACCCCGCGGCAGTTCTGGAGGCTGCGATGGTCCGTTCTGTGGAGGCCCTAACACATTTACCCCTTCGAGGTCCCAAGGCTCCATATGACTTGACCACCTCCATGCACACGACTCTAAGGGCCTGGAAGGCAAGACTGGGACTTGAGAAGTTCCCATGGAATGCAGTATCCCCACACGCCCCCCTATGGAATAACCCGACCTTACCCCATCTTTACTCACTACCAGACCCCAAAATATGGGCCAAATGTGGCATTAAACTGATATCTGACCTCACCACCGGCACGGCAATACACCCCTTCAACCATCTAGTGTGCCACAATAATGTTCCCCGCTCGCATTTATTTCACTATATGCAACTGTCTCATGCGTTTAAAACCCAAATATTACCCAATGACATGCAAATAGTGCAATCCAATCTGGAGAGGGTCACAAGATATGAATGCACCAGGAAACCGACTTCGGTCCTCTATGCACATCTCCTTAGAGTTTCCTATCCAGATCTGTCAAAGCTCCGTCAGCGATGGACACAAGACATCCCGGGACTGGACTCCGAGGATTGGGAGGACATGTGGGACTTCCCCTTCAAAATCCTGGTCTCACTTCGTGACCGCCTCACACAATACAAAATACTACACCGGGCATATATTACCCCGTATAGAATGCATAAAATGAGAACCTCCCTGTCCTCGGAGTGTTGGAGGTGTACTGGGGATCCGGGCGACTTTATACACATCTTCTGGTCCTGCCCAGCAATTCAAAACTACTGGTCACAAGTAATATCTCTAATAAAAGAAGTGGTGGGAATAGATATAGCCCCAACCCCGCAGATATGCCTTCTAGACTTAGTAGAAGCATTAGCCCCCAGGATAGCGGAGAGGACTCTGATAGGACTCCTGATTTTCTATGCCAGAAAAATGATCACTCTCTGCTGGAAAAAACGTGCCCCGCCGTCAATATTGCTATGGAAAACACATGTCAATAAAGTACTACCACTTTATAAGGAAACCTACCAAAATAGAGGATGCCCCAAAAAATACCGTAGAATGTGGGCCAAATGGCTGGCGGAGGCCTCCACGGCAACCGCAGACTGATTGAGCATGTACATAATACCACTCTACGGGTGGATGTGATTTTGATACTTTGGGTGACACTTTTGTATTGTAATCTCTGATATGTGTTTATTTGATATCTATTATTGTCCCTTGGGTCTCGAATGAATGATCTGATCCTTAGATATTTCAATTGAGCAGGAGCCAATACAGCACTAGGTTGTTTGTTGTTCTTTTCTTATAGACGTGCTACAGCTGTATGTCACTAATGATGGAAACAGCCCAGTTGCCGGCTGGCACTGACCCCTGCGTGGGTCTAGTCCCAATGCTGTAGCGGGTTTACTGTTGTTTTCTGTTTGTATGTCTTATACTCAATAAAAAGATTTAAAAAAAAAAAAAAAAATGACTATGTCGTCCAAGTACACTGAGGCATACTTCCGGTGAGGTCGTAAAATCCTATCCATTGCTCACTGGAATGTGGCTGGAGCAGTTTGCAATCCAAAAGGCATCCTTTGTACTGAAAACTCCCCTCTGGGGTAGAAAAAGCAGTTTTCTCCCTAGCAGCCTTAGTCAACGGGATTTGCCAATGTCCCTTGGTAAGGTCTAACGTAGTGATAAACCTGGCTGGACCTAGTCTCTCAATAAGCTCATCTACCCGGGGCATGGGGTAGGCATCAAACGGTGAAACTTCATTAAGTTTCTGGAAATCATTGCAGAATCGCAGAGTCCCGTTGGGCTTCGGTACCAACACAATCTGGCTCGACCACTCACTCTGCGATTCTTCAATAATCTCCAGGTCTAACATCTTCTTCACTTCCTCTGAAACAGCCTTCCTTTGGGCCTCTGGGATGCGGTAGGGCCGGACAAAAAAACTTTGACTCCAGGTTCCGTGATATCATGCTCTATGGTACTCGTGAGCCCTGGCAAGTCTGAAAATTTTTCTTTATTTCTCTGCAAGAACTCCTTTGCCTGCTGACTTTGGGTTTTAGACAGGGTATTTGCTACTTGGACACTCTCCACCCCAACCCGAGGCTCCAATCTTGCACTAGCCAGGGAGGTCACTGGTTCCCTCTCTGTCCAGGGCTTTAACAAGTTTACATGATATATTTGATAGGGTTTCCTCTTACCCGGTTGGTGGACTTTATAATTCACCTCTCCCACTTTTTCTACAACTTCAAAGGGGCCTTGCCACCTGGCTAAGAATTTACTTTCCACAGTGGGAATCAACACCGCTACTCGATCCCCCACTTGGAAGTCCTTATTTTAGCAGCCCTATTATAGACTCGTCGTTGAGCCTCCTGGGCTTTTTGTAAATGTTCCTTGACTAGTGGCAACACAGTTCAGATCCTCTCCTGCATTTGGGAAACATATTCAAGAACACTCTTATGCTGACTAGGTTCACTTTCCCATTCCTCTTTAACAAAATCCAGTAGTCCACGAGGTCTCCGCCCATATACCAACTCAAAGGGCGGAGACCTCGTGGACTACTGGATTTTGTTAAAGAGTGGAAGCCTGGGGCACTTCCCGGATAGCAAACAGGAGAGCTGGTAACAGACAGTCCCAGTCTTTCCCATCCCTTTGTACAACTCTCTTGAGCATATATTTAAGGGTCTTATTAAAGCGTTCTACTAACCCATCCGTTTGGGGATGGTAGACCGATGTGCGCAGCTGTTTAATCCGGAAGAGCTTGCACACATCAGCCATAACCCTCGACATAAACGGGGTGCCCTGGTCCGTTAGTATTTCCTTGGGAAAACCAGTCCGTGTAAACAACTGGAATAATTCCCGGGCAATAGCCTTAGAGGAGGTATTCCGCAGGGGTAGCGCCTCAGGATATCGGGTGGCATAGTCGAGAATCACCAGTATGTAGGAGTGACCTCGAGCCGACTTCACCAAGGGACCCACTATATCCATGGCTATCCTTTCAAATGGGACCTCAATTATGGGCAGAGGGACCAAAGGATTCCGGAAATGGGTCACCGGAGCGGTCAACTGACAGGTGGGACAAGAGGTACAGTATCTCCTTACCTCTGCTTTCAGACCTAGTCAGTAAAACCGGTCGGTGATCCATGCCTTCGTCTTTTCAACTCCCAGGTGTCCCCCTAAAACATCATCATGGGCCAGGTCCAGGACCTTGCGTCTATACTGTTGGGGTACCAATAATTGCTCTACCACATTTTCTCTCACTTTGGTAACCCGATAAAGCAATTCATTACATATTGCAAAGTGTGGCCACCGCTCATTCGCACCTGGCTCTTGGGGAACCCCATTTATTACTACAACCTGTTCCCGTGCATGGGCCAAAGTGGGGTCCTGCATCTGGGCAGTACCAAATGCCCCCTGCGGAACACCCAAATCCGGCAGGGCAGGGGTAACGGCCACTTCCTCATCCTCTGCCCCCAGCATTACCTGAAGTGGGGAAGGTTCCCCCCCCTCTTCAGTGTTCAGGTAGGTCTGTGAACCACACATTTTGACACCCTTAATAATATCAGCACTACTTTCATCACCATTAACCAAATCATTAGCATTTTCAAGAACATTCGGCATTTCAGGGTTATTTCTCTCAACAGCAGAAACAGAGGGACTAGTTTCTCCCCAGTCTCTGGACCATCCAGGTAGTTCTCCTTGTCCCCACAGTTTTGCAAATAATGGACAGTCTCATCCTATGATAACATCATGTACTAAGTTCTTTACCACCCCCACCTCTTGAGTACCAGTGCCACATGCTGTGGAGATGGACATCGAGATGAGAGGGTGTCTAGTGTCCCCGTGAATGCACACCACCCGTAAAGTTTTTCTTACCGGACCGATCTTCCCAATTACTCTAGGATGGACCAGGGTTACCATGCTTCCGGAGTCCAGCAAAGCCCGGGCAGGGAGGTGGCTCACTTGGACTTCACACTCGAATTTCTCTTCTCCAAGATCAATATGTGTTGTGCATGCTTTCTGGGCATAAAAAGACCCCCTCCGAAGAACCCCGCATTCCATGGGCTCCTCTTGCAGTGGGCCCGGGTATGGCCCCAGGAATGACATCGCCAACATTGTACATCCCCTCCTCTCCGAACAGGAACAGATCGCTGAGAAGGTATCGGGAGTGACTCTTGACCTTCCGGGGTGTTGGTTCCAGGGCTCCGGGGAACGTCCTTTCGAAGGGCAGCAGTCGAACAAATAGGCCGTGGCAGACTGGGTCCTTGGCGCTTGGTAGGGCCAAGCAGATCCTCCACCACTGTGTATCGTTCCACTATCTCGACAAGGAGGTTCACTGTTTTGGGGTCTCCATGGCTGACCCACCGTTGAAGGTCGTCTGGCAGTGATCTTAGGTATCGGTCCAGCACGACCCGCTCCACGATTTGGAGGCCAGACAACATTTCGGGCTGCAGCCATTTTTTTACCAGTTGCACCAGGTCATGCATTTGAGACCGTGATGGACGATACTTCCATTGGTGCACTCGTTGGGCCCGAACAGCTGTGGTTACCCCCAAACGAGCCAATATTTCTGCCTTTAATTTTTGATAGTCTTTAGCGTGATCTGGTGGCAGGTCGAAGTAGGCTTTTTGAGGATCTCCGGTTAGGAAAGGAGCAATTAGGCCGGCCCACTGGTCCTGGGGCCACCCTTCTCTCTCTGCCATCCTCTCAAATGTAGCAAGAAATGCCTCTACATCATCACTCAGGGACAACTTCTGCTAAAAATGGCTTGCCCTCACGGTCACCTGGTTGCCAGGGGCAACATCTGCTTGCTCACGGCCCTGAGAAAGCTGCTGCACTACTTCTTTTAAGGCAGTCACCTGAGCCTGCATAACCTCTTGCTGGGTCGCTTGCTGGGCTGCCAACTGGGCCACCAACAGGCAAGTGTTTTCTTGCTGTACCTCATGGCGAGTCTGCGCTTGTATATTAGCCAAGGACAGCTGTTTAATTAGCTCCTCCATTGCTTCAGCTTTCAGGGTTTGCGTGGCTTTAACCCAGGACATAAATCCATTGTACTGTCCCTTTAAATGTCAGTTTTAAGTCCAATACAAAAAAAAACAAAAAACAGCAAGAAAAATGCCTGTTACTCTGTCCTGCCCGCATTCGAGCACCACTTGTAATGTTTGGGGAACCAGCTAGATCGCAGGACACAGGCTTTTCACTCAAAAGGAGATTTATTTAACTTAAATAGCTTTACAGCAGCAAAAACAAAAGAAAAAAGGTTTCAGTCTCACCGACTTGCAAAGTCCAGAGTTAAACAGTCCTTAGTTTCTGTTGCAGGTAGATTCCTCTAGCAGGAGGCTTCCAGGCAGGACACTGCTATTCACTGTTGCTGCACACCAAACACCAAACACCATCCACCATCCACCATCCACATTCTCCTCTACACTCCTCCACATACTCTCTAACTTCCTGTCTTGTTTTAAACCCACTTCCTCTTACAGGTGAGTTAACCCTTTTTTGTTCCCTCAAAGGGACCACAGTCCAAACAGAGGGGAAACATAGCGTCCTTCCAGGACCCAGCCACGGCTTCCTGTACAATATATATATATATATATATATATATATATATATATATATATATATATATATATATATATATATATACGCTGTATTCAGTTTAGCTAGATCCTGTTCTTCTCTACCTAATATAATGACAGGCAGGCAGGTGTTTTTACAGTATTTCCAGGTACTGTACTGTGTACCCTGCACAGTCTCACCTACACTAAAGCTACCTGCAGCCAGGTGCTTGTGTAGGCTCATTGAAGTATTTCCAGTTACTGTACTGTGTACCCTGCACAGTCTCACCTACAGTATAGCAACCTGCAGCCAGGTGCTTGTGTAGGCTCATTGAAGTATTTCCAGCTACTGTATTGAGTACCCTGCACAGTCTCACCTATAGTAAAGCTACCTGCAGCCAGGTGCTTGTGTAGGCTCATTGAAGTATTTCCAGTTACTGTACTGTGTACCCTGCACAGTCTCACCTACAGTGTAGCTACCTGCAGCCAGGTGCTTTTGTAGGCTCATTGAAGTATTTCCAGCTACTGTACTGTGTACCCTGCACAGTCTCACCTACAGTAAAGCTGCCTGCAGCCAGGTGCTTGTGTAGGCTCATTGAAGTATTTCCAGCTACTGTACTGTGTACCCTGCACAGTCTCATCTACAGTAAAGCTACCGCAGCCAGGTGCTTGTGTAGGCTCATTGAAGTATTTCCATCTACTGTACTGTGTACCCTGCACAGTCTCACCTACAGTATAGCAACCTGCAGCCAGGTTTTTGTGTAAGCTCATTGAAGTATTTCCAGCTACTGTACTGTGTACCCTGTGCAGTCTCACCTACAGTATAGCAACCTGCCGCCAGGTGCTTGTGTAGGCTCATTGAAGTATTTCCAGCTACTGTACTGTGTACCCTGCACAGTCTCACCTACAGTAAAGCTACCCGCAGCCAGGTGCTTGTGTAGGCTCATTGAAGTATTTCCAGCTACTGTACTGTGTACCCTGCACAGTCTCACCTACAGTATAGCTACCAGCAGCCAGGTGCTTGTATAGGCTCATTGAAGTATTTCCAGCTACAGTACTGTGTACCCTGCACAGTCTCACCTACAGTATAGCAACCTGCAGCCAGGTGCTTGTGTAGGCTCATTGAAGTATTTCCAGCTACAGTACTGTGTACCCTGCACAGTCTCACCTACAGTAAAGCTACCTGCAGCCAGGTGCTTGTGTAGGCTTATTGAAGTATTTCCAGCTAGTGTACTGTGTACCATGCACAGTCTCACCTACAGTAAAGCTACCCGCAGCCAGGTGCTTGTGTAGTCTCATTGAAGTATTTCCAGCTACTGTACTGTGTACCCTGCACAGTCTCACCTACAGTAAAGCTACCTGCAGCCAGGTGCTTGTGTAGGCTCATTGAAGTATTTCCAGCTACTGTACTGTGTACCCTGCACAGTCTCACCTACAGTAAAGCTACCTGCAGCCAGGTGCTTGTGTAGGCTCATTGAAGTATTTCCAGCTACTGTACTGTGTACCCTGCACAGTCTCACCTACAGTATAGCTACCTGCAGCCAGGTGCTTTTGTAGGCTCATTGAAGTATTTCAAGCTACAGTACTGTGTACCCTGCACAGTCTCACCTACAGTATAGCAACCTGCAGCCAGGTGCTTGTGTAGGCTCATTGAAGTATTTCCAGCTACTGTATTGTGTACCCTGCACAGTCTCACCTACAGTAAAGCTACCTACAGCCAGGTGCTTGTGTAGGCTCATTGAAGTATTTCCAGCAACTGTACTGTGTACCCTGCACAGTCTCACCTACAGTAAAGCTACCTGCAGCCAGGTGCTTGTGTAGGCTCATTGAAGTATTTCCAGCTACTTTACTGTTTACCCTGCACAGTCTCACCTACAGTAAAGCTACCTGCAGCCAGGTGCTTGTGTAGGCTCATTGAAATATTTCCAGCTACTGTACTGTGTACACTGCGCAGTCTCACCTACAGTAAAGCTGCTTGCGGCCAGGTGCTTGTTTAGACTCATTGAAGTATTTCCAGCTACTGTACTGTGTACCCTACACAGTCTCGCCTACAGTATAGCAACCTGCAGCCAGGTGCTTGTGTAGGCTCATTGAAGTATTCCCAGCTACTGTACTGTGTACCCTGCACAGTCTCACCTAGAGTAAAGCTACCTGCAGCCAGGTGCTTGTGTAGGCTCATTGAAGTATTTCCAGCTACTGTACTGTGTACCCTGCACAGTCTCGCCTACAGTATAGCAACCTGCAGCCAGGTGCTTGTGTAGGCTCATTGAAGTATTTCCAGCTATTGTACTGTGTACCCTGCACAGTCTCACCTACAGTAAAGCTACCTGCAGCCAGGTGCTTGTGTAGGCTCATTGAAGTATTTCCAGCTACAGTACTGTGTACCCTGCACAGTCTCACCTACAGTAAAGCTACCTGCAGCCAGGTGCTTGTGTAGGCTTATTGAAGTATTTCCAGCTAGTGTACTGTGTACCATGCACAGTCTCACCTACAGTAAAGCTACCCGCAGCCAGGTGCTTGTGTAGTCTCATTGAAGTATTTCCAGCTACTGTACTGTGTACCCTGCACAGTCTCACCTACAGTAAAGCTACCTGCAGCCAGGTGCTTGTGTAGGCTCATTGAAGTATTTCCAGCTACTGTACTGTGTACCCTGCACAGTCTCACCTACAGTAAAGCTACCTGCAGCCAGGTGCTTGTGTAGGCTCATTGAAGTATTTCCAGCTACTGTACTGTGTACCCTGCACAGTCTCACCTACAGTATAGCTACCTGCAGCCAGGTGCTTGTGTAGGCTCATTGAAGTATTTCAAGCTACAGTACTGTGTACCCTGCACAGTCTCACCTACAGTATAGCAACCTGCAGCCAGGTGCTTGTGTAGGCTCATTGAAGTATTTCCAGCTACTGTATTGTGTACCCTGCACAGTCTCACCTACAGTAAAGCTACCTACAGCCAGGTGCTTGTGTAGGCTCATTGAAGTATTTCCAGCAACTGTACTGTGTACCCTGCACAGTCTCACCTACAGTAAAGCTACCTGCAGCCAGGTGCTTGTGTAGGCTCATTGAAGTATTTCCAGCTACTTTACTGTTTACCCTGCACAGTCTCACCTACAGTAAAGCTACCTGCAGCCAGGTGCTTGTGTAGGCTCATTGAAATATTTCCAGCTACTGTACTGTGTACACTGCGCAGTCTCACCTACAGTAAAGCTGCTTGCGGCCAGGTGCTTGTTTAGACTCATTGAAGTATTTCCAGCTACTGTACTGTGTACCCTACACAGTCTCGCCTACAGTATAGCAACCTGCAGCCAGGTGCTTGTGTAGGCTCATTGAAGTATTCCCAGCTACTGTACTGTGTACCCTGCACAGTCTCACCTAGAGTAAAGCTACCTGCAGCCAGGTGCTTGTGTAGGCTCATTGAAGTATTTCCAGCTACTGTACTGTGTACCCTGCACAGTCTCGCCTACAGTATAGCAACCTGCAGCCAGGTGCTTGTGTAGGCTCATTGAAGTATTTCCAGCTATTGTACTGTGTACCCTGCACAGTCTCACCTACAGTAAAGCTACCTGCAGCCAGGTGCTTGTGTAGGCTCATTGAAGTATTTCCAGCTACTGTACTGTGTACCCTGCACAGTCTCACCTAGAGTAAAGCTACCTGCAGCCAGGTGCTTGTGTAGGCTCATTGAAGTATTTCCAGCTACTGCACTGTGTACCCTGCACAGTCTCACCTAGAGTAAAGCTACCTGCAGCCAGGTGCTTGTGTAGGCTCATTGAAGTATTTCCAGCTACTGCACTGTGTACCCTGCACAGTCTCACCTACAGTATTGCAACCTGCAGCCAGGTGCTTGTATAGGCTCAATGAAGTATTTCCAGCTACTGTACTGTGTACCCTGCACAGTCTCACCTACAGTATAGCTACCTGCAGCCAGGTGCTTGTGTAGGCTCATTAAAGTATTTTCAGCTACTGTACTGTGTATAATTCGAAAATTGGGATCAAAAGAGAGGCACAAGGACGTGACTCTCCTGAGCCCAAAGACAGCTACTGTGGATATGGTGGACAATGATGGGAGAAAGTAATTTAAAATAAAATATAGTTTATTAAGGTAACATGTAATAAAATTGGCAATGATGAGACCAACAAATATACAAATAGAAAAGATCCACCATTCACTTATGTACGTGCCTATGAAGTGCTATTTGCACATGACATGCTCGTTGGCCAGATACACACAAATATAACAGACAATAACAGACATATACACATATAACAAATAAAGTGCAGGCGCCTAAAGTCCCACGGATGCGCAAAGCTCCTATGGCGAACAGCCAAATACAAAAATGCAAAAAACCAATGTCTAGTAAAAAAGGAGCATTGTGCATGCGTGGTCCCCCGGGGGAGGGGGGAGGGGGAGAAGGAGAATGTGGGGGTTCAAAAAACCTCTGATGTATCCCATCAAATGAGATCCCATTAAATATATCATCAACTGCTGTAGATGACAAAAGGAATGAACTAAATAAAATTACAAAAATTAGTAACTTGCATGCGCATGCTTAAAGCATATCAAAAAAAGTCCATTCCTGCAGCGTAAATCATAGAGACATGTGGAAAACCTCAATGGGGTATTAGAGGATAATTGAAGTCATATGCAGTTGTTGCAATCACCACTAGGTGCTAATCACAAATAATCCCAAGCTTCCTGGAAATTTCCTGGTAAAACTTTAAAATGTTGTTTCAAAGGCAGTCATTGAAATCAGTAAATGCTTAACCATCACAGCATATTGTCACGAGGTCCGCATTAGTCTAAGCACAACCACTAATAGCAATGCGGGGATGAAACCTGAGACTGAATGGTTACGTTACCGCCTCTTGTTGTATGAGGATCGGACAGCGTCTCCTAGGTTTCCATGGCAACTCTGCTTCACCGTGGTTCCTCCGCCTATATGTAGGATGCCGTCTTTGGTTGGCTACATCTCGCTGTACCCCAACGGGGACGTGGTGTATGACAATCCAACTCTTTCGAAGTTCAGGCTGCCGCTGTGGCTCGTGATAAATAGACTGCTAATTGCGGTTCCTCTGGAGGGATACAGTGTCTCCTGTCTAAGTATCCCCGTATCCCATTCGGGTGAGGGAGATGGCTGAGTAAGCGTCTGCACAACGTGGTTACGTCGATGCGTTTCGCAACGTGATTGTTACGTAGCTTCAACTGGACGTGTGTACCCTGCACAGTCTCACCTACAGTAAAGCAACCTGCAGCCAGGTGCTTTTGTAGGCTCATTGAAGTATTTCCAGTTACTGTACTGTGTACCCCACACAGTCTCACCTACAGTATAGCTACCTGCAGCCAGGTGCTTGTGTAGGCTCTTGACATATTTCCAGTTACTGTACTGTGTACCCTGCACAGTTGCACCTACAGTATAGTTACCTGAAGACAAGTGCAGGTGTTTTCATACTAATAATACTACAGGCAGGCAGTTGATTCTGCTAGCTGCAGTATAATCGGTATATATATATATATATATATATATATATCAGTTTTGTGCAGCTCACTGCAGGCCAATAGTATGTCTGGAAGGCCAACAAGGAGAGGCAGACAGTCACAAGCCAATAAAAGAGAGCAAGCAGGCTCTGTGTCTAGAGGCAAAAGTGTTGGTCGTGGAGACGGTGCATCCTCATCAGCACGTGGCCATGGGACATGCTTGGCCTTTTTTTCGTCAGCTGGCCATGTTGAGCCGCAACAGGCGGAAGACTTGGTCGAGTGGATGACCAAGCCGTCCTCATCCTCCTCATCCTCTCTCCCCCAGCCACAGGGTACTTTGTCTGGCAAAGCAGCTGCCAACACGGTCTCTTCCCTCGGCTCAATGGCATCAGTGACTCCTTCCCTAGCCCCACCATGTCCTCCTGAGGAGTCCCTCGAACTGTTTGACCACAGTGTTGGGTACATGCTCCAGGAGAATGCCCAGCATTTTGAAGGCTCTGATGATGATACTGAGCTAGATGAAGGCAGTAACATGAGCACGGACAGAGGGGGTGCCCAAGAAGGACAGCAATCTGGCAGTCATGTTCCCCCTGCCAAGTTTGCTCCAGTGATGAGGAGGGAGGGGATGATGAGGCCACTGACTCAACGTGGGTGCCTGATAGGAGAGAGGAGGAGGAGGAGGCACCTTACCAACGAGGCAGGATGCCCTCCAGGGGACAGCCTAAGGGCAGCACAATAAATGCATCACACCGCAGAGCTCCGCATGTGCAGGGCGCTGCTGTCTCTGCACATTATTCCAAAAGTTCTTTGGTGTGGGCCTTTTTTGAGACGAATGCATCAGATGGCACAGCTGCTATTTGCAACATATGTCTCAAGCGTATCTCGCGTGGCCAAAACATCTCCCGCTTGGGCACCACATGCTTGACCAGACATATGTTGACCTGCCATGCAGTTCGTTGGCAAGCGTACCTAAAAGACCCACACCAAAGAACAAAGAGGACCTCTCCTTGCTCCGCATCAGCTGGGATCTCCAACCCCACCATACCTTCAGTCCTCTCTGAGACCAGCACTGAGAGGAATGAAAGTGTAGAATTAGGTGTGTCACAGCAAAGTACTTCCAGGCAATCTGCTATCGGTACACCAACGTCAGATTGTGCCAGGCAAATTTCCCTGCCCCAGCTGCTGCACAGCAGAAAGAAGTTCGCTCCCAGCCATCCACATGCCCAGAGGTTGAATGCTAGCTTGGCAAAATTGCTAGCACTTCAACTGCTACCTTTTCAGTTGGTAGACTCTGCCCCCTTCCGTAAGTTTGTGGAATGTGCGATTCCTCAGTGGCAGGTTCCCAAATGCCACTTTTTCTCACGGAAGGTGATTCCGGCTCTCTACCGGCATGTGGAAGGCAATGTCTTGGCCTCGCTGGACAGGGCGGTCAGTGGTAAGGTGCATATTACTGCTGACTCATGGTCCAGCAGGCATGGACAGGGATGTTACCTAAGTTTCACGGCACATTGGGTGACTCTGCTGGCAGCTGGGAAGGATGCAGGACAAGGTGCAGTAGTGTTGGAGGTTGTTCCACCACCACGCCTCCAAAATGCCACTACTGGTGATTGTTACACACCTCTCTCCTCCAGCCCCTCCTCTTCTTCTTCCTCCATGGCCTCTTCCTGTGCTTGGTCCTCGGAACCAGCGGTGCTCCGTAGGCATTCAAGGGGCTACACAACTACGCAGGCCAAAAGATGCCATGCAGTGCTTGAGCTGGTGTGCTTGGGGGACAGGAGCAGGGGCAGAGGTTCTGTCAGCTCTGCAGGAGCAGGTTCAGAGGTGGTTAACGCCACGCCAAATTAAGGCAGGAATGGTGGTTTGTGACAATGGCACCAACCTCCTCTCCGCCCTCCAACAGGGACAAATGACCCATGTGCCCTGTTTGGCTCAGGTCCTTAACTTGATAGTGCAGCGGTTCTTGGGCAGGTACCCGGGCTTACAGGATGTCCTGAGGCAGGCCAGGAAAGTCTGTGTGCATTTCCTCTGGTCATATAATGCCAGTGCTCAGCTGGCAGACCTCCAAAAGGAATTTAACCTGCCCAAGAACCTCCTAATCTGTGACATGCCCACCAGGTGGAACTCAACGTTGGCCATGCTGCAGTGGCTGCACATGCAGCAGAGGGCCATCAATGAGTACCTGTGCGACTATGGCACCAGGACAGGGTCAGGGGAGCTTGGTTTTTTTTCCCCACTCCAGTGGGCCATGATCAGGGATGCATGCACTGTCCTGTCACCATTTGAGGAGGCTACAAGAATGATGAGCAGTGACAGTGCATGCATCAGTGACACTGTCTCCCTTGTCCACCTGCACACGCTGCATGCAATAATGGACAGGGCACTTGAGGCAAAACAGAGGCAGGATGGGGAGGACTTCCTTAGCTCCCAAGGCCCCCTTTATCCTGACAGTGTTCCTGCGTGCCCACCAATCACACAGGAAAAGGACAAGGAGGAGGAGGATTGTGTCAGCATGGAGGTGGAGCCTGGCACTCAGCATCAGCAGCAGTCTTTAAGGGATCATTTACAGTCCCAAGAAACCCATGGACTTGTACGTGGCTAGGAGGAGGTGGCTGCCGATCATGTCGTCCTTAGTGACCCAGAGGACTCCGGACCGAATGCCTCAGCAAACCTACGCTGCATGGTCTCCCTGATCCTGTAAAGCCTGCGGAAGGATCCTCGTATTCGTAATATCAAGGAGAGGGATCAATACTGGCTGGCAACCCTCCTTGATCCACGTTACAAGAGTAAGAGTTGCAGACCTTATCTTGCCATCACAGAGGGAGCAGAGGATGAAACATCTTCGGGAGGCCTTGCAGAAAGGTCTGTGCAACGCATTCCCAGAGACTGGGAGGTTACAAACTCCTGTTCCTGGACAACTTGTTGCTGAGGCTTTGGTCAGTCAAAGAAGGAGCGGTGGAGAAGGTGGCCGTCTGACCGATGCGTTCAGACAATTTTTTAGTCCGTAGCCCCAAGATATGATCGGTTCCAGCAACCATCGCCAGCATCTGTTTTACATGGTGCAGGAATACCTAGGGGCAAGATCTGACTTGGACACCTTTCCCACAGAAAATCCTCTGGGTAACTGGGTCTTGAGGATGGATCACTGGCCAGAGCTTGCACAGTATGCAATTGAGGTACTGGCCTGTCCTGCATCCAACGTTCTTTCGGAACACACATTCATTGCTGCCGGAGGCTTTGTAACACAGGGTGCGTCTGTGTACTGACTCGGTCGATCGACTGACCTTCATAAAAATGAATCAGTCTTGGATCACCACCAGCTACCAAGCACCTGATGCTGATGTAACCGAATCATTTTTTTGGAAATGTCAGATCCCCTCAAAGACTGCCTATGCTGATGCTGAGTGACTATCCTGTTATGCTGAGTAATTATCCTCTTCCTCCTCAATGATCATGCTGATAGCTTGTAAGAACATTTTTGGTTCTGGGCGCCGCCACCAGTGCCTAAGGCCCAATTTTTCAGCCCCTGTTTAACAGGGGCATGTAATTACAATTTTTGATGCAATTCTTTGCAGCAGGGCTAGTTCCTGCACTCCAACTAGAGTATCTGTGAGAGGTTGCAGTGTTGTGGCACCAGCACCAGTGCCTAAGGCCCAATTTTTCACCCCTGTTTAACAGGGGAGTGTAATTACAATTTTTGATGCAATTCTTTGAAGCAGGGCTTGTTCCTGCGCTCCAACTAGAGTATCTGTCAGGGGTTGCAGTGTTGTGGCACCAGCACCAGTGCCTAAGGCCCAATTTTTCTGCTCCTGTTCAACAGGGACATGTAATTAGAATTCTTGATCTAATATTTCACAGCAGGGCCCTTTTCTGTGCCCACCAAGAGTAACTGTGACGACTTACAGTGTTGTGGCACCAGCACCACCACCACCATCACCAAAGGCCCAATTTTTCTGCCCCTGTTCAACAGAGGCATGTAATTACAATTCTTGATCTAATATTTCACAGCAGGGCCCTGTGAGGGCTTACAGTGTTGTGGCAACACCAACACCTAAGGCCCAAATTTCTGCTGAGTATATAGGGGAGGCCCCTACTCAAACATCCACCTTACAAATGACTCCTACTTGCAAACGGAAGGAGACAACAGGAAGTGAGATTAAATCTACCCCTAGGAACGGAAATTCTCTCCTGTAAGAGTTAATATGGGGAAAACGTTTCTCCTTTCCACTGATGCTTTATCACCAATCCTTGTTTCACTAAAATTTCCAAAAAGCTTAAAATAGATTTTTTTTGCTGGAGCTGAACACGGAAAAAATGTACCAGTTCAAAATTACAAACAGATTCTACTTAACAACAAACCTACAGTCCCTGTCTTGTTTGCACCGCCTGTATACGGCTGTTCAGAGTATATAGGGCCTGGTGGCTCCACACCTTTCCTTTTTTTAATTTGGGTGCGGGGTTCCCCTTAATATCCATACAAGACCCAAAGGGCCTAGTAATGGACTGGGGGGGTACCCATGACGTTTGTCTCACTGATTTTCATCCATATTGCCAGGACCCGACATTACATTAAAGCCGCAAGCAGTTTTAAATTACTTTTATTCCTTTAAAAATGTCATGTTGTGCAGGGACTGTTCTAAGCATGGGAAACACGCGCCACTTTACAGGCATACTATAGACACCCCCAGGTACGATATTTAAAGGAATATTTCACTATTTTTTTTACTTTAAACATCATTAAAATCACTGCTGGCGTCCGAGGCGCCTCCTTACTAACTTCCGGTTACGTCTTGCTCTCTGCCACGCCCTACGCATTATGTCACCGCTCGTGACTTCATGTGGCAGAGAGCAAGACGTAACCGGAAGTTAGTAAGGAGGCGCCTCGGACGCCGCTCCAGATTTTCTCATGCTTTTATGCTGTTTTTAAGATGTTTTAATGTAAGAGACCACCCTTATTCTTTAATAAATATTATTTTGGTCAATATACTACACCATTGGAGGCTTCTCTCTCTTCCCTCATTCCCTATCCCACCAGATTGGTGGAGCCCAAGGTGGGCAACCCCTCCTTCCCTCCTCTCTCCTCCTCTCTATTTGTATAGGCATGTGTACGCCGGGAGGATTATCTAACCACTAGAGGCACATCACCCGGATCATTAAATGTACTGCACCACACAGGACCTTCTAAAGCAGACATCTGATGCCTATATTCGCTTTTTTAAAGGTGAGAGGTTAGAGAGCCCGGATTCGCCGGACCCCCCATTATAAGATTATCTGTATTGTCCCACTACTGGATCCCTGCTACAGTCACATATTATTTTGAACTTTTATTTAAGAAGAGAACATTATGAACTTTTCACCTATGAAGAGCATCTGTGTCATTAGCACATTTGGATTATTTTGTTGACTATCGTGTGTGTTTATTCACTGTTATGTTTACTCACAGTTGATGTTTATGTTTATAGTCACTATAGTTGCACTGTTTATAGGTCACAATACCGTCACTTATTCATGTGATAGATTTGAAGCGCAAAGTCCCTTTACCGTCTTTAGTCTGTTGAGTGTAGTGTGAACACTTTTGACTTTGCTGCAGTCCTGAGAGACATCATCACTTTACATTCACGCATATT
Organism: Lithobates septentrionalis; assembly: GCA_037952835.1. Lineage (NCBI taxonomy): Eukaryota > Metazoa > Chordata > Amphibia > Anura > Ranidae > Lithobates > Lithobates septentrionalis. Next base: position 574,249 of record JBBDGP010001088.1, on the reverse strand, counting down.
ATTTTACACATCTTCATTTGCTTTGTCTATCTACTCACTATATGTCTTTATTTAGATCTAGACACATTCCTTTACTCTTTATAGCGCCAGGGACACCATCACATCTATTTGAGATCATCACAGTGCCCCCAAACATTTTCTGCTCCATCACAATAAATCTACAGTGGGCCTCAAAGTCTGGGTTATATAATCAATCCCTAAGTCACACCCTGTGGCTGAACATTTCAAACGTCTATGCCAGGCATGTCCGAAGTCCATCCCATGGGCCAATCACGGCTTTTGACATGTATATCTTTTGTGGCCCCCAACGAATACCTGAGCGCCGGGGGCCACAAAAGATATATATGCTGGCTGTCTTGGAGGGGACGGGGAGGGAGCGGGATGAGTGCCGTACATACAGAAGAATTTTCTGTTTACATGACCACCTCTGTAAAAGGAAGTCCCATCTTCTGCGCTGTCATTGGACGACTGTTCTGTCCATCATAGGAGGAAGGACTTTCTATTAAAGAGGCCATAGAGAAAACAGGAGTTTCTTCTGTATGTCTATTGGCACTCATCCCGCCCCCTCCCTGTCTCCTCCAAGGCTGCAGATGGGCATGAATCAGGCTGCGCTGATGGCAATATTGAGTCTGCATTCATGTCAATGGGTGTGCTGCATTCATGACAATGGGGGTGCTGCATTCATGACAATGGGGGTGCTGCATTCATGGCAATGTGGGTGCTGTATTCATGGCAATGGGGGTGCTGTATTCATGGAAATGAGGGATGCTGCATTTATGGCAACAGAGGATGCTGCATTTATGGCAACATTGGGTAATTTGGCCCCAGGTGGGTTAAATGAGGATATAGAAATCCATACCCTCCTGTAGCTTCCTACCTATTTTACAATACCCCTGTAGGCACAGGGTATGTGGTGCTGTTGGTCTTCATTCTGTAAAATTTGTTTATCCTTGTTTTTCTCTTCTAGCAGACCCTTATTGCCCCCTTTCGTTAGTCCGTCTGCATTCGATACTAACATCCATAGTAAGTACTGCATATGATTTTTTATGTTCTAGTATGACCTCCCTTTTTAGCTATTAGTTACCTACGGGCATATTTGTCATCCCATCTTGGCTCATATACACATGCACACGTGGGACAGTAGATGCGACCCCGTTCTTAGCCGTATACAAAGTCTTTTCTACACTTATACTGATATACTTTTCAGGTAGTCTCTACCACTACCATAAAAATCCCTGACAAACTACCTTTGATGTCATCTGACTACAGCTGATGTGTTTTGCCATGGTATTCTACTGCTACCAAAGATCCTCATATCATTTTTTAAACCTTATCAATCAGCACATAGTTTACAGACATTTGTATGTTTACACAAGTAATATCACCATCATTATTATTATCTCAACTTGTATTATTCATATGATTATTGTCATTTTCATTATAATCATCATTAAGTTATACTGTTGTACTGGAAATTAGCCAATCATTCATGTGTACATTTTACTTGTATGTTTTTTTGTATGTTTTTTTTAAATATGTGTATGTGTATGAAAGTGTACGTATCTATGCGCATGTCCGTGTGTACATGCGTGTATATGTATATATAGTTTTAGAAAAACGTTTTATTTTTCTCCTTCATCCATCATCATACTAAATGTACAATTGTCCATATATGTCTCCTCCCCTGCATATCTCTAACGTCTAAACGTATATGCATGAATGTATATTCTATATATATATATATATATATATATATATGTATGTATATATATATATATATATATATATATATATATATATATATATATATATATATATATATATGTGTGTGTGTGTATTAATTTATATGAATACTGATTTGAGTGTGCACATATTTCTTTTGCATGATGCAGATTCTTTACTCTTATATATTTTTTTTATTATTATTTGTATTTTTTTCATTCCATTTTTTTTTTACTTATTCATATATATTTCTATGGTTCTAAATCAACAATTTTAATGATTTGAATTGTTATTAATCCTATATTGTGATTGTGCAACACTACTTTGGTGTATACATTGTGGCGAAACTCAAATGATCACTTCCTTGTGTGTGCTATGTGCGCTGTGTGTGCTGGAGCTGGTTGTCCCATGGAGCCCCTGTACACATAAATAGCACTATTCCAGCACGTAGCCTGCTATTCATGATCATCCAGAACAGTCTCTCCATGGTGCCTGATCACTTCCAGTGAAGTCATATCCTTGCATTTCACGCTGGTTCCGGACGACTTCCTGGTGGCCACAGGACTGCACAACAGATCTCTTGCCATTCCGCTGATGCCTAGATAATGGTCTATGATGCCTGAAGAGTTACCACCTTGATCACACAGATGAGCTTGACATTAATTTACTTCTTGTGAGTGTTACATTTGCTTTGTGATTAAAATTTTGCTTAAATACTACACTGAGGTGGAGCTTCCGGTGTTCTCCCTTCCTCCTTGTCTATTCACACAGCTGGCTCTGAGGATAGCTGCCACCATTCATTTTAAGGACTGATCCTTTTAGGCACTAATGGACTTTTATTGTTATTTTTCTATTGTTTCATTGCTATATGCTTACAGTTACTCCATCTCTCCGCTTACAGTTTCCTTTTATATGCAACTTAACAATTACAGACCAGAGAAGTTTTATCAAGCAAAAATAATAACAGTGTAGTATTTTTGAAACAATTATCATAAATATTGTAGTGACTCCATGCACAATATGTAAGCAGATTTTTTACTAAGCCCCAGTTTCCCAAGTAGACAATGGGATTGTTTATAATCAAAAAATCTAATTTAGTTTGTATTATTTCACAGAATATGAAAAAATGCATCTCCCATGGGACTTTATTGCAGCCAAAAAATATTGTTGTAAACAATCTTTAAAAGAAGAAAAGTTTATTTGTACAAAAAGATTAAAAGTTCATCTATTTCTCCCTCTATATTGGCAGATTAGATTAACTGTGTAACAATGGAAGGTGTATTGCTTCTGTTAAGATGTCCATTCTTCCCAAGCTTCTGTATTTGTTCCAAACACTACCTATTCCTGTTTTTTCTGCACATCTTAAAAAAATGCAAGCAGATCTGCTGCAATTTTTTTGGAACTACAAACGGCACAGACTACCCCGCTTGGTACTGATGGCATTGTGCTCTGATGTAGGCCTAGCATTCCCTAACCTTATAAAATGTTATCAAGCAGCCCAATTACATGCAGTTGCCTCTCGGTATACTCAGCGTTCCTATAACAAATGGACGGAAATCGAAAAACTCTGGCTAGCACCTATACATCTTAATAATCTAATTTGGAATGCGAATGTGGAAGTGGATCCTATTCGATTGCTGGGGGCCATGTCCCAGCTTCGGGTGACTTGGTGCATGCTATCCCACCAATATGCTCTTAAATCTGAATCATCAATGCTGACCTCCTTTCTATACAATCCTAGGGTGCCCGACAGCCTCACTTCCCCAATGTCATCGCCCTGGGCATCGAGAAACCTGTTTCATTTTGGCTATTTGGCAGAACCTAGGTCACGTAATTTATTGCCATTTGCTGAACTTCAGGATAAATTTGATTTGCCTCGCCAGGTGTTTTATGGATACCTGCAGATTCCCCATTATGCACAAACCATAACCCCAAATTTGCGATTCTCCTCTCCTCTCCTTCCCCCTTTGAACATATAATTCTGTAAGGCACTGTACGGAAGGGACTGATTTCTGACATTTATCAGATATTGAATGCTTATTCCATTCAAGATCGAGGTAAACACTCTTACATGCTCTGATGGGAGAGGGTGATAGGTGAGGAAATTCCCCTGGAGGCATGGCAGGTGTTTTGGTCTCAGGCAGCTAAAAGTTCCCTCTGTACTCTCTATAAGGAAAAATGCATATAAAATTCTCTACTTTTGGTACCTGACACCGAACGTGCTCCATGCCATCTACCCTACTAGTTTGGATTGTTGTCGACGTTGTCACGGGGATAAGGGTATCCTCCTCCATATATATTGGAGCTGTCTGTTAATTACCCCTTTTTGGCACTCTGTACAACAGTTACTGGTCACCTTTTTGAGGTATCTATCCCTATGACACCAAAACTTTTCTTGCTGGGCCTATCCCCACTGAAAATTTCTAAACCCTATAAGAAGCTATTGCACCATATTCTTACGGATGAGCGATGTCTTATAGCTCCTAACTGGAAAAAGCGCTTCTCTCCCTCCTCAGATGCCTTGTATGCTGGGATTAAGGATGTTTAGTTGATGGAGAAACTAACTACTATAATACAGGACAGGCTCACAATCATGTTTGGGAACTATGGCATCTCCAGGGGGCTCCACCTTGAGTTTGTAAACGAGTTGATGTGCTGACCCTTAACTCTCTCTTTCTTTCCTTCTGATATTTTCTCTTCATGCCTTTCTTTAAGTAATATTATTGCTTCATTTAACAAAGATATTCTGCACTACAATGTTTTAGCAGTTTTATAGTTTTAACTGAGAACCTGCTATTTAGATTGGCTCTTTTTTCCCTTGTGTTTTTTTTTTTTAGTTCTCTTATATATGAATATTGTTACGGCCATGGTTGTCTCAAAATGCCTTTACTGCATTATAAGTGATCTTTATTTGTAATGAGCATAGTGCTCATATCCTTAAATGTCTTCTTCCTTTGTTTTTTGAAAAAAAAATTATCAATAAAAATTGTTGTTTGAAAAAAAAAGGTAATCTATACATAAAATGCTCTGGTCTTTGACTATACAACGTCATCTACTTTTCTCCCAACCAGGAGTGAGAATAACATACACCATGCATAAGCAGATAATTAATTGCCACCAATTTTTCCAACACGTTTCAATTGTAGACAATCTTCTTCAGGGTGAGTCAGATGGAACATGCCTAAATATACAAAATAACAGAAGAGAGTATATAGGTCTAATACATATGTGATATTGACAACAATTTGAGACCAATGGCTACAAAATGTTAACTACATAAATAAATAGACAAGATTAGCAAAGCATAGAGCTGCTGCAGCACATCTCTAGGGGGTTACAGATTAGGGGGAACAGTCACAAACCCACAAAGGATCAAGAGAGATGGCCCAGTGGAGCCACCCCAATAAAAGCCCCTCTTTATCCAGCTTATCTTGTATTCAGCTTATGTTGTCTTCCTACATTGCTAAATACTGTTTACCAGGTATGATGACTTTATTTACTTGATTTCCCCTTTATTTGTTTTTTTGAAATATTTATATACTAGTTCCATTTATGGTGAATTATTGAGATTTACACTGACCGGCATTTACCACGTGCATTTATATATTTTTAGCTGTTGCCAATGAAGCAACCCCAAGGATGATGATAGTGGAAGGTCACACAGCACTGTCTATATCCCTTTGTCCCCACTGAAGTCTACTGGTGACACAAAAGATCTACAATTGTGAATCAGGAATACTACACAATGAGGATTTGCTTTATTGTATAACCATATCACCCACTGGAGGAGAGAAGAGTGGATAGTGGGAGAGAGTGTGGACAGACCCATAAACCATCGCATTGTTGATTGGAAGAAAGGATATGATATAGCCACCCATGGAGAGGAATCGCTTTCACTCTAAATGTTTTTAGACCTTCTGGTCTAGGGAATGAGTGTATTACTCTGAAATAAAAAGCTTTGGATCCTATGCTATGTGAAACATCCTTCTTTTTTTCTAAGTGGGACATCCGTGAATACCCACAGGTTTGAGGACAAGAGAGAGAGAGTGATTACTGGATCTTGGTGTGCCGAGCAGACTGCAGCCCAAAGGCCCTGGCAGGGTAATCAGCCAAAGGGGTTTTGACCTTTTTACAGGTCGAATCTATCCGGTAAGCAGGCATTTCTCTATGGCGATGGTCACATGAGGTGTGGATAACATATTGAATATCTGGATTGCATCTATAAATTGTGATTGGGAATTCAGGAGTGTGACGCCTTTATCTTTTCACTACCTCAAGCTCTGCACCTGCTTTTTTTCTATCACATAAGACAATGCAATATTGGATGTATTTTTTTTTTATTTTTGTTCCTGGAATAAGGATTTTTTTATAGCATCAATATTTTGTTGACACCCTTATGAATAGTATGTCATGCTAAATGTTATGCGCGACTCTGCCCTTGGTTATATATTTTTAGACCATTGGGTGGGTCGACTGCTCATATTGGGCTTGCTCCGTCTGGCCACCCCCCTTGATCCCTTGTGGGTTTGTGGCTGTGCTGCCTTGATCAGTGACCCCCTTGAGATGTGCTGCAGCAGCTCTATGCTTTGCTAATCTGGTCTATTTACTTATATGAATTTCATGCCATATTGGACCATAGGCCTCTCATTGTTGTCAATACTGCATATGTATTAGGCCTGCATACTCTCTACTGTTATTTTGTATATTTAGGTATGTTCCACCTGACATTCCCTGAAGAAAATTGACTACAATTGAAGCGCGTTGTGAAAAAATCGGTGGCAATTAATTATCTGCTTATGCATGGTGCATGTTTTTCTCACTCCCAATTGGGAGAAAAGTAGATGACATTGTATAGTCAAAAACCAGAGCATTTTATGGATAAATTAAGTTTTAATCTTTTTGTTCAAAACGACTTTTCTTCTTTTAAAGATTGTTAGCAACAATATTTTTTGACTGCAATAAAGTCCCATGGGAGATGCATTATTTTCATTTAGTATTTAGAGATGGAGCAGCCTCATGATATACTCACCCTAACTTACAATATTTCACAGAATAAAGCAAGACATATTGAACTGACACAGTGAACTGTATGTAGACAGCCTTTACTAGTCTGCATTTGCACTGGAAAACAACAGGCAGCCTGGAATCGATAAATCAACATTAGTTTATATTACTTTTAAAAAATAAACCAGCAGAATATTGTACTGATAAATATTATTTAATAACTTTTTTCCCCTCCTCCTTGCTGCCAAGACCCCAACATTCCTCTTTCTCCTGTCAGCAGGAATTTCCTTCTCCATTTGTTGCTACTTCCCTTCCCTCATGTTGTGGAAGGGTGAAAGGCCTATGGCCATAGATCTTCCACCTTCTGCAATGCTTCCAGGGTAGGGGACATTTTCACAATAAGGAAATGCGGTAATGAGTTTGTTGCAGATTACATATTTAAAGCCTAAGTTCACCTTTTCGGGCAGAATTTCACTTTAAATAATACATAGAAGCATTTTGTAATGTAATTTCTGATCAAGCCATCCCAATGTGCTTATCTTTCACTGACCTCACCTACAGCAGCTTTAAAGTTTCACCTGTCTTTAAACAATGTTTTCTGCTTGCATCACATTCAGTAGATCATATACCAGCATGCACTGGCTTGCTGCATCAGAGAACAGGGCATTATAGGGCAGTTCACCACTCTGAACCACACCCCCCCTCATTACTATACTACCTCTTGTTTTATGTCTACCCACTTTCTGTACAATCTAATTTTACAATCTTCTATAGATCTACCATCAGGTATGTAGTGGAAGGGCCTGCCTGATTTGATACAAATTGAATAGATTGTTCAGGGGAGTTCTCCTATTCCATATTTTTAGTGAATCTACTGGAAATTTACAGAGATTGTACAATTAGATTGCATAGTGTAAGGCCATCTTTATATACGTACATAGGAGGGAGTGGATTCAGACACTCAGCTGTCAGGCCCCATTCAAATATCAGTGTAGAAGGAACTTGCTTTTCCACATGCACTTTTTTGGGTTTTTTGGAGCGTTTCCTATTGCCAGGCATAGGGCAGCCTATTCACTGCCCAAGCGCCCCACAGAAGCTCCAGAACATTTGGAGTGGAGCATGCTGTGTTTTTTCCTATGCATTTTGGTGCATTTGCAGTGCACTACGAATGCATGCCTGCTACCTGCGCTTGGGGTGCCATTAACATTTAATGACAATGCAAGCATGATGCGCGTTTGCAGCGCATTTCCAAAATGGACAGCAGTTTTTCTGTGTGGTTTGCTATGCGTTTGTAAATGCACAGATGTGAATAGACCTTCATTGTTCTTGCGGAAACCCAGCAATTTCACATTCAGGCCCCATTTACACCTACCGTAGTGGTAGCAGACATTTTTTGGCTTGTTTTTTCCCCCTCCACACATAGGTAAGCCCATTGAAGTGGCAAAGTAGCTTATGGGACATTTTAATATTTTGCAATTCACACATTTTTACTGTGTGTTTTGCTGCGTTTGTCCCTTTTTGTCTTCACGCTGCAAACTGTGTGTTTGTTTCTGCTTTTGGGGCATCATTAACAATTAATGGCAACAAAAGCACAACTAGTTCATTTTAGGTGTAGAAAGGTGACAATACACAATGCAATCTGAGAACAATGATCGCTGATTGCATTGGAAATGCATGAACCTGCAGAGGTGGGTAAGAGTGATCTGGAGGAAAAGGGGCAGGTACAGGGTGTGTGGTAATGAGGTCAGCTGGTCAGCTACTTCCTTCTACTGGTTCCAATGAAGGAATTTTCACCAGGAAACTGAGACTGAGGTAATTCATAGTCTATAACAAGTTGGAAGCTTTCTTTTCTGCAAAAGAGGTATGGAATTTAGAAAAACAAAAAGTGAACTTGGCCTTTAAAGTGGGCACCATTGAGGAGTGAGGGCAGACTGCCCTTTTTCTTTTCTTCCCCAGCATGTGACTTATCACATGACTACAGAGGGTAAGGAGAAGCTGCCTTCATTCCAGATTGTGTGATCTGTGAGTACAAACTAAGGGGGGGGGGACTCATCCCTAGACCTCCCTCTCCTCTCAGCCCTAGACCTTCCTCTCCTATTAGTTTAGGACCGCCTCTCTTCTCTCAGCCCTAGACCTCCTTTTCCTCTCAGCCCTAGGCCTCCCTTTCCTCTCAGCCCCAGACCTCCCCTTTCCTCCTCAGACCCCCTTAGCCTCCTCCCTCTTTTAGGATAGGTTTACATTTATGTGTTGCAGGAATGTGCACACAATTGTATTCCTGCAATGCATAAAAGCACACATCCCTTTTGCAGGTGCACAACGGTGCCAAAGATTCCTCACATACCCTGCAAATGTGCACACTTTCATGCTCATTTGCCTACACCAAAATGCATAGTAACAAAGTACCATGCATTTTGGTGCTGCGCTATTTTTAAAGAGGGTCATGCAATTCTTTTGTGCATGTTTTCATGAACGTTCATCTTAATAGCAATATGGGCCCCTGGGCAAAGTATTGCACGGGGGCCCCTACAAGAAATTCGATTTTGTTATACTGTTATAAAACATATGAAATAAAAAATAAAAATTTCTTCATAAATTTAGGCCAAAATGTATTCTGTTACATGTCTTTGGTAAAAAAAAAATATCCCAATAAGTGTATATTGATTGGTTTGTGTGAAGGTTATAGCGTCTACAAATTATGGGATATATACTGGAAATTACAAAGCTATGCTGGTGCCAACTAGGGTGCTAACCCCCCGGTTCGGTTCGCACCAGAACATACCGAACAGGCAAACAATTTGGCAGAACACATGAACACCGTTAAAGTCTAAAGTCTATGGGAAACTAACATGAATAATCAAAAGTGCTCATTTTAAAGGCTTATATGCATGGTATTGTCATAAAAAGTGTTTGGGGACCCGGGGTCCTGCCCCAGGGGACATGAATCAATGCAATTTTTTTTTTTAAATGGCCGTTTTTTTCGGGAGCAGTGATTTTTTTAATGCTTAAAGTGAAACAATAAAAATGAAATATTCCTTTAAATATCATGCCTGGGGGTGTCTATAGTATGCCTGTAAAGTGGCTCATTTTTCCTGTGTTTGGAACAGTACCACAGAAAAATTGTATAAGTATAGAAAGCCTTCGCGCTACTAAGATGTGTTCAGAGTGATCTCTTATAAGAATATAAAGCTTAATATATAAAAATTAATAAATGAACAATTAAATAACCAAAGTGCGTACCGTGCAATAAAGTGCAATCAAATAAATTGAAGAAAGCTGTCTGCAGCAGAATCTTCCAGTGTTTCACAATCCACTCATAATAAATAATAATCGTATAGTGATTCCGGGAGTGGCCGGAGGTTGACGTATACTGGAAGTGATGTGAGAATGGCGTCCAGACGCCATATTAGCTTTTTATGCCTGTTTTTTGAATTTTTAATGTAAGAGTCCAGCTTTACCTTCTGAATAAAATCTATATATCGTTAACATACTACACCATTGGAGTTTTATCTCTCCCATCCTTACCCATCCCCCCCCCCCCCCCCCCCGGAGGATGCGGATGTGGATTACCCATTCAGGTTACATACTCAGTGGAACGCAGGACCCCCTGGTGGTGGATGTTAATACAGCGGAATAGATTCCTGTATATGGTTTATGCTGACACTTCAAGATATCTGGGTCTTATATTTAATGAAACGGAGGACCCCCTGGTGGTGGAAGTTGGAATAACGGAATCGACCCCTATTTATTATCTTATGCTGACATATCAAGATATGAAGGTGAGGGTTCTGTGAGCTCATTTATGGGATTTAAACTTCTCCCCTGCCTGCTGAGCCATTTATTCGAACGTATTTTTACATAATTTCCTTTTTTTGGACATTCATTATAAGAATGTGTAATTAAGAGATTATTATCATACTGAATCTAATGCCCCGAGATTGATTTACCAACTTATGGACTTATAACTTTTGCACTTTTATTATTCCAATTCATTGAACTATATTTACACAGTGTTTATGTATTTTATTTATTGATTAATTTTTGCACATTACTGCTGTACGATTGTTATTATCACAGCAAAATTACATTTCTAAAGCAAAAATTGTCATACAAAACTGATCGCGGCTGTAATGAATTGTCGGGTCTCAGCAATATAGATAAAAATCATTGAAAAAAAGAACCACCGTTAAGATCCATAAATACACTTACCGCATTTGAGAGGAAGTGTGCACAGACATCAGAAGATGGGCATACATTATCCTGGACGTACAGAATGATCCTAGGAGAACAAGAAAAGAAACCCCCATACTTCATGAAAGAATGGGAGAGGGAGCTAGGCCAAGTGTGGACAGATAAACAAATAAATAAAATGATATCGTTAACATTTACTACCTCCATAAGTACAAAGGTGCAAGAAATGGCATATAAATTCCTAGCGAGATGGTATAGGACACCAGTTAAAATGGCACAAATCTCTTCAGAAGCTAATGACAAATGCTGGAGGGGCTGTGGACAGAGGGGAACTTTTCTTCATCTATGGTGGACGTGCCCAATAATTAAGCGTTTTTGGGAATTAGTAGCCCCCTGGATTGAGAAAATGACGAAGGAGCACATAGAGTTTGGGCCCATACAATATTTATTTCATGGAATGACTGGACCTATCAAAAAATATAGAGAAAGTATAACCCCACATTTGTTAAATGCAGCAAAAAAACGAATTCCGAAGTACTGGAGACAGGACCGGATTCCGTCAGTCATAGAGTGTCGAAACGAGGTTAATATAATAAAGGGAGCAGAGAGATGGGTTCATGTGGTTAAAAACCAAAGAAAGAAATTTGAAACGACATGGGCAAACTGGGAACAATGCGCTGAGGAGATAATAGAAGAGGGAAATACAGATGGGTAGGAGGAAGGAATGGTATAGTCATTTAGAATAGAGACATAAGAAGAATGGCCCTGAAGGGTAGATGTAAATAGTCATATAACTTCTCTAATGCTAATCAAAGAGGGAGGGGGGTAAGATAATGTATGGTTAAATGTATATGTGGTCTCTGTTTTTTTTGTTTTTTTTACTATTTGCCTCTTGTCCCAGTTTTGACAAACATTGGAGGTGGAGGGGGGAAGGAGATAGGCACACGATTAATAACAATTATGAATTATAGGGAAATTCCTTTTTTTTAACACATCTTCATAATTATGAATTTTAGTGGTTAGTGACACGAACTAGAATAAAGGGGTTGTATTTAATAATGAACTGAAGTAATCAATGACACGAATTAGAATAAGGGGGGAATGTACTTATAAATTTATCTTTAAAAACACTTTATAAATTATATAAATACAAACACGAATATACACGGAAGGGATTTTTTTTTTTTTTTTTCACAATACATAACAAGGAATTGTAGGGACTAAAGACACTAATCAGAATAAGGGGGGAACTCCCCACCCCCTTTTTTTTATTTTATTTATTTTATTGAAGTGATTAATGACACTAATAAGAATAAGGGGGAACTTATTTATAATTTTTATTTTTAAACACTTTATAAATATAAGCACGATAAACATGGTGGGGTGGGTACCAAATTTTTTATTTTTTTTTTTCTCTTCACACAATATATAATTATGAATTGAAGTGATTAAGGACACTAACAAGAATTAGAGGGAACTTATTTATAATTTTATTTTTTAACACTTTATAAACATAAGCACGATAAACACAGTGGGGTGGGTACCATTTATTTATTTATTTATTTCTTTATTTATTTATTTATTTATTTTTTCTCTTCCACAATACATAACAAGGAATGGAGGGGACTAAAGACACCAATTAGAATAAGGGGGGAAGTATTTATAATTTTATTTTTTTTAACATTTTATAAATATAAGCACGATAAACACGGTGGGGTGGGTACCAATTATTTATTTATTTTTTTTTTTCTTTTCCCCTCGCATATGTAAATGTCGGCCGCTGGGACAGGGGGGAAAACGGTGGTAGGTGATGTAGGATGTAATGTGTAGTATGTTTCTATTGTTTGAACAAAGGGGTATAGAATGTTGTATAAATGGTGTATATATAAATGAAATAAACAATAAAAATTTTTGATTATTAAAAAAAAAAAAAGAAAAAAAGAACCACAAACCAAAATTTAAAAAATAAATTGCGTGGGGGTCCCCTTAAAATCCATACCAGGCCCTTCAGGTCTGATATGGAAATTAAGAGGAACCCTGCTCCAAATTTAAAAACAAACAGCGTAGGGGTCCCCCCTTTAAAATCCATACCAGACCTGAAGGGTCTGATATGGATTTTGAGGGGGAACTCTGCACCAAAATTTTAAAAAAATGGCGTAGGGGTCCCCATCAAAATCCTAAGTGGGGCATGCGGGCAGGGGCTTATCGGAATCTGGAAGCCCCCTTTAACAAGGGGACCCCCAGATCCCAGCTTTCCCCGTGTGAAATGGTAGTGGGGTACAAATATACACCTACCATTTCACAAATATTGTCAAAATGGTAAAAAAAGACAATAGCCGGTTTTTGACAATTCCTTTATTAATAATGTCTTCTTCTTTCCCCCTCTTCTTCCTCCATCTTCTTCTGGTCTTCCTTCAGTTTTCTCCTTCTTCCTCCATCTTCTTCTTCCCCCGCGTCTTCTTCCATCTTCCTCTGCTTCCTTCTCCAGTCTTCTCCATCTTCCTCTGGCTTCTTCTTCCCCGCTTTGTCCTTCGAATGAATGGATGACCCCGCCCCCTCTGACGCCACAGGAAAGCCATAGGGAAGTCCCCGTGGTGTCAAAGGGGGCGGAGTCACCGGGTGGCCAAGCCCTCAGTTATATAAGAACTGTCACAAGCACAGAAGCGTCACACTGCGGGAGCCTCCCATTGAGGCGGATCGTACGGAGAACAATGCGGGAAAGAAGAAACCGGAGGAACATGGAGAAGACTGGAGGACATTATTAATAATTAAAGCCATAGGGATGTCCCCATGCGTGAGAGGGGGCGGGGTCACCCGGCGATGTCACTGTGTGGCCCCGCCCTCAGTTATAAAAGAACTGTCACCTGAGAGGCCGGTCATTACAGCGGGTGCCTCCCATTAAGGCAGAACGGTGGCGGCGTGTGGCTTTTTTTTTTCTTTTTCAGTCCATCAGAGTAAGAGAAGAAGAAGATGAATGGACTTCGCGGGACACTTTTATTTTTTATTTTTTAATAAAGGTCCCAAGGTGTGTATTGTCAATTTGACCATTTTCACACTTTTATTGTGAAATGGTAGGGGTACATTTGTACCCTGTTACCATTTCACACAGGGGGGAAGGCCGGGATCTGGGGGTCCCCTTGTTAAAAGGGGCTTCCAGATTCTGATAAGCCCCCCACCCGCAGACACCCACAACCACCAGGCAAGAATTGTGGGGATGAGGCCCTCGTCCCCATCAACATGGGGACAGGGTGCTTTGGGGGGGCCGCTACCCCAATGCACCCTCCCCATGTTGAGGGCATGTGGCCTGGTATGGTACTGGAGGGGGCACTCTCTCATCCCCCACTCTTTTCCTGTGGCCTGCCAGGTTGTGTACTCGGATAAGTGACTGTTATGGATTTTTCGGGGGACCCCCACACTATTTTCTAAAAAAATGTTGGCGCGGGGTTCCCCTTAATATTCATACCAGACCCAAAGGGCCCGGTAATGGACTGCGGGGGAATCCCATGCCGTTTTTTTCAGTGACTTTTATGTGTATTGCCGGAACCGACAATTCATTATGGCCGCGAGTACTTTTAAATGACTTTTTTTTTATTAGAAATGTAATTTTGCTCTCGGACTGTTATAAATACGGAAAACATGCGCCACTTTACAGGCATACTCCCAGGTACAAAATTTAAAGAAATATTTCACTTTTATTGTTTCACTTTAAGCATTATTAAAATCACTGCTTTCAAAAAAACGGTTGTTTTTAAAACTTTTTTTTGCATTGATACATGTCCCCTGGGGCAGGACCCAGGTCCCCAAACACTTTTTATGACAATACCATGCATATAAGCCTTTAAAATTAGCACTTTTGATTTCTCCCATAGACAATTCATTATAGCCGCGAGTACTTTTAAATGACTTTATTACTTTAGAAATGTCATTTTGCTCTCGGACTGTTCTAAACACGGGAAACATGTGCCACTTTACAGGCATACTATAGACACCCCCCCCCCCCCAGTACGAAAAAATTTAATGGAATATTTCACTATTATTGTTTCACTTTAAGCATTATTAAAATCACTGCTCCTGAAAAAAGGGCCGTTTTTAAAACTTTTAAAACTTTTTTTGCGTTGATACATATCCCCTGGGGCAGGACCCAGGTTCCCAAACACTTTTTATGACAATACCATGCATATAAGCCTTTAAAATTAGCACTTTTCTCCCATAGACTTTTAAAGGGTGTTCCGTGGCTTTTGAATTTGCCGCGAACACCCCAAATTGTTCACTATTTGGCGAACAGGCGAACACCCGATGTTCGAATCGAACTTGTGTTCGACTTGAACATCGGCCTCATCCCTAGTAGGCAGTTACTTTTTAAAAAATACAATGTAAAATTAACAAGGGACACCAACATAGTTGTATCTTTGATCTTAAAAACTATGGGATAATGGTGTTGTAGTAACTTGCTAAAAAAAACAAAAAACAAGCATAATAATATTATTCTTGATATCACTAGAAAAAAAAGCCTTTGAAAATACGTTTGGCAGAACTCCATCAGAATCACTAGGAAAGCATATTCATTATTATCACATTAAAGAAGAAGAGAATTGTGTGCTGCATTTTTATATTTCATAATTTGCCACATCACGAATGTTAATTCTCCAATACAAACGCAAGTTTACAAGGCCGACTGCTTCTGGCTCATCCGTGCTTCCATGCATGCTTGTTTGTACTTTGGACTTTTGTCCAAAGGACTTGTGTACACACGCTCGAAAAATCCGACAACAGACATTTGTCCGCGGAAAATTTATAAGCCTGCCATCCAACATTTGTCCACGGAAAGTTGGCCAACAGTTGTCTGATGGAGCATACAAAGGGTCTGATTTTCCGCAAACAGCCTGTCATCACACAATTCCCGTCGGAAAATCTGATTGTGTGTACGAGGCTTAAAGCCTCGTACACACGATCGGATTTTCCGCAGACGAAACCTTGGACTTTTGTCCGAAGGCGTGTGCCTGGATTTTGTCTTGCATACAAACGGCATGGAATTGTCAGCCAACAAACACAAGTATATAGATGTACTACGTGGCTTTTCAGCTCTTTAGAGCCACCCTTTGGGCTCCTTCTGCTAATTTCATGTTAGTAAAAGTTTGGTGAGAGTTGATTCACGCTTTTCATTTTGCGCCTTTCATTTAACGCTTTTTAGTTTGCTCTTTTCATTTCGTGCTTTTCAGTTAGTTTCTGAACGGCCGTTCGTCAACCAGACATGTTGCGGAATCGAAGGAGATAATGTATTATTTATTATTGGCCTTGGAGTTATTGCTTTGACCCAAGTCCAGTCCAGGAACAGGAGGAGGAGGATTTCTTGGACCAAAAATTGGTTGCTTTATTAATCGTGACCAATTATGTCATATGCCTTTGCTGCAGGAGCTCCAGGGGAATAATCCAGATGATTATCAGAATTATCTCCGGATGATGGACCCCTGCTTTCACCAACTCTTGGCATTGTTGACCCCCTATATTAAGAAGCAGGACACATGCATGAGGCTTTTATTTTATTTTTTGGTTGAATAATAATGATTTGATTTGTTTTATTTTCTATATTTTGGATGCATAGAATGCACTTTTTGTTCTATTCAAGTTCTATCCAAGTTCTATTGGCAGATAGCATGTATAATTTTATTTGTTTTTTCTTTTTTTAAATGCACAATAAAAAAATTGTGGAGAATAATACTTGGCTATGGTTTTTTTAATGCACAAAAAAATGTGGATAATAATACTTGGCTGTGTTTTACTTCAAATGACAGTTTGGGAGTAGGCAGTTACATTTAAAAAAATACAATGTAAAACTGACAAGGGACACCAACATAGTTGTATCTTTGATCTTAAAAAACTACGGGATAATGGTGCTGTGGTAACTTGCCCCCAAAAAAATATTATTCTTGATATCACTAGAAAAAAAATGCCTTTGAAAATTTGTTTGCAATAACTCTAATGCCCCGTATACACGGTCGGATTTTCCGATGGAAAATGTCCGATCGGAGCGTGTTGTCGGAAATTCCGACCGTGTGTGGGCTCCATCGGACATTTTCCATCGGATTTTCCGACACACAAAGTTTGAGAGCAGGCTATAAAATTTTCCGACAACAAAATCCGATCGCGTCAATTCCGACCGTGTGTGGCCAGTTCCGAAGCACAAAGTGCCACGCATGCTCAGAAGAAATTCCGATACGGAACAGCTCGGTTTGGTAAAATTAGCGTTCGCAATGGATACAGCACTTTCGTCACGGTGCAATGTTAAAAATGGTTTAATAAGCGCACTCTCTTCTTCTTTATAATGTGAGAAGAATGAAGTAGTTTTGCTGCTCATATTCACACAGACTTCTCACAAACTTCTTTCTTTATTATTTATCGGGATTCCCTCAATATATTTTGATTTGTCACATCTGACAAAATTATTTTTGGGTTGTTTTATTTATTTTTTTTAAAGGCAGAATTTTTTTTTAGGTTTGTATTTTTTTCAAGGCTGATCTTTGTTTTATTTTATTTTTATTTTTACTCCAGAATATTTTTGTGTGTGTTTTGTGTGTCAAGTTACCACAACACCATTATTATCTTGTATTATTTACTCTCAAGGAGATTGTTTGGTGTTGGTGTCCCTTGTTAATTTCACATTGTACTTTAGAAATGTACCTGAATCCTCACAAACAAACTATCCTTTTTGAAGGAAAAAACACATAGGCAAGTATAATTGAAACAAAAATTCCTTTATTAAGGGCTCAGAACCAAACAAAGAGGGAGGCAACGCTGGAGAACCAGCAGAAATTTGCGAAGCCTTGGACCCCCAGGGCAGACATCAATTATTTAACATCAAAATTGGTGGCCTGAGGAGTCCTTATCTAAGGGAGTGCAGTCTGGTCCAGAAGTCCCAGAGATCTGGAAAGCAGCAGATGACATCTGTGTCCCCAGGCTGTGGTACCACAAGAGGCTGCATCTTTTGCCAGACCAGACTGGACCCAGGGTCATCACTTTCTGGTCTTATTTCCACGCTTCCTTCCTGGCTGTGGCTCTGCTGTTGGAGATGTGGCAGGAGGAGGAGTAGGACCTGGAGGAGGAGGAGGACTAGTAGGACCTGAAGGAGGAGGAGTAGTAGGACCTGGAGGAGGAGGAGGACCATGTGTGAGGTCACAAATGTGGGTAGCAGATGTTGTTTGGCCCCTCAACCCCTTATTGAGAGCTTCCAAAATTAATGACTCACACAGTAGTCGTTGGCCCTCCTCCATCCGCTGCATTTTGCAGGCAATTATGCCAGCAAAGTCCTCCTCCACAGTGTGGGGGGCTTTCAGGGCCTCTGAAGCCTTCCAAAAGAGGCCTATGGCAGACTCCTCCAGGGTACTCCTCTTCCTGCCACTTTCTCTTTGCAGGTGTAGGGGAGGGACCTGGATATCAGGCAGCCTGCTCGGCCCGGCCACCTCCTGGCTGAGACTTCCCTGTGCATGAAAAAGGGACATGGTTTTAGTTTTTGCATCATCAATCACAATCAGAAATTAGTACTCCAAACTAACATCTAGTTAACATAATTGATTGGACAATCAGACATATTTAGAGAAATGCTAGACCTGACTCAAGCTGGGCTCCTCCACATGTTGCTGCCTGGAAAGCCCAGGTTAGGCGTCAGAAGCCTCAGCTGGGGGGAAGAAAGTGTGGAAGGAAGACTGGAGAGTGATGACCTGGGTTCAGTCTGGCCTGCCAGAAAATGCAGCCTGTTATAGTACCAAATCCTGGGGACATCTGCTGCTCCGGATCTCTGGGAATTCTGGACCTTCTTGTACTCCCTTAGATAAGTGCTCCTCAGGCCACCAATTGTATCTTCAAATAGGTCATGTCTGCCGCGGGGATCACCTGCTTCACAAATTCCAGAAATTGATCCAGCGCTGCCTTCCTCTTTGTTTGGTTCTTATAATGTGGGTGGTTTATCTCCCATAGACAAGGCAGCTCCCTGAACATATCTATGAAGATTGCCATAAAGTCGGTATCTTTCAAGATATCCATTTTCACTGCAAGACACAACACAACACAAACCCTAATGTCAGGCAAAATTCTCCTAATCTTGTTACAATATAGGCCTCAATCTAGAAGCAGTATAGGCCCAAGTTTGGCTCTTACCTTCGTTATCACGATCGGCGCCTCTGATACTCCTTCCTTCGCTCACAGATCGTATGTACTACGCACGCGTGTTACGTTTTATACACACTGCGCATTCGTGTAACCTCGCCCGCCCCTGACGTTCTTTCTAGTCTATTCCCCGCCCTTTTTCGCTTGGCGCAATGGGGGAAGAGCACATGGCGGAGACACAGCAGGTGCATGCTAATTATAGCAACGAGGAGGAGGAAAGCCCGGAGCCGGAAACGTCTGGATCAAGAAGGAGAAGATTTAAGGCCTCAAATATGTCCTTTGGGGAGATTTTGGAGATGGTAGACATCCTGAAGAAGGCCAACTATGATGGAAAGTATGGACCTTACCCCAGCCCCAATGTCCGAAAGGCCAAGATCATGGCGAAAGTGGTCAAAAGTCTGCACCGGAATTTCGGGGTACAACGATCGAACGATCAGCTCAGGAAGCGGTGGTCGGACCTGAAATTACGAGAACACGAGCAGTACAGAAAGATCCGGAGAGTGCTGCAAAAAATTAAGTAATTGTGCTGTGTTCCTATTCTAAGATAAAGGGAAGGGGACACCTTGAGTTTCTCAGGAATAGGTTCAGGGGTGTGTGGAGGGGGTTCAATCACCGGCCAAGGTTTGCCTACCTTAATTGTTATACCCCTGATGTCACAAATACCATTTGTTGATTGATCCGACGATACTTGGTCAACAATCAAACAAATAGTTGTTCAATGGACCATATGACATATGTATGGGAAAGGAAAATGGGGGCAAAAAGGATTCCCCAAAGGAAGATGGTCCGCTCAAGAACAATTATTGT
Organism: Lithobates septentrionalis; assembly: GCA_037952835.1. Classification (NCBI taxonomy): domain Eukaryota; kingdom Metazoa; phylum Chordata; class Amphibia; order Anura; family Ranidae; genus Lithobates; species Lithobates septentrionalis. Next base: position 554,368 of record JBBDGP010001088.1, on the reverse strand, counting down.
GATCCTAAATAACTTTATTGTGTCATATTAAATACAGAGACAACTATCCACAAACCATGTATTAAAAAAATAGGATTTGGTCCTATTGTGTGCAGGTGGCCACCATAGACAATCCACATACATCTATCACTCATGCATTCGCACTCATAACAATCATTAAGGAAAAGACCCGGGTCTGTGCAATTTCCACAAAGTTCCTAAATAGGATAAATTATATAAGTGGTATGCCTTCGGTCTTTATTCAATAAAGTGCAGCTGCTAGTGATGAAAGTCCATTCAGATGTGATCCCAGTAGCTAAATAGGAATTCATGTATCAAAACAACACCACCATAAAGAACTTGAGAAGTCCCGATTAGGTCAATTAAGTTTGCAGCAATTCAAAGGGCTTAATTCACATCTTGTACATGAAAAACAGACGGTGAATGACCATAAACAGCGTGCCTCCTAGTACTGGAGTACAGTTTAGCTCACCATTTGACGTTTTCAGTGAAGGGATGATGGAGCCCGAGAAGATTGCTGATAACCGCGCTGATGTGTTGACGGGGATCGTTCATGCGGTGTGTTTGTTTGTTGCAGATATGAGCTTTCGTTTCCGGATCTTCTCCGGGGGGAGGTACGGTGAGTCGCAGGGTTCAGACATTCAGGTGTTCTGCCCTTGGTCTGTCAGGTGGTTGGAAAGAGCACTTGGTCTCAGTGTCCACCGCAAGACTCAAACCATTGTCTAAGATCCGATCGGTATATTCACATCCAAGTGAAAGGGGGTTTCTTCATTGATGTGTGGGGGTCTCTGTCCCACCTGTACATGGGTCAGACGTTTACGCGTTTCGCTTGTTTCCAAGCTTCTTCAGAGCTATACTGCTAGCTATACTCCTAGAAGCAGTATAGGCCCAAGTTTGGCTCTTACCTTCGTTATCACGATCGGCGCCTCCGATACTCCTTCCTTCGCTCACAGATCGTATGTACTACGCACGCGTGTTACGTTTTATACACACTGCGCATTCGTGTAACCTCGCCCGCCCCTGACGTTCTTTCTAGTCTATTCCCCGCCCTTTTTCATTTGGCGCAATGGGGGAAGAGCACATGGCGGAGACACAGCAGGTGCGTGCTAATTATAGCAACGAGGAGGAGGAAAGCCCGGAGCCGGAAACGTCTGGATCAAGAAGGAGAAGATTTAAGGCCTCAAATATGTCCTTTGGGGAGATTTTGGAGATGGTAGACATCCTGAAGAAGGCCAACTATGATGGAAAGTATGGACCTTACCCCAGCCCCAATGTCCGAAAGGCCAAGATCATGGCGAAAGTGGTCAAAAGTCTGCACCGGAATTTCGGGGTACAACGATCGAACGATCAGCTCAGGAAGCGGTGGTCGGACCTGAAATTACGAGAACACGAGCAGTACAGAAAGATCCGGAGAGTGCTGCAAAAAAGTAAGTAATTGTGCTGTGTTCCTATTCTTTTTGTCTTTATTACGTTCGTGCTGCTCCATGTGCTTTTCTTAAGTGTTGTACAGTTTAAAATGGCAACTTTCATGTTCATGGGCACATTATTCGTTCGTATCAAACATTTTTCTTTCGGCCTATAAAACACCATTGTTTTGGCCATATGCATTTGCCCACATTTTTTAGGGCCTACTTGTATAAAAATAATTTGGTTGTGTAGATGGGTTTGTTACTAGAATGAAATGCAAACTAGATTCTGTGTAAGGAGAGGACACTCAGCAGCTGTTTTCACATCTGGACGCTGGAGCACTAGTGTGGGACACAAGAACACCCTTTTTATTCGGGGGCCCACACAGGTGCTCCAGTGTATACTATAGGGGTGTCTCCATCTGTGAAGCTTGTACAAAACAGGTAAAGTATTCAAGCTTGACAAAGGACACTCAAAATTCTACATCTTGGAACTCTGCCAAAATAGACAATTGTACCCCACTTCCAAGCAATGTTTCATCTTTATAGTTCTGCCATCAAATATCTGTGTGCTAAGTATACCATTTTTGTTTTACATAGGGGAGAAAAGACTCGGAGGACACCCCTCACCCGAGGAGACCAGAGACCCCCCACCTCTTGAAGAAGGGGAAATCCCCCAAACACAAGAAGAGCAGGAGGAAGAAGACGTGGTGGAACTAGTCACCACAACAGGTGAGTGTCTGCGACCACAGGCTCAGGTAAGAGATGGATGCTGGCATATTTATAATACATGTTTTTTTTTGGTTTCTCTCTTTTTAGGTGATCGTGATGTTGTGGATCCAGGGCATTTCACCTCGGAAAGTGCACAGATCCTGATCGGGGAGATCATGGGGTATAATTTAGCATTGGAAAACCTCAAGAAAAACATCAATGATGTTATTAAAAAAAAATAAGAACATCATTGATGTTTTGGAGAGAGTTTAAAACCCCTCCAAATCCCTTTGTTTTTTGGTGTGCTACAATGTTAAAAATGTTTTAGCGATTTTTAGATAAGCCAAATTTTGAAGATGCACACAGTGTGTCAACATGTGCTATCTGCCATCACGGGAGATCAATGGACGCGTTTTGGGGGTGCAACCCCTTCCTCAATAATAAAGTAGCTGAGAGGAAGGGATTGCTCCCCCAAAACACATCCCTTGATCCCCCGTGATGGCAGCTAGCACATGTTGACATTCGTAAATTGGTGTGCATTTTCAAAATTTGGCTTTTCCTGGGGTGACTTCACCCCATCTGAACGCAATATCAAACACAGTTTCTAAATACTCATGTCTGATTAGGGATGAGCCGAACACCCCCCTGTTCGGTTCGCACCAGAACATGCGAACAGGAAAAAAGTTTGTTCGAACACGCGAACACCGTTAAAGTCTATGGGACACGAACATGAATAATCAAAAGTGCTAATTTTAAAGGCTTATATGCAAGTTATTGTTATAAAAAGTGTTTGGGGACCTGGGTCCTGCCCCAGGGGACATGGATCAATGCAAAAAAAGTTTTAAAAACGGCCGTTTTTTCAGGAGCAGTGATTTTAATAATGCTTAAAGTCAAACAATAAAAGTGTAATATCCCTTTAAATTTCGTACCTGGGGGTGTTGATGAGGACAAGGGCCTCATCCCCACAACCCTGGCCAGTGGTTGTGGGGGTCTGCTGGTGGGGGGCTTATCGGAATCTGGAAGCCCCCTTTAACAAGGGGACCCCCAGATCCCGGCCCCCCCTGTGTGAAATGGTAAGGGGGTACTGTACCCCTACCATTTCACTAAAAAACTGTCAAAAATGTTAAAAATGACAAGAGACAGTTTTTGACAATTCCTTTATTTAAATGCTTCTTCTTTCTTCTATCTTCCTTCATCTTCTTCTTCTTCTTATTCTTCTTCTGGTTCTTCTGGCTCTTCTGGTTCTTCCTCCGGCATTCTCGTCCAGCATCTCCTCTGCGGCGTCTTCTATCTTCTTCTCCTCGGGCCGCTCCGCACCCATGGCATGGGGGGAGGCTCCCACTCTTCTCTTCATCCTCTTCTTTTCTTCTCTTCTTCTCTTCATTTTCTTCTCCGGGCCGCTCCGCATCCATGCTGGCATGGAGGGAGGCTCCCGCTGTGTGATGGCGTCTTAAATAATGGGGGGCGGGGCCACCCGGTGACCCCGCCCCCCTCTGATGCACGGTGACTTGGCAGGACTTCCCCGTGACGTCACGGGGAATGCCACAGGGAAGTCCCGTCATGTCCTGTGCGTCAGACGGGGGCGGGGTCACCGGATGGCCCCGCCCCCTTTTATTTAAGAACCGTCAGAAGAGGAGACGCCGTCACACAGCGGGAGCCTCCCTCCATGCCAGCATGGATGCGGAGCGGCCCGGAGAAGAAAATGAAGAAGAGAAGAAGAGAAGAAGATGAAGAGAAGAGCGGGAGCCTCCCCCCATGCCATGGGTGCGGAGCGGCCCGAGGAGAAGAAGATAGAAGACGCCGCGGAGGAGATGCTGGACGAGAACGCCGGAGGAAGAACCAGAAGAGCCAGAAGAAGAAGATGAAGGAAGATAGAAGAAAGAAGAAGCATTTAAATAAAGGAATTGTCAAAAACTGTCTCTTGTCATTTTTAACATTTTTTACAGTTTTTTTGTGAAATGGTAGGGGTACTTGTACCCCCTTAACATTTCACGCAGGGGGAGGCTGGGATCTGGGGGTCCCCTTGTTAAAGGGGGCTTCCAGATTCCGATAAGCCCCTCACCCGCAGACCCCCACAACCACCGGCCAGGGTTGTGGGGATGAGGCCCTTGTCCTCATCAACATGGGGACAAGGTGTTTTGGGGCTACCCCAAAGCACCCTCCCAATGTTGAGGGCATGTGGCCTGGTACGGTTCAGGAGGGGGGGCGCTCTCTCGTCCCCACCTCTTTTCCTGCGGCCTGCCAGGTTGCGTGCTCGGATAAGGGTCTGGTATGGATTTTTGGGGGGAAACCCCCCACGCCGTTTTTTTTTTTGGCGCTAGGGTTCCCCTTAAAATCCATACCAGACTTGAAGGGTCTGGTATGGAATTTAGGGGGACCCCCACGTCTTTTTTTTTTTAATTTTGGCCGGGGTTCCCCTTAATATCCATACCAGACCTGAAGGGCCTGGAATGGAATTTAGGGGGACCCCCACGTCATTTTTTTTTAAATATGGTTCGGGGTTCCCCTGTGGGGAATTCCCATGCCGTTTTTATCAATGAACTTCTATGTGTATTGTCAGACCGGCAATGCAATAGCTGCGAGTAGTTTTAAATGACTTTTTTCCTTTCAAATGTCATTTTGCTGGCAGACTGTTCTAAACATGGGAAACATGCGCCCCTTTACAGGCATACTATAGACACCCCCCAGCTACGAAATTTAAAGGGATATTACACTTTTATTGTTTGACTTTAAGCATTAATAAAATCACTGCTCCTGAAAAAACGGCCGTTTTTAAAACATTTTTTTGCATTGATCCATGTCCCCTGGGGCAGGACCCAGGTCCCCAAACACTTTTTATGACAATACCATGCATAAAGCCTTTAAAATTAGCACTTTTGATTTCTCCCATAGACTTTTAAAGGGTGTTCCGCGGCATTAAAATTTGCCGCGAACACCCCAAATTGTTCGCTGTTCGGCGAACTTGCGAACAGCCAATGTTTTCAACTCGAACTCGAAGCTCATCCCTATGTCTGATATTGCCTTCAAGTTCTAACCAATGTGAACTTTGTAAGTTCAAGATTTGTGTGTTTCTTGTTGTTTTGAAACATGCCTGTTTTATCTTAAATGGACATTTCTATTTTTGATAATGCCACCCCAAAAATTGTTATACAACAAACATGTTGGTTTGTTTTAAAAACCTTTTCTAAATGCACATGCGATTGTGCTGGTATTAAAAAGATTGTTATTAATCAAGAATGTGTGGATTATTGTCTCAACGCTACAACACTTTTATGGTGCTCTAATTGCTGCTTTCTGTGACAATGGGTGTTAAATCCTAAGGGCAAATCCACTTTGCACTACAAGTGCAGTTTCAGTGCAGTTTCAAGTGCACTTGTAGTGCAAAGTGTCTTTGCCTTTAGTAAATAACATCCAACAGTGCTTTGTAAGGTTACTCAATCACGCCATTTTCTGGACTCACCACATTTCTGTCAGGGTCAGCTAAAACAAACACAAGCAGTAAATGTCACCAAAGATTTGCTTAATTTTTTTTTTATTTGATCAAGGTTTCACAAATTGTCTGGCATATTGATGGTCCCCCTACCCGCAAAGAACTCAAGGTATCTTAGCCGGACATCACGGGCACTGAGGGATGAGCTTCGTGTTCGAGTCGAACCCATGTTCGACTCGAACGTCGGCTGTTCGGTCGTTCGCCGAATTGCGAACGATATGGGCCGTTCGCGCCAAATTCGTGTGGCGCGTCACGGCCCATAATTCACTGCGGCATCGCAGTGCATTGCTTGCTGATGATTGGCCAAGCATGCACTATGACCCGCATGCTTGGCCAATCACAGCGCCGCCTGAACAGAGAGCCGTAATTGGCCAAAGCCAAGGAGGCTTTGGCCAATTATGGCTCAGGGGATTTAGTACACGCCCCACACTATATAAGGCCGCCTGCACGGCGGCCCTGTGCAGTGTGTTCCAGTGTGCTTAGAGAGAGAGAGAGACAGTGTCATTTCATTTGAGTTAGCTAGATTAGGCAGGACAGTCAGTCAGTTAGCTGCACGTAAAGTGTATTGTGTATATATATGCATCCCAGGTGTTGCATATATATATATACACTGTATTCAGTTTAGCTAGATCCGTTCCTGTTATCTTCTAGACTATTTACATTTAGTGCAGTGCGTCCTGCTCACAGTGTTTAGCTAGATCCGTTCCTGTTATCTTCCTACTGACAGGCAGGCTTGTCTTGTTACAGTATTTACAGCTACCTAAAGAAAATTACTGGTGTTCTTTTGATCCTATTAGTACCACGGTCAGGCAGCTAGACTATTTACATTTAGTGTAGTGCGTCCTGCTCACAGTGTTCAGCTAGATCCGTTCCTATTATCTTCCTACTGACAGGCAGGCTTGTCTTGTTACAGTATTTACAGCTACCTAAAGAAAATTACTGGTGTTCTTTTGATCCTATTAGTACCACGGTCAGGCAGCTAGACTATTTACATTTAGTGCAGTGCGTCCTGCTCACAGTGTTCAGCTAGATCCGTTCCTGTTATCTTCCTACTGACAGGCAGGCTTGTCTTGTTACAGTATTTACAGCTACCTAAAGAAAATTACTGGTGTTCTTTTGATCCTATTAGTACCACGGTCAGGCAGCTAGACTATTTACATTTAGTGCAGTGCGTCCTGCTCACAGTGTTCAGCTAGATCCGTTCCTGTTATCTTCCTACTGACAGGCAGGCTTGTCTTGTTACAGTATATAAAGCTACCTGAAGAAAATTACTGGTGTTCTTTTGATCCTATTAGTACCACGGTCAGGCAGCTAGACTATTTACATTTAGTGCAGTGCGTCCTGCTCACAGTGTTCAGCTAGATCCGTTCCTGTTATCTTCCTACTGACAGGCAGGCTTGTCTTGTTACAGTATTTACAGCTACCTAAAGAAAATTACTGGTGTTCTTTTGATCCTATTAGTACCACGGTCAGGCAGCTAGACTATTTACATTTAGTGCAGTGCGTCCTGCTCACAGTGTTCAGCTAGATCCGTTCCTGTTATCTTCCTACTGACAGGCAGGCTTGTCTTGTTACAGTATATAAAGCTACCTGAAGAAAATTACTAGTGTTCTTTTGATCCTATTAGTACCACAGTCAGGCAGCTAGACTATTTACATTTAGTGCAGTGCGTCCTGCTCACAGTGTTCAGCTAGATCCGTTCCTGTTATCTTCCTACTGACAGGCAGGCTTGTCTTGTTACAGTATATAAAGCTACCTGAAGAAAATTACTGGTGTTCTTTTGATCCTATTAGTACCATGGTCAGGCAGCTAGACTATTTACATTTAGTGCAGTGCGTCCTGCTCACAGTGTTCAGCCAGATCCGTTCCTGTTATGTTCCTACTGACAGGCAGGCTTGTCTTGTTACAGTATATAAAGCTACCTGAAGAAAATTACTGGTGTTCTTTTGATCCTATTAGTACCACGGTCAGGCAGCTAGACTATTTACAGTTAGTGCAGTGCGTCCTGCTCAGTGTTCAGCTAAACCTACAAGTTAGTGGGGTGCGTCCACCTCACAGTGTTCAGCTAAAGCTACCTGTAGAAGGTTGGTGGTGTTCTCATACTACAGGCAGGCAGCTTATTTTGCTAGCTGCAGTATCAGTACATATATATATATATATATATATATATATATATATATATATATATCCCAGCTTAGTGCAGCTACAGGCCATTAGTATGTCTGGAAGGCCAAGAAGGAGAGGCAGACAGTCACAAGCCAATAAGAGAGGGCAAGCAGGCTCTGTGTCTAGTGCTGGTCGTGGAGACGGTGCATCCTCATCAGCACATGGCCATGGGACACGCTTGGCCTTTTTTTCGGCAGCTGGCCGTGTTGAGCCGCAACATGTGGAAGACTTGGTCGAGTGGATGACCAAGCCGTCCTCATCCTCTTCATCCTCTCTCACCCATGCCCAGGGTGCTTTGTCTGGCAAAGCAGCGGCCTCTTCCCTCGGCTCAATGTCATCAGTGACTCCTTCCCTAGCTCCACCATGTCCTCCTGAGGAGTCCCTCGAACTGTTTGACCACAGTGTTGGGTACATGCTCCAGGAGGATGCCCAGCGTTTGGAAGGCTCTGATGATGATGCTGAGCTCGATGAAGGCAGTAACATGAGCACGGACAGAGGGGGTGCCCAAGAAGGACAGCAATCTGGCAGTCATGCTCCCCCTGCTGCAGCATACTGCCAGGTTTGCTCCAGTGATGAGGAGGGAGGGGATGATGAGGTCACTGACTCAACGTGGGTGCCTGATAGGAGAGAGGAGGAGAAGGAGGAGGCGGCACATCACCAACGAGGCAGGATGCCCTCCAGGGGCCAGCCTAAGGGCAGCACATTGACTGCATCACACCCCAAAGCTCCACATGTGCAGGGCGCTGCAGTCTCTGCGCGTTATTCAAAAAGTTCTTTGGTGTGGGCCTTTTTTGAGACGAGTGCATCAGATCACACCGCTGCTATTTGCAACATATGTCTCAAGCGTATCTCACGTGGCCAAAACATCTCCCGCTTGGGTACCACATGCTTGGCCAGACATATGTTGACCTGCCATGCAGTTCGTTGGCAAGCGTATCTAAAAGACCCACACCAAAGAACAAAGAGGACCTCTCCTTGCTCCTCATCAGCTGAGATTTCCAACCCCACTAGACCTCCAGTCCTCTCTGAGACCTGCACTGAGAGGAATGAAGGTGTAGAATTAGGTGTGTCACAGCCAAGTACTTGTGGGCAATCTGCTTTTGGTACACCAACGTCAGATTGTACCAGGCAAATTTCCCTGCCCCAGCTGCTGCACCGCCGAAAGAAGTTTGCTCCCAGCCATCCACATGCCCAGCGGTTGAATGCTAGCTTGGCAAAATTGCTAGCACTTCAACTGCTGCCTTTTCAGTTGGTAGACTCTGCCCCCTTCCGTGAGTTTGTGGAATGTGCGGTTCCTCAGTGCCAGGTACCCAAACGCCACTTTTTATCACGGAAGGCGATTCCGGCTCTCTACCGGCATGTGGAAGGCAATGTCCATGCCTCGCTGGACAGGGCGGTCAGCGGTAAGGTGCATATTACCGCTGACTCATGGTCCAGCAGGCATGGACAGGGACGTTACCTAAGTTTCACGGCGCATTGGGTGACTCTGCTGGCAGCTGGGAAGGATGCAGGACAAGGTGCAGTAGTGTTGGAGGTTGTTCCGCCACCACGCTTCCAAAATGCTAATGATTGTGACACACCTCTCTCCTCCACCCCCTCCTCTTCTTCTTCCTCCATGGCCTCTTCCTCGGAACCAGCGGTGCTCCGTAGTCGTTCAAGGGGCTACGCAAGTACGCAGGCCAAAAGATGCCATGCGGTGCTTGAGCTGGTGTGCTTGGGGGACAGGAGCCACCCTGGGGCAGAGGTTCTGTCAGCTCTGCAGGGGCAGGTTCAGAGGTGGTTGACGCCACGCCAACTTAAGGCAGGAATGGTGGTTTGCGACAATGGTACCAACCTCCTCTCTGCCCTCCGACAGGGACAAATGACCCATGTGCCCTGTTTGGCTCACGTCCTTAACTTGGTGGTGCAGCGGTTCTTGGGCAGGTACCCGGGCTTACAGGATGTCCTGAGGCAGGCCAGGAAAGTCTGTGTGCATTTCCGCCGGTCATATAATGCCAGTGCTTGGCTGACGGACCTCCAAAAGGAGTTTAACCTGCCCAAGAACCGCCTAATCTGTGACATGCCCACCAGGTGGAACTCAACGTTGGCGATGCTGCAGCGGCTGCACACGCAGCAGAGGGCCATCAATGAGTACCTGTGGGAATATGGCACCAGGACAGGGTCAGGGGAGCTTGGTTTTTTTTCCCCACGCCAGTGGGCCATGATCAGGGATGCATGCACTGTCCTGTCACCATTTGAGGAGGCCACGAGGATGGTGAGCAGTGACAGTGCATGCATCAGTGACACTGTCCCCCTTGTCCACCTGTTGGAGCACACGCTGCGTGGAATAATGGACAGGGCACTTGAGGCAGAACAGAGGCAGGAAGAGGAGGACTTCCTTAGCTCTCAAGGCCCCCTTTATCCAGACAGTGTTCCTGCGTGCCCGCCGATCACACAGGAAGAGGACGAGGAGGAGGAGGAGGAGGAAGATTGTGTCAGTATGGAGGTGGAGCCTGGCACTCAGCATCAGCAGCAGTCTTTAAGGGATCAGTCCCAAGAAACACATGGACTTGTACGTGGCTGGGAGGAGGTGGCTGCGGACATTGTCGTCCTTAGTGACCCAGAGGACTCCGGACCGAATGCCTCAGCAAACCTACGCTGCATGGCCTCCCTGATCCTGCAAAGCCTGCGTAAGGATCCTCGTATTCGTGGTATCAAGGAGAAGGACCAATACTGGCTGGCAACCCTCCTTGATCCACGTTACAAGGGTAAGGTTGCGGACCTTATCTTGCCATCGCAGAGGGAGCAGAGGATGAAACATCTTTGGGAGGCCTTGCAGAAAGGTCTGTGCAACGCGTTCCAAGAGACTGGGAGGTTACAAACTCCTGTTTCTGGACAACGTGTTGCTGAGGCTTCGGTCAGTCAAAGAAGGAGCGGTGGAGAAGGTGGCCGTCTGACCGATGCGTTCAGACAATTTTTTGGTCCGCAGCCCCAAGGTATGATCGGTTCCAGCAACCATCGCCAGCGTCTGTTTTACATGGTGCAGGAATACCTAGGGGCAAGATCAGACTTGGACACCTTTCCCACCGAAAATCCTCTGGGTTACTGGGTCTTGAGGATGGATCACTGGCCAGAGCTTGCACAGTATGCAATTGAGCTACTGGCCTGTCCTGCATCCAGCGTTCTTTCGGAACGCACATTCAGTGCTGCTGGAGGCTTTGCAACCGATCACAGGGTGCATCTGTCCACCGACTTGGTCGATCGACTGACCTTCATAAAAATGAATCAGTCTTGGATCACCACCAGCTACCAAGCACCTGATGCTGATGTAACCGAATCATTTTTTTTTAAATCTCAGATCCCTTCAAAGACTGCCTATGCTGATGCTGAGTGACTATCCCTGAGTAATTATCCTCTTCCTCCTCAATCATCACGCTGATAGCTTGTAAGAACATTTTTGGTTCTGGGCGCCACCACCAGTGCCTAAGGCACAATTTTTCAGCCCTTGCTTAACAGGGGCGTGTAATTACAATTTTTGATGTAATACTTTGCAGCAGGGCTCGTTCCTGCATTACAACTAGAGTGTCTGTGAGGGGTTGCAGTGTTGTGGCACCAGCACCAGTGCCTAAGGCCCAATTTTTCTGCCCCTGTCTAACAGGGGCGTGTAATTACAATTTTTGATGCAATACTTTGCAGCAGGGCTCGTTCCTGCGTTCCAACTAGAGTGTCTGTGAGGGGTTGCAGTGTTGTGGCACCAGCACCAGTGCCTAAGGCCCAATTTTTCTGCCCCTGTCTAACAGGGGCGTGTAATTACAATTTTTGATGCAATAATTTGCAGCAGGGCTCGTTCCTGCGTTCCAACTAGAGTGTCTGTGAGGGGTTGCAGTGTTGTGGCACCAGCACCAGTGCCTAAGGCCCAATTTTTCAGCCCTTGTTTAACAAGGGCGTGTAATTACAATATTTGATGCAATACTTTGCAGCAGGGCTCGTTCCTGCGTTCCAACTAGAGTGTCTGTGAGGGGTTGCAGTGTTGTGGCACCAGCACCAGTGCCTAAGGCCTAATTTTTCAGCTCCTGTTCAACAGGGGCATGTAATTACAATTCTTGATCTAATATTTCACAGCAGGGCCCTGTGAGGGCTTACAGTGTTGTGGCCACAGCAACACCTAAGGCCCAAATTTCTGCTGAGTATATAGGGCAGGACCCTACTTTCAAACATCTAACTTACAAACGACTCCTACTTGCAAACGGAAGGAGACAACAGGAAGTGAGATGAAATCTACCCCTAGGAAGGGAAATTCTCTCCTGTAAGAGTTAATATGGGAAAAAACATTTCTCCTTTCCACTGATGCTTTCCAATCCTTGTTCCACAAAAAAACCCAAATTTTCAAAAAACATTTTTCATTGGGACAAAAAGTGAGGTGAAATCTTCTGAAGAGGAGGAAAGACAGCAAAACAAATGTCACAGGGGTGATAACCCTTCCCTATGTTTTCCAAAAAGCTTAAAAAAGATTTTTTGGCTGGAGCTAAACACGTTAAAAATGTACCCGTTCAAAATTACAAAGAAATTCTACTTAACAACAAACCTACAGTCCCTGTCTTGTTTGCACCGCCTGTATACTGCTGTTCAGAGTATATAGGGCCTGGTGGCCCCACACCTTTCCTTATTTTAATTTGGGTGCGGGGTTCCCCTTAATATCCATACAAGACCCAAAGGGCCTGGTAATGAACTGGGGGGTACCCATGCCGTTTGTCTCACTGATTTTCATCCATATTGCGATGACCCGACATTACATTAAACCCGCAAGCAGTTTTAAATGAGATTTTTTCCTTTGAAAATGACATTTGGTGCAGGGACTGTTCTAAACACGGGAAACACGCGTCACTTTACAGGCATACTATAGACACCCCCCAGGTACGATATTTAAAGGAATATTTCACTTTTTTTTTTTACTTTAAGCATCATTAAAATCACTGCTCCCGAAAAAACGGCTGTTTTTAAAAGTTTTTTTTGCATTGATACATGTCCCCTGGGGTAGGACCCGGGTCCCCAAACCCTTTTTAGCACAATACCATGCAAATTATCCTTTAAAATGAGCACTTTTGATTTCGAACGTTCGAGTCCCATAGACGTCAATGGGGTTCTAACGTTCGTGCGAACTTTCGGTCCGTTCGCAGGTTCTGGTGCGAACCGAACCGGGGGTGTTCGGCTCATCCCTATTCTCCACCATTCTTCTGGCTCTGGCCAGCCGGTAATTAAAAACCCTCTGGTCCGGGGTGAGGATCCTCATCGGGAATGTCCGCATAAGGTGGTCCCCCAGCGCAAAGGCTTCATCCGCAACGAAGACGAATGGGAGTCCTTCCACATTGTCTTCTGGAGGTGGCAAGTCCAAGCTGCCATTCTGGAGATGCCTGTTAAATTCCGCCTGATCGATGACTCCACCATTGGACATCCGGCCATTCTTCCCCACGTCCACATACAGGAACTCATAATTAGCCGACACCACCGCCAACATCACAATGCTATTGAACCCCTTATAATTATAATGGTACAACCCCGAGTTGGGTGGTGGGACGATGTGGACGTGTTTCCCATCAATTGCCCCTCTGCAGTTAGGAAAGTCCCACCGATGGGCAAAGTGGGAGGCCACAGTCTGCCATTCCTGTGGCGTGGAAGGAAACTGTGGAGGAAAAAAAATAAAAATTAGTCTTTTTGCACATTAAAACATGGAAAGCAGATTAGACACAAACATTCTTGGCCACCATCAAGATAACAGTTATTAAGGGGAATTTTACAACACCAAAGTATAAGGTACACCTATCATATTCCCCCTCCCCCTCTCCTGGGCCATTTCTAACATTATAGGGGGGGACTCTTGGACAGGTAACCTTCTCCACTTCATTGAGTGATCAATGGCTAAATAATGGGTATTACTTTGAACAGCCCCTCCTTAGTTACACTATTGGCAGCCCACTGGACAGGTAAGAAGTGTCATAATACAAAGATATAAATACACATCTAAACCAGAGTTAGAGTGAACAAGTCTTGCTTTTTGTTTGCTGGGTTTGCGGGATTGCATTTTTGGGGCTTTTCCTTTTAGTTTTTCAATCACCTTTTTCTGTCACTTTTTAAATAGCTTTTTTTTTTCTCTGGTTCCTTCAGTCTATCAATTAAGGGGGGTGGTTAATTGCTCACAGGTGCCTATATAACTGGGTGTAGGACTCAGTCTGAGCGTGCTCAGTCTGAGGCTGTGGAACTCTGTGTAAGTGGAACTGGTATAAGTGGTGAGTTAAAAACCAGAGTTAGAATGAACAAGTCTTGCTTTTTGTTTGCTGGGTTTGCTGGCTAGCATTTTTGGGGCTTTTCCTTTTAGTTTTTCAATCACCTTTTTCTTTCACTTTTTAAATAGCTTTTTTTTTTCTTTTCTCTGGTTCCTTCAGTCTATCAATTAAGGGGGGTGGTTAATTTCTCACAGGTGCCTATATAACTGGGTGTAGGACTCAGTCTGAGCGTGCTCAGTCTGAGGCTGTGGAACTCTGTGTAAGTGGAACTGGTATAAGTGGTGAGTTAAAAACCAGAGTTTAAAACAGGAGGTTATAACAGGGGTCCTAGTACCTGTGTAGTGTGAGTACCTGAGTGTTTTCTGAGTAGTGTGTGTGGATCGTTAGTACTTGTGTATTGTGTACTGTATACTTGAGTATTGCGAGTGCACGTAGGTCTGCAACTGTTCTGCGATTGCACGTAGGTCTGTAAGTACCTGTGTATTGTCTTGTTGTGTACCTGTGTATTGTCTTCAGTATTAGTGCTAGGAAGCTAGCTGTTAGGTAATTTGGACAGGGTAAAATCCCCAAATCCTCACTAAATTTAATAGGTACGATGCCCGGCGGGTGTGGAGAGGCGACTCTTTGTACATCTTGCTGCATGTATGCGTTCCTTGATCATCCGATCGAGGGCGAATACTGCTGTGCAAAATGTAGACACATTGTTTCCCTGGAAGCCCAGGTTCTGAATCTGGGGAAGCAACTGTCAGCACTGAGAAGTCCCTCCATACTAAAGGAGAGCCAGGAACGTACACGGCAGGTGCCGGCAGGGGCCAGCACAGAGGCGGGTGGAGACAAAGAGGTGCAGGCACTAGCAAAGAGTAGATGGGTGACAGTCAGGAGGGGTAGAGGGGGAGGGGGAAGTGCCAGAGAGGCCGATCCACTGAGAGAGCTAGAGAGGAGGTGGAATCCTTATGGGTAGAGCTCCAAAGGGATGAAGCTAAGGGGAAAATAATACTGGGAGTATGCTATAGGCCCCCTAACCTGAGGGAGGAAATGGAGACGGATCTCCTATCACAAATTGGATTAGCAGCAAGGATGGGAAGTGTTATCACAGGTCAATTAGTTTCAGTATAAATCACACAAATAGGAAACATGAAGGGAACACAAAGACACTGAATTTCAAAAGAGCCAACTTCCCTAAACTACAAACCTTGCTAAAAGGCATAAATTGGGATAAAATATTAGGAACAAAGAATACGGAGAAGAGATGGGTTTGCTTTAAGAGCATATTAAATAAGGGCATTAGCCAATGTATCCCATTGGGTAATAAATTTAAAAGAGCGAACAGAAATCCTGGATGGCTTAACTCCAATATAAAAATGCATATAAAAGCAAAGGAGAAGGCCTTCAAAAAATACAAGGTTGAGGGATCATCCTCAGCATTCAGACTTTATAAAGAATGCAACAAGAAATGTAAGGGTGCAATTAGGACGGCTAAGATAGAACATGAAAGACACATAGCGGAGGAGAGCAAAAAAAATCCCAAGGAATTCTTTAAGTATGTAAACAGTAAAAAAGAGAGGACAGACCATATTGGCCCCATAAAGAATGAGGAAGGACATCTGGTTACAAAGAATGGGGAGATGGCGAAGGTATTGAATTTATTCTTCTCCTCAGTCTTCACGAGTGAATCGGGGGGCTTCAGTAACCAAAACTGCAGTGTTTATCCTCATGACACAACACAGAAAGCACCTCCATGGTTAACAGAGGACAGAATTAAAATTAGACTTGAGAAACTTAACATTAATAAATCACCGGGCCAGATGGCTTGCATCCGAGGGTACTTAGGGAACTCAGTCAAGTGATTGCCAGACCGTTTTTCCTAATTTTTACAGACAGTCTATTGACTGGAATGGTACCAGCTGATTGGAGAAAAGCCAATGTAGCACCAATATTTAAAAAGGGCCCAAAATACATCCCTGGGAATTACAGACCAGTTAGCCTAACATCAATAGTATGTAAACTCTTGGATCGGATGATAAGGGACTATATACAAGATTTTAGTAATAAGAACGATATCATTAGCAGTAATCAGCATGGATTCATGAAGAATCGTTCTTGCCAAACCAATCTATTAACCTTCTATGAGGAGGTGAGTTGCCATCTAGATAAAGGAAGGCCCATAGATGTGGTGTATTTGGATTTTGCAAAAGCATTTGACACAGTTCCCCATAAACGTTTACTGTACAAAATAAGGTCCATTGGCATGGACCATAGGGTGAGTACATGGATTGAAAACTGGCTACAAGGGCGAGTTTAGAGGGTGGTGATAAATGGGGAGTACTCAGAATGGTCAGGGGTGGGTAGTGGGGTTCCCCAGGGTTCTATGCTGGGACCAATCCTATTTAATTTGTTTATAAACGACCTGTAGGATGGGATAAACAGTTCAATCTCTGTATTTGCAGATGATACTAAGCTAAGCAGGGCAATAACTTCTCCGCAGGATGTGGAAACCTTGCAAAAAGACCTGAACAAATAAATGTGGTGGGCGACTACATGGCAAATGAGGTTCAATGTAAAATAATGCATTTGGGTGGCAAAAATATGAATGCAATCTATACACTGGGGGGAGAACCTCATGGGGAATCTAGGATGGAAAAGGACCTGGGGGTCCTAGTAGATGATGCCAAGCTGCTGATAATAAAGCAAACAGAATATTGGCATGCATTAAAAGGGGGATCAACGCAAGAGATAAAACAATAATTCTCCCACTCTACAAGGCTCTGGTCCAGCCGCACCTGGAGTATGCTGTCCAGTTCTGGGCACCAGTCCTCAGGAAGGATGTACTGGAAATGGAGCGAGTACAAAGAAGGGCAACAAAGCTAATAAAGGGTCTGGAGGATCTTAGTTATGAGGAAAGGTTGCAAGCACTGAACTTATTCTCTCTGGAGAAGAGACGCTTGAGAGGGGATATGATTTCAATTTACAAATACTGTACTGGTGACCCCACAATAGGGATAAAACTTTTTTGCAGAAGAGAGTTTAATAAGACTCGTGGCCACTCATTACAATTAGAAGAAAAGAGGTTTAACCTTAAACTACGTAGCGGCTTCTTTACTGTAAGAGCGGCAAGAATGTGGAATTCCCTTCCACAGGCGGTGGTCTCAGCGGGGAGCATTGATAGCTTCAAGACACTATTAGATAATCACCTGAATGACCGCAACATACAGGGATATATAATGTAATACTGACACATAATCACACACATAGGTTGGACTTGATGGACTTGTGTCTTTTTTTCAACCTCACCTACTATGTAACTATGTAACATTGTACACATTTGAGCACATTTGGACATTATGCTATTACCTATCAAGATAATAAAAGAATACAAAAACTTTAAACATTACCATTTGAAAGTATACAGGCAGACCCTTGCACTACATGCTTTGGGGAATTCATCCATAAATCTGACCACAAAAGAGATGGGTATAGTGTGTATGGGTTTGGCAAAGTCAGCAGATAGATGATTGAGGATAGATAAAGAATTGTTATCAGCTGATTTGGGGGGAGGGCGGGTTAAAAATGATTTGGGGACACCCCAAAAAAAAGGCTCTGGCACTCTGCCTGAATTTAAAGCACAAATCACTTTTAATAACATTTTAGGGGGTGTTTGGGTTAAAGCACTACTATGGAGCTGATAAAATACATTGTTAAGTGACTACATGAGGTGAATATAGGGCCAGGAGAGCATGCTGGGGAGGTAAGTGAAGGCAAATATGTATGAAGGACAACAAAAATAATTACATAAAAATCCAGCATGAATGAGGACAAGGGGGACATTCACAGCATATTACAATCATGGTAATTAGGGAATGAGGAAAGAAATACAATACATTATCAAACATTAAATACAATAAAATGTGATATTCAAGGATACATCTTACCTCCATATACGCCTTCTGCAGGACCTGGATGATGGCAGAACAGGTCTCTGGGATAATGATCCCCAGAGCCTGGGGGGAGATGCCTGTTGAGAACTTCAAGTCCTGCAGGCTTCTCCCCGTCGCCAAGTACCGCAGTTTGGCAACTAACCTCTGCTCCGCAGTGATGCCTTGCCTCATGCAGGTATCCTGCCTGCTAATATAGGGGGTCAGCAAAGCCAACAAACGGTGAAAAACGGGGTCCGTCATGCGGAGAAAGTTCCTGAAATCATCAGGATTATTCTCACGGATCTCACGGAGCAAGGGCATATGACAGAACTGGTCACGCTGAAGCAACCAATTCTTGGTCCATGAACTCCTCCCCACCCTGTTCATGGACTGGACTTGTGTCAAGGTCAGGACCCCAACACCAAGCCCCCGCACAGCACGAACTCTACGAGGAGTACGTATACGCAACATGGCTAGAAAACGGTCGGCTGCTCAGAACGAAGTAACAGAACGCACTGAAGAACAGCAAGGCCTGTGAAGAGCGACCTGAAAAACAGCAACGAACGAACAAAAACACAATGACTAATGAAAGTCACGCGTAGCTTGCTGCATGCACTGAAGAGCAGATACAAACCCACAAGCACAAACTGAACCGCAGAAAACAATCTGAAAACCACGAGTCTGAAAAAGCATGAATCGTCTCTCACCAAACTTTTACTAACACGAGATTAGCAAAAGGAGCCCAAAGGGTGCCGCGCTTGGTTCTGAACTGGCCTTTTCTAGTCTCGTCGTACGTGGTTGACGTCACCGCGTTCTTGGCGATCGGAAATTCCGACAACTTTGTGCGACCGTGTGTACGCAAAACAAGTTTGAGCCAACATCCGTCTGAAAAAATCCTAGGATTTTGTTGTCGGAATGTCCGATCAATGCCTGACCGTGTGTACGGGGCAAATCAGTATCACCAGCAAAGCAGCTTCATTATTATCCCAGTAAAGAAGAGAATGTGCGCTGCATTTCAAGATTTCATAATTTGCCACATCACGATTGTTAATTTTCCATTACGAGTGCTAGTTTACAAGACTGACCGAATCTGGCTCATCCTTGCTTCCGAGCATGCGTGTTTGTACTTTGGACTTTTGTCTGACTGACTTGTGTACACACGCTCAGAAAATCCGACAAACATTTGTCCATTGAGAATTTTAAAACCTGCCATCCAACATTTGTCCGCGGAAAATCCAACAACAATTGTCAGATGGAGCGTACAAACGGTCGGATTTTCCACCAACAGCCTGTCGTCACTCGTTTCCCATTGGAAAATCCGATCATGTGTACGAGGCTTAACAGTTCTCCTCAAACTGACATCAGCAATTCAGTGTAATTTTTTCCCCCTGACACTGATGCAGTGCCATTTTTCCACATAGCAACACCACTGACACAGGAATATTTTTTTTCCATTCAGTAACACCACCAATAAAGGAGTATTTTTTTTCTTTGCCACTGTTAGTCCCATATTTGTACAGCAATTTTTACCTCTTCAGTATGCATTGTTATTAGCCCTGCCCCCATCTTCACCCAAGGAGGTGGACACAGTTTGCCATCCTAGCAATGGGTACTGGCTCCCCCATTCTCTTCATATAGTTTCGGGTTTGTCCAACCTCTATCAATGCATTTTACCACAAATAGTTTTATGGACTCTGATCTGTCCAGCTTCAACAGTTGATTTCAAAGTGCTTTAGTGAATAGTAGCTTTTTCTCATAATGCCTGTCCACTTTTCCTGAAGCTAGTTTATATTAACTCATGCCTCCAGCATTTGCTGTCATCTTCTTTTTCTTTCTCGGTCTCTATTTCCTAATATTTTTACTCTCTATCCTCCTTCTCTTTTACTCTCTCGTTCTGTACTACTTACACAATACATTTTCTCTTTTCTTCCATACTGTGCCCTTACAATTAGTTTTTTTGGTGGTCCTTTCTTGCTCATTCTGAATGAAACAATACCTTACGTTTCATTGCCATTAAGTCTATGATTTCACAGCATTTTCTGTTCCTTAATCATGCTGTGATTGTATGCCTGCTTTGGAAGGACGGCTTTGAATGTGCAAGCACCATGGACCTAAAACTTTAAATTCAGCACAAAGAATTCATGCTCAAATATTTATAAGCTAATGGATGTGTATTAATACTTTGATAATATAGAATAAAGCACTGTTCAGTGTTTTTTGATAGCTCTGTTTAAAAGCAATTATTTAAAGCATGACCCTGTGATTTTTTTCTTTTTTAAGTGCCTATATACAGTTGGGCAAATTTCCTTTCACTTCCTGTTCCAGATATATAACACTAAGTGGAAGGGAACCTCTCCAAAGTGAGGAAAATCACTTCTTTTTTAAAGAATATGTTACCCCAACACTTCATATTACTGATATGTGCTTGCTGTACCATGTAATTGTATGAAAAAAAGATGCTCCTTCCTCTACTCTCTGTTTAAAAACAAATCAACAATGTGCATGAGAACGCAGCATAGTCAGTTTTTTAGCTTTGTTGGGAACTTATCTTGATTTCTTCCAATGATATGCCCCCCCACATAGCCATTCACTGGGAAGACCAGTGTGCTGCTGTTTCTCCTCCCCTTTCTCTCTGAGCTCATTATGCAGCTGAGAACAGAAGGTATGTGATCACTTCTAAAAAAAAGGAAAAGGGTATTTATACAGTTTTTTTATGTGTATACACAGAAATTTTACCTTTCACTATTTTAAATTGATCGCGTTGTTTTGCAAGGTAAAGGTTCACATATACTTCCATTGTCACCAGAACAAGTGTCCCCAGAGAAAGATTTCCTTTCTATTCAGGGGTCAGAGTGGGTACCTGAATCCCACCAGAGGAAGTGAGAAAGAGGGCCTAAAATAAAGCAGTGCATACTGTGGAGAAATTTCAACACAGCTTACTATGAGAGGCATGGTTCATCAGCCAATTTAATCTTTATCTGTATAACAATGTAGGGCCAATATAAAGACATTTTTTTTCTTCAAAAAGGTTTTTATTTAGCTTTTTAAGTAACAAGATAGCTAACCTTACCTAAAATCTGCTAATACTATTTACAGTATATGTTACAGAGACTGTCTCCAAGTTGAAAAAGACTGTCCTGGACAGCTTACATGTACCAAAGACTGGTAAACACTGTAGATATGTGAAAAAACTGTTGGGAACACTTAGCATTTAGCAATTGTTGAGACAAAAAAATGCTTTGGTCAGGACTAGGTAACATACTATGTACCATTGGGGTTGATTTACTAAAACTGGAAAGTGTAAAATCTGGTGCAGCTCTCCATAGAAGCCAATCAGCTTCCAGGTTTTCTGCCAAAGTTTAATAAAACAAGCTGAAATTAGAAACTGATTGGCTACCATGCACAGCTGCGCCAGATTTTGCATTCTCCATTTTAAGTAAATCAACCCCTTTTTCTCTGCTGCTGGTAGGTGCAAAAAACAGTTGTATCATTGGTGTCAGTGGGTGTACAAATAAACCCTGTAATTGGTGTCTGTGGGTATAAAAAAAATAGGTATCAGCATTTAAAACTGGTTAGTAGGGACTAAAGGAACTAAGGGGAATTAAGAAAAAGCTAACTGTATATTAAAGGGTATCTATAGCTAAACCCTTTTTCAGATTCAGATAGCGTAGGCAAAAATTAGAGCTCCTATCAGGTTTTACTGCTATCAGAGGCTCCTTGGAGAGATTCCTTGACTTCCTGTTGGGTAAAAAGGTTGCACCCAATAAATTTAAATCTCTCCAACAACAACAAAACAAAATACAACCTCTTATAAATTGAGTAGGGGAATTCAGTGTTCCTGTAGCAGACTTTTCCGTCACTTCCTGTATGGTAAAAAGTTGTTTTCAGAACAGAAATTAGGGGAAAATCTCTAACAGAGTCCTGAATAGTACCTGTCAGGTCTCCGCACAGGATCCAAATACCACAATCCACTCCACTCGATTACCCAATGAAGGGAATGTGCCCTAAAATGAACATAAAGAGGCGCATAGTAAAGCATGTATGGGTGGAGTGGATTTGTTTTTTTATTATCTTTATTAGTTAGTAAGAAGTGTATTTATGTTTAACTATATTATGCTAAGGACAAGGTAATCCTTCCATTACAAGAAGTCAAAAAAGCTCAAAAAAGTGGCTCTAATGCTAACATAAAACTATAAAATAAAGGGTTCCCTGTGGAGGACACATTTTAATACTCACCTCTCCTCACCACTTATCCCTGATCTGGATTCCTGGTCCCTCATTGTACTCAGTGGTTTGGTGTTTTACCCCCCAAATTACTGTATCCCCCAAATAGGAGAAACTACAGTATACAATAGTGGGACCAGAAAATGTCAGATTTTGCAGGCCTTTCAGTCAGAAGATTTGACAGGATTACTTTTAAATGTACTAAAGTAAAGACTTAAATCAGCCATATATGGTTCAGCTGGGACCAGACTAACTTTGATCCATGTATCGGCAGGGTGGTTACACAGAGCTAATTTTGGCGGCACTAATCAGTGTAATCCGACTGCAGGGAAGTCTCTCCACTGTCAGAATACAATAGAGCAGCAGGGAGGATTGTGTTAAGAATGTGTCAAAAGTGTCCGATCTGTCCGCCGCAATGCCGCAGTACCGCTAAAAATCGCAGATCCATTACTAGTAAAAACAAAAAATGCCATAAAAATGCTAAAAAACTTTCCCATAGTTTGTAGACATTATAACTTTTGTGAAAACCAATCAATATACGCTTATTACAATTTTTTTTTTTTTTTACCAAAAATATGTAGAAGAATATATATTGGCCTAAACTGAGGAAGACATTTGTTTTTTAAAAACATTTTTGGGATATTTATTATAGCAAAAAGTAAAAAATATAGTTTTTTTTTCAGAATTGTCACTCTTATTTTGTTTATAGCGCAAAAAATAAAAACCGCAGAGGTGATCAAATACCACCAAAAGCTCTCTTTGTGGGTAAAAAAAGGACATCAATTTTGTTTGGGTACAGCGTCGCACGACCGCGCAATTGTCAGTTATCGCAAAAAATGGCCTAGTCATTAAGCAGCCAAATCTTCTGGTCTGTAAGTGTTTAAAATGCTTTTTTTGTTGTTCTCTGGGTCCCATTTTGAGAGATTTCCCTTTATTTGCTGTACCTGTGGCAATGTCTTCTAGAAAAGAAGTCAACGACAATCCCAGGCAGGCACACATATGCCAAAACAATAAAAAAAAAAACGAGGTTCCTATAATTCTACTTTTTTCACATAAAAAGTGGTTATTTCTAGATAGAAAGTACTTCTCACTTGCTATAAATACTTCCATATTGTGGCTTCAACTGCACTTCCCATCTGTCCCACTTTAACTATAGAGTCTCCTCACATCTAAATAGTAACCAAAGCAACTATGCTAAAAAGTAAGGCTGGCCATAGATTCATAATTTTTTTCCTTCAACTAGCGGGTTGAACAAAAAAAATTACCCAATTCTCCCATCCACACATTCAAGGTGGATGGAGGAATCCTCCCTGCTGCTCTATTGTATTCTGACAGCGGGGAGACTTCCCCACAGTCAGAATACACTGATCAAAGTTAGCTCTGTATAACCACCCTGCCATTACATGGATCAAAATTCATCTGGTCCCTGCTGAGCCATATATGGCTAATTTAAGTCTTTAGTACATTCAAAAGTAATCCTGTCAAATCTTCTGACTCGAAGGCCTGCAAAATCTGACATTTCCAGTAGTGTTGATTTTCTGGTCCCACTATTGTACACTGTAGTTTCTCCTATTGACCCTTGTGCAACTACAGGATACAGTAATTTTGGGGGTTAAGAGACCAAACCACTGAGTACAATGAGGGACCAGGAATCCAGATCAGGGATAAGCGTTGAGGAGAGGTGAGTATTTAATATGTTCTCCACAGGGAACCCTTTATTTTATAGTTTTATGTTAGCATTAGAGTCACTTTATTGAGCTGTCTTCTTGTAATGAAGGACTACCTTGTCCTTAGTATAATAAAGCTAAACATAAATACACTTCTTACTAACTAATAAAGATAATAAAAAACAAACAATGGTTTCATTGTGATCTTGAAATGGGCATTGTATATTATAATGTATTTAAACTAAGCATCAAAAGTATACAATATTATTTTTTTGTGTTTTTTTTTTACACATTGAATACCATTTCTACTGTACTCTTAGTACAGTAGTCAATTTAGAACATAAAGTGCATAATGAAAAACCACACATTTGGGGTAGATTAATAGCTCAGGTTTTAATATTTCTCCAGAGTATGGTAATATTTTTTTTTAATCTTTTAATGATGTAAAGGCTGGAGGCCAATTCAAAAAGCATCTGTCACTCATGATTTAAACATCAAAGGCATTGCTCAATTAACTTTTGTGAATATGCACAAATAGGTTCTGTTATTTAAATTAGGTAAATCCATGCTAAGGGTCGTTCTAAGTCCGACGATGAGCTTATTTTCACCACATGCTTCAGTACTTTTCATTTTCACTACTTTGGCTTAACATCATATGGCACTGACATTTTCAGGGTTTTTTTTTCTGAAAAAAAAGTTATTTACTGCTTTTCAAAGAATTCCATTAAGGCTATAAAGAACACATGTTCTGAAATATGAGCCAATTTGCCATTTTGGTATTAGTACATCACAAAACCCATTCAACTCAAATTTTAATAATACCAGTCATGTAAGATCAAAAGTAACATTAAATTTACTGGGAAAACAAACAGCAAGGAACCAAGCCAGGGAGCTCAATCAAAGCTTGATGTTTCCTTAGAGAAAGAATAATCAGGGTACATTTTCTTTCACTTTGTAAGGAATTAATAACTACTATTTTACTACTAGATAGTGAACTCTCTAATGTTATCTCAAATACAAACATTTTTAAATATGAATTTTTATTAAATAATTTGCAAAGGTACATTCAAAAAGCCCATAGTCTGGATCACCTTGATCCCATATATCAAGACATGGTGTGGAGCTGGAGAAAGACAATCCTTTCCAATATTTTAAAGATCAGTTTAAATATACCTTACCACCTATTCAAGGAAAATTGAGTACTGTCCGCAATACTTTTTTTATTTGCACTAACATACAATTTTTTAGGACAAGCTTTCGGGGTATGTCCCCTTCTTCAAGGTCCAAGCAGTACTCATGAAGACCTTGAAGAAGGGGACATACCCCGAAAGCTTGTCCTGAAAAATTGTATGTTAGTGCAAATAAAAAAAGTATTACGGACAGTACTCAATTTTTTCTGTCACAATTGCACTAATACGGCTACAATCAAATCACCTATTCAAGAAAAGCATTTGTACTTAGATAACCATTTCTTCACTTGGGCAGGAATCTGCCCAAAAGCACAACAGACCAAACACTAAAAAGAAAGAGAAAAATAGTAAGAGGGGACCAAAGTAGAGAAAAAAAAAAGTGGAGAAAATTTCACAAACAAACCTATCCATTTTTCTAACAGTCTATATGGGGATCTGCTATTTTAAGTCAAAACCGTGTCATAAAGTAAAAACTGTTTATAAAAAATATCCCAGAGCGTCAGAGCCCAAAAAGTAAATCCAAGGATATTATACAGCCATATATTTAGGATAGCATTCATGTATGCTTGCCATTAATTCATCCATTCTCCTTAAGTGGTTCAGCTCAACTATCCACTCTTTAGTTGTAGGAGCAACATTGGTATTCCAGTATCTAGGTATGAGTATCCGCGCTGCGGAAAGGAGAAAGCTAAGCAGTCCCTTTTTAATCTTTCCCTATAGAGCCCGGATATATAGACAATATAGCCATTTCTGGAGCTTTCTGATATGGCATACCCTTAACAAAAGAGCAAATTTGGAAACCAATCTCCCAAAATTTTATAATCCGGGGACAAGTCCACCATATGTGGATCATTGTGCCTTTATCCCTTCTACAGCACCAACACTTTTCAGGATAGTTTGAGGATATTCTATGAAGCATCACAGGGCATCTATACCACCTTGTTAATATTTTATAGTTCTTTACTTATATGTATGTTGAGAAACTAGATTTGAAGGTTAGGAGGAATTACTTTTTCCAATCTTCTGTGGTAATACTATGGCCCAATTCCCTCTCTCACTTTCTGGTATAGTATGGCTGGTTACGGAATGCATGGGATAGAACATCATAAATTTTAGAAATAGTGTGAGAACACTCTGAAATCCCATTGCAGAGAGATTCAAAAGGGGCTAAATCCTTATAGAGTGAACCCTTGTTCGATAATTGTACATAAAAGTGCTGAAGCTGGAAATAATATAGGCAGCGACCTGGATAGTTACACTCTGCAGTTGCTATTGTGTTAAACCATTGAAGTCCCTTATTTGTAAGTGCTTGTTTAATTGGTGAGGGGACCAAAGTTGTCCATGGTAGAAACCTGGTGGAAAATAAACCCAAAAGGAACTCTGGGTTACCAATAATTGGAGTAAATGGACCATGGGTTGAAGAGATACCAAACTTTCGGATAGTTGAATCCCAAACTTTTAATAATGATAATGTGAAAGGTGGAAGTGCTTGTTTAGAGAGATGGGAGTTAGGCATATAATCCATGGAAGAGAGGTCAAGGGGGTGTTATTTGTTGCTCAATAGTTACCCATTGTTTTGATTTACCATGATAAAACCAATCCATTATTCTAGTCAATACGGATGCTATATAATATAGTCCCATATGCGGTAGACTTGCTTCCCCCTCTGTTTTCCACTTTGCTATGATGTCATACGAAAGCCTGGCTGTGGAATTCAGCCAGAGATACCTTAATAAGCAAGACCGTAGCAAACTGAAGAATGCCCGCAAGAGTGTTGTAGGTAACGTTTGATAAAGGTATAAAAAACGAGATAGAATATCCATTTTATCTCCATTACAAAATTAAAATTGTTTTTGCCTTGAAAAAAATGTCAAATTTTTCCTATGGCATCACTAAATTATTTTGCTTTTATGCAGATATATTATTATTTGCAGATAGTTATTCGTTAAACTCCCAATCACAATATTTCTAGTAGTTATTATCTCCTGCCCCTAATTATCTAAATTTGTCATGTGTTCCATCAAGTCTGAAAATTAAATTGGTTAACCTGTTAATGTTACAAATAAAGTTATAGCTAATGCTTTGGGTTAAATGCTATGACATGGTTCTTGTAGAACATTGAGCACAAGTTTTTAGCACAGCTGAAGTTGTTTGAATTCATAGGGGTTGATTCTTACTAAAACTGGAGAGTGCAAAATCTGGTGCAGCTGTGCATGGTAACCAATCAGCTTCTAACTTCAGCTTGTTCAATTAAGCTTTGACAAAAAACATGGAAGCTGATTGGTTTCTATTGCCCCAGATTTTGCACTCTCCAGTTTTAGTAAATCAGCCCCATAATGTCTATTTCTAATTGACTCTCCATATGGCCCCATAAGAACACATCGGGCAGGGAGGGGTGGATCATTTCACAAAGATAACTTTTTTCCATGATTTCTGCAATGCTGTGGAAAAGGTAGGAAGCAGCACTGTAACTAAAGTTGGTCGATCAGAGACTGTAGCTGGGTTTTGAGTAGAAAGGAATTTCACATTGCTTACACTATTCACTGCATGTTCAGAACCCAGTTAATGATTTCCTTTATATATTATTCTGAATGAAATTAATGAATCCATCAATATGACATTTAGTTCATTTGTTATACAGTAAATATGCTGACATTTAACTGAAAAAATATCAAAACTCACAAGCTGATACAAAGAAAGGTAAACAAGTTAACTTGATAAAAACTTTTTAGAAGGGATAATTTGCATTTATTTAGCGTCTGTAAAAATGTCAAAAAAGAAGATCTAGCTTTGTTCTTCAATAGGTTCCTGCAGAGCAAAACATATGGCATCTGCATATAGAACATTCCTAAGAGACCAGATAAGTGAATTCAGTTAAAAGTACCAGACCATCCACCTCAGGGAAACCTAAATAGATAATTACTCCAGTCTCCATTACACTAATTACAAAAAAGTTTTGTCTGAGCTTTAGTGCTCAGTTAAAAAACTAAAAATAAGTTAGCTGTTGCTGTAGGTTAGTGACAATAGTGGTTACAGCTATCACTGTATTGTTTTTCATGATTCATTATCAGTTTTTCTGTTACTCCTTTATATTTAGTTTTTTATGAAAATATAAAACATTTTTTCCTACTATAAATGGACTATCAATGGATCCTTTGTAGTAGAACCCTACCTGTAATGGGGTTGTCAAGCTCAGCACTATGCGTTTGTATGCATCTGTGGCTTGTTCAGGTGTTTAGAAGGTGATTGGTTTATTTTGCTAACCCCCCACTGAGCATTTTATTGTTTCTTTGTGTTTACTTGTTGCTGCTACTCTGTGTTCTCCCCCTCCAATGAAAGGAATTCATTTCCCCACCCATTACTATGTTGGTAAATATTTTAGGAAGCTCTACAACATTTGTCTTGTTTAATTTATGTCCATGAGTTTTGTACTAATTAGATGTGCAAGTGTGTTAAAGCAGATTAAAAATATCATAAATAACTTAGGTATTTTTATATCATTATTTTATTTAAAAGAAAAATGCATTTTAAATGTATTTACATGTATATATCAGTTATCTATAAGAACCCTTGTCAATGTGTTCCATGTATATGCTTCTTCAAGTCAAGGTCCATGCACAGCATAGAATGAACGTCAATGTCAGAAGTAATCTATCTTAAATCAGTACATAGTTGACATTAAATTACATTTACATTCCAAAATATTTTCTAATACAGCAAGGCTATGTGTATATCATAATAGAAACTGGCCAAAAAAAAGATTTACAAAAAATTATGCCACAGCATGTACTAGCCAATCACAAAAAATAGAGTTAGCCATAGAGATGGGCTGAAAACCCCACGGTTTGGTTTGCGCAAGAACTGTCGAACATCGTAAAAGTTTGGAGCCGAACAATGAACCCCATTGAAGTCTATGGGACCTGAACTGGAAAAATCAAAAGTGCCAATTTTGAAGGCTTATATGCAAGTTATTGGGCAAACAAAGGGTATGGGGTCTGGGTAGTGCCCTGGGGGACATGTATTAATGAAAAAAAGTTTGTAAAAAAGATAACTTTTAAATGAGCAGTGGTTTACTGATGCCTAAAGTGAAATAATAAAAATGAAAAATTCCTTCAAATATAGTGCCTGGGGGGTCCCCTTAGTCTGCCTGTAAAGTGGGGCATCTGTGCCATGTATAGAACCTGCTGCAGCAAAAATAACATTTAGAAAGCCAAAAAAATTACATTTTCTCTGCAAGCTTTCTTTATTTTATAAACAAAGGCTTGAGGAGACAGTCTGTATGATGAGGCCACAGATTAATGCACTCAGAACAAGATTAAAGACTTTTTTGGATAAATTCTGGTGTCTGTTTTGCAGACTTTAGATAGAAGTAACAGGTGCTGAAAAATTGGGCTATGGGTGTTGATGGTGCCTTCACACCGAAGAGGTACTGATGAAAGCAAGAATTGGCCTTGCTGTCAAAAATTTAAACTATATGTACCTGTCAAAACAGGTGTGAAAAAATTAGTGCTTGGTTTTTAATTGTTGAACAAGGAAAAGGGGCGCCTCTGAGTATATATCAATAATCATTTATTTCAACAAACAATATCCACTCACATGGAAGACTGTAATGTTGCGTTCTGGTACGTCTCTGAGTAGAGGAAAAGATGGAGGACCACAAGTCTCAGCAAGTCCGTGCAGTGCTGATCCTACATCGGATCCTGGCGAGGATGGGTAGTGGTAGCTGGACACAGCAGGGGCTCCCTCAGGTCTCCAGATGGCACTTCCGGGTTAAAATGGGTTAAAAATCACCAGGATCCGATGTGGGATCAGCACTGCACGGACTTGCTGAGACTTGTGGTCCTCCATCTTTTCCTCTACTCAGAGACGTACCGGAACGCAACATTACAGTCTTCCATGTGAGTGGATATTGTTTGTTGAAATAAATGATTATTGATATATACTCAGAGGCGCCCCCTTTCCTTGTTCATCTCTTTTAGCCTATTGGACTTCGCTTCTGGTCTTTTCTTGGTGGCAGCCCTGACTGACTTCTTCTTGTATATATATATATATATACCCATCCTGCCATTGGACTATTTAGGAACAGTTATTTGAGGTATACCTGCATTGCGCCTTTTTTTACTTGTCTTATGGTTTTTAATTGTGTCCATGAAACCTATACCAATAAATGTCTTCCAGTTAAAATCAACACCCACAGAGCTGGGCAGTGTAGACAGTCTTGCAGAGATTCCAGATCCAGAAAACACTTAATCGGTGACATCGGCATCAGGGGCTTGATAGCTGCTACTAATCTAGGAATGATTAGTGATAAATGTCAGCTGGTCAATGGAGTCTGTGGACAGACGTGCTCTTTTATCTGTCACAAAACCTCCAGCAACACTGAATGCCCATTTGGAAAGCACGCTGGATGCAGGACAGCCCAGCAGATCAATTGCATACTGGGCAAGTTCTGGCCAGTGGTCTATTCTCATGACCCAGTAATCCAGTGGATCGTCAACTGGAAAGCTCTCCATGTCTGTTTTTGCCCCTAGATAATCTCCCACCATATAATGCAGACACTGCCAATGGGATGTTGCAGCTGGACTAAAAAATGTTTGCAATGAATCACTGATGCGACCCCCTTCTCCACTGCTCCTCCTTTGACCAACAGGGGCCTCAAAAGTAGTTTTTCCATGAGACTAAAACCTACCAGAGTCTGGTAAGGCATTACACAAACTCCTCTTTAAGGTGTCCTCAAGACATTTCATCCTCTGCTCCCTCTGTGGGGACGGTATTAGTTCAGAGATTTTCTACTTGTACAGGTTGTCAAGGAGGGTTGCCAACCAATAGTGATCCTTTGCCTTGATGCCACAAATTCTTGAGTTCTTTTGCAGGCTTTGAAATACAAGGGAGCCATGCTCAGCAAGTTTGTGGAGGCATGAGAAGCAGAGTCCTCAGGGCCTCTCAGCAATTTTATCTGGGTGTGACTGAACCTCCTACATGCCCCATTGCCTTGTGATTGGTACGGAGTAGTGTGTACTTCATAACCACTTTCAAGTTTGTGGATGCATGAGAAGCAGAGTCCTTGGGTTGACTAAGGATTAAAGTATCTGGACCTACCTCCTCCCAATCACGTACTACTCCCAAGGAGTCTGGGGATGGAAAACCATCTCTTAAGTTTTGACATATGTCTTCCTCTGCTTCAATGCCTCCAAAACTGCCAGAATCCTCCTTTTCCTCCCTCTCTCCTCTTGTATGTTCTGTGGCGTTGCAAGAATAGTGTCTGCATAAAGAGGGCCTTGAGAGGAAAGGAAGTCCTCCTCTTCTTCCTGCTGCTCTGCCTCCAGTGCCATGTCCATAATGCCATGCAGAGTCTGCTCCTGTAGGAACACAAGAGGGATTGTGTCACTGATGCATAAATTGTCACAGCTCACCATACTTGTTGCCTCCGCAAATGGTGACAGTACAGTGCATGCATCCTTTATTAGCAGTCATTGCTGTGGGGAAAAAACTTGAGCTGCCCTAAGCCTGTTGTTGTGCCATACTCACACAGGGACATAGACACTGCTGGCCCCCTCACAGTGCGAAGAGAATGTCTGCCTCTCCTTGTTAGCCTCCCAGACATGATGGGGGGCTTATTACCAAAATGTAATAGAGATGGGGAAATGTGTACTTGGATGCACTTTAATCAATAGAAAGTGGTGTTTAGTGCACTTTAATCACTTCAGCTCCGGAAGGTTTACCCCCCTTCATGACAAGGCCATTTTGTGATAGGGCACTGTGTTACTTTAAGGCTGGGTTCACACTATTGCGAATTGGATACGGGTTTCCCCACATCCAATTCCCATGTCAGGAGATTGTGACCGGCTCTATGGAGCCAGTTTACACATCTCAGCAGCGGCTCCGGTGCAAATTGCATGGGAGTCCTATGCGTCTTTTGGTCCCTTTCAGGTTTGAATTTAGACAAAGGTTCGGGCTGAAATCGGACCTGAAATGGTGAATGGGGACACACCAGACTCCTGCTGTGAGCTGGAGCGTGCTGCAGTGTGAACCCAGCCTGACTGACAAAAGGGCGGTCGTGCAACACTGTACCCAAATAAGATTGATGTCATTTTTCCCACAAATTTAGCTTTTTTTGGTGGTATTTTATCACCTCTGCAGTTTTTTTTTTTTTTGCGCTATAACTAAAAAGAGATTGACAATTTAAAAAAAAACTATTTTTTTTTTTACTTTCTGATATGAAAGACAACCAATAAAAAATGTAGAAAAACTAATTTCTTCATCAGTTTAGGCCAATATGTATTCTGCTACATGTTTTTGGTAAAAAAATCCCTATGAGCGTATATTGATTGGTTTGCACAAAAGTTATATTGTCTATAAAATATGGGATATTTTTATGGAATTTTTATTTATTTATACATTTTTTACTAGTAATGGCAGCGATCAGCGACTTATAGTGGGACTGCAACATTGCAGTGGACTAATCAGACACTCAGTGACACTTTTTGGGGACCAGTGATACCAATATAGTGACCAGTGCTAAAAAATATGCATTGTCACTGTACCAATGACACTGGCAGGAAAGAGGTTAACATTGGGGGCAATCAAAGGGTTAAATGTGTCCCTAGGGTGTACTTTCTAACTGTGTGGGGGTGCTTGTACTGTGGCAAGACAGAGATCCATGTCCCTGCTTAGCGGAAACACAAGATCTCTGTCCTCCCTTGTCACAGAATGGTGATCTGCCGTGTTTACATAGGCAGACCATCGATCTGCCTCTGTCGGGAACGATCATCGGGACCTGGTTGACCACAAACCCAGAAGTAAAGATCATGTACAGGTAGGTGATGTTACCTGTAGGAGCCACCGCCCCACAGTATATGTACGTGGGGCAATTGGCAACAGGTTAACTTGCGGACTCAATATACAGAGACACTAATCTGACACACTACAATATACTGCATAAAACTGCATGGGCGCACTTCAATATACTGCAGTAAAAGTGCACTAACACACTTCAATATATTACAATAAAGGTGCACTAACACACTTCATTATATTGCAGTAAAAGAGCTCTGACGCACTTCAATATACTGCTGTAAAACTGCCCTGACACTCTGCACTGACACACTTCAATATACTGCAGTAAACCTGCCCTGACACACTAAACTGGCAATAAAGTAAAAGAAGGAAGGTCGCACCATATATACAGAGGGGCATGGGGAGCTCATGTCCATAATAGGGGTGGTAGTAACACAGTCCAAAATGATTCACAATGGCTCAAAAGTGATATGGTCCAGAAATAATTAGACATAATAAAGGTGCATAAAGCACCTGGACCAGATGGGATCCACCCCCGGATCTATTTTTTAGGGACTTAATGACATGAATAGTACCACTGGATTGATGTAGGGCCAATGTGGTGCCTACATTTAAAAAGGAAACAAAGTCTTTACCAAGTAACTATAGACCTGTTAGTTTAACTTCTATAGTCGGGAAGTTACTGGAGAGTTTAATAAAAGACCACATAGATGAGTTCTTGCTGGAAAAAATATTTTAAGCAACAGACAGCATGGATTCATGAAAGACAGATGTTGTCAAACAAATCTGATTTCTTTTTATGAGGAGGTAAGTAAAACCTTGGGCAGAGGGGTGGCTGTGGACGTGGAATACTTGGATTTTGCAAAAGCATTCGATACAGTTCACACACACACAGCTAAGGTAAGGTAAAGTCTACAGACTTGGAAATATCAGTTTGTAAATGGATAGAAAACTGGCTAAAAGATCGAAATCAGAGAGTAGTGGTTAATGATTCTTACTCTGAATGGTCTAAGGTTATCAGTGGTGTACCCCAAGGTTCAGTGCTGGGACCATTACTTTTTATTACCTTTAAAAATGATATAGGGTCTGGGATTAAAAGTACAATTTCAGTCTTTGCAGATGACACTAAGCTATGCAGTGGAATAACGTCCTTACAGGATCTCTTTAATTTACAAGCCAGCCTCTATGCACTGTCTAATTGGGTCACTATGTGGCAGATGAGGTTTAATGTTGATAAATGTAAAGTTATGCACTTGGGGGCTAAGAATATGTATGCATCATACATACTAGGGGGAGTACAACTGAGGGAATCCATAGTGGAGAAGGATATGGGGGTTTTGGTATATCATAAGCTCAATAATATGCAATGCCAAGCTGCGGTTTCCAAAGCAAAGTCCTTTCTTGTATTAAGAGAGGTATGGACTCCAGAGAGAGAGATATCATTTTGCCCCTGTACAAATCATTAGTAAGAACTCATATGATATATGCAGTTCAGTTTTGGGCACCAGTTCTCAAAAAGGATATCGGGGAACTGGAAAGGAGGGCAACCAAACTGATAAGAAGCATGGAGGAACTCAGCTACGAGGAAAGATTAGTGGAACTGAATTTATCCTCTCTTGAGAAGAGGAGATTAAGGGTGGATATGATCAACATATACAAATATATAAGGGGTCCATATAGTGAACTTGGTGTTGAGTTATTCACTTTACGGTCAACACAGAGGACAAGAGGGCACTCTTTACGCCTAGAGGAAAAGAGATTTCATCTCCAAATATGGAAAGGTTTCTTCACAGTAAGAGCAGTGAAAATGTAGAATAGGCTCCCTCCAAAAGTGGTTCTGGCCAGCTCAGTAGATTTCTTTAAGAAAGACCTGGATTCTTTCCTAAATGTACATAATATAACTGCGTACTAACATTTATAGGTAGAGGTGATCCAGGAAAAATCAGATTGCCTCTCTGGGATCAGGAAGGAATTTTTTTCCCCTGCTGTAGCAAATTGGATCATGCTTTGCTGGGGTTTTTCGCCTTCCTCTGGATCAAGTGTGGGTAAAGGATTGTGTATATGGGATTGTATAATGATATTTTTCATTTATTTATTTATTTTATGGTTGAACTAGATGGACTTGTGTCTTTTTTTCAACATGATTAACTATGTCAAAAAAGGAAAAACCGCGCTATAAAATGATATAAACAATGGTCCAATTGTGAAGTCTCAAATAAAAATGAAATAAATGGTCCCAATTACAGTCCAGGCAAAGAGGATAAGTATGTGATATAAAGATAATTCTTCCAAGGGAAACAGTGATGGCGGACACAGTTAGCAGAACACACCGATATATATTGCGCTTACCAGAAGTAAGCCGTAAAATGGCGAGTGGCTTAAACCCAGCCTGGGCCTTTAAGTGTACGCTCCAGATGAAACAGGAAGGGCGCCCTCGTCCCGTGGATCCACAAATTATGGTCCGAAAAAATATAACAAAAATATATAGCGTAATATTGTTTACATAAACACCACGCCAAACCAAAAAAGAAGTGACACTCAATAGACCTTAAATCATGTGTGATCATATAAAATCCTATGCTGAATAAATAGGACAATGTAGTGAGTATCATGCAATCATGCAAAAATGGATAGAATCAAAGAGTCAAATATAAAATAAATTATAAATGGGTGAAAAATGCAACGACTCCCCAAATCTGCTTACCAGATATAATTGGACAGTCGACGTGTATAGATCACCCCAAAAATATGTGAAAGATTGTGAGGAAACTCCCACCAGGTGCTGAGAAAGCTAATAGTACGAGCTGCTTACCAGAAGACAGACCCTCATATGCAGATATAGTGAGACCAGGAACCAAACACCAAAGGAGCAGATATTAAACAGACCTTAGGGAATGTCCCCTTACCAGACAAATAAAGCAGAAAGGCAGATGTATCGCGGTCTCAGCCAGACTCCCGAGCGGAACGGTGTAACCACGTCTTGCCCTCTCAGTCCGGACTGGTAATTGCTTTCGCCACCCGGATTTCTGACGATACAATATAGAGATACAGAGAGAACGTTCTCTCTATATTGTATCGTCAGAAATCCGGGTGGCGAAAGCAATTACCAGTCCGGACTGAGAGGGCAAGACGTGGTTACACCGTTCCGCTCGGGAGTCTGGCTGAGACCGCGATACATCTGCCTTTCTGCTTTATTTGTCTGGTAAGGGGACATTCCCTAAGGTCTGTTTAATATCTGCTCCTTTGGTGTTTGGTTCCTGGTCTCACTATATCTGCATATGAGGGTCTGTCTTCTGGTAAGCAGCTCGTACTATTAGCTTTCTCAGCACCTGGTGGGAGTTTCCTCACAACCTTTCACATATTTTTGGGGTGATCTATACACGTCGACTGTCCAATTATATCTGGTAAGCAGATTTGGGGAGTCGTTGCATTTTTCACCCATTTATAATTTATTTTATATTTGACTCTTTGATTCTATCCATTTTTGCATGATTGCATGATACTCACTACATTGT
This sequence comes from Lithobates septentrionalis, assembly GCA_037952835.1. NCBI lineage: Eukaryota > Metazoa > Chordata > Amphibia > Anura > Ranidae > Lithobates > Lithobates septentrionalis. Next base: position 518,028 of record JBBDGP010001088.1, on the reverse strand, counting down.
CCTATTTATTCAGCATAGGATTTTATATGATCACACATGATTTAAGGTCTATTGAGTGTCACTTCTTTTTTGGTTTGGCGTGGTGTTTATGTAAACAATATTACGCTATATATTTTTGTTATATTTTTTCGGACCATAATTTGTGGATCCACGGGACGAGGGCGCCCTTCCTGTTTCATCTGGAGCGTACACTTAAAGGCCCAGGCTGGGTTTAAGCCACTCGCCCTTTTACGGCTTACTTCTGGTAAGCGCAATATATATCGGTGTGTTCTGCTAACTGTGTCCGCCATCACTGTTTCCCTTGGAAGAATTATCTTTATATCACATACTTATCCTCTTTGCCTGGACTGTAATTGGGACCATTTATTTCATTTTTATTTGAGACTTCACAATTGGACCATTGTTTATATCATTTTATAGCGCGGTTTTTCCTTTTTTGATTTATTTTGGTGGGCCACACTTATGACCGCAGCTTGTTTTTTCTTTTATCTTTTCCAAGCGCAGTTTTTTTCTTTATTTTATGATTAACTATGTAACTATGTAACTATGCACCACACTCATGCTGCACTATCACTATATGCACACTACACTGATACTTTACACTCACAATAGAATCACAATAGCACACCATAGCACACTAACTTGCTAGTAGCAATGAGCTGAGTCCTGTTCCATCTATCGCCACTCCAATATCACACTGCACATGGCTGCTCTGGGAAGGAACCTTTTATAGTGTGGGGTGGGTCTGTGAGCAATGAGCCATGATTGAGCACAGTCATCATTACTTTCTCCAATCATGGTTCTGACAGTGTTCTGTGCCCTGATTTGGCAAAGCCTTCATTGCTTCAGCCAATCAGGGCTTCCAATGCATTGTGCAGCACGCAGTGCTTTGTGGGGCATTCAGCGGGCCGCAACAAACAGTCGAATGCCCCAAAAACTCGGGTGTTCACCGAACAGGTGGACAGCTAATGTTTGGGCCGAACTTATGCTCAGCCCTAACCGTTCACCCAACACTAATGAGCAATAAACATGACTATTACACTCCAAAGACCCAAATCAAAAACACTTTGAAGCTTGTGGGGAGGAGTCCATTGTCACATCACCATCATTATACAGACAAGGGTGTCGAATTATTAAACACTTCCCACCTGGCCACTGCACATAAACGGCTGGATGTTAATAAACATCCTTCAGAAGGAGCGCGATCAAGCAACCGCATGCCCACGCAGCCACGTGATCCTGATGCGCTTGTGTTCCCTAGGCAAGCTGCATCTCGGATCGGCAGGAGGGCTCTGTGGTTTGCCCTCCTGATCCCATGATGGCTGTGTCCAATCAGAGCCATAATGTGATGTAAACACAGCCTGGGGGACATCACAAAAAGTGGGATTGTGCGGCCGCATGCCTGCGCAGTGGCGCAATCCCAATGTGTTTGTGTCCCCCAGAGACAGGGCAACCTTGCATGGCAGGAGGGCTCTGTGATTGGCCCTCCTAATCACATGACGGCTGTGTCCAATCACAGCCATCATGTAATGTAAACAGATCCATTGCCAGGCGATCGGCTCTGCTTCTCCTCACACAGAATCAGTGAGGAGAAGTAGAGCGGATTTGCGAGCTGGAGATCAGTGTATATGAGCTGTTTTTTACAGCTTTTTACACACTTATCACCCAGCTAGTGTCCCCAAAAAGTGAAAAACACCCACACCTGTCCCAGTAAACACCTGTCCCACTGAATATCTGCCACACAGAACATCTGCCACACTGGCACATGTGTCTGTGATCATCTGGCGCACATCTGTCCATGATCATCTGGCGCACATCTGTCCATGATCTTTTGCCACATCTTTCACATCTGTCCATAATCATCTGGTGCACATCTGTCCATTAAAATCTGCCACATCTATAACATCTCTCTGTGATCATTTGGTGCACATCTATCTATGATCATCTGCTACATCTATCCATGATCATCTGGCGCACATCTGTCCATGATCATCTGCCACATCTGTCCGTGATCATCTGGTGCACATCTGTCCATGAACCTCTGGCGCACATCTGTCTATGATCATCTGTGCACATCTGGCGTACATCTGTCCATGATCATCTGTGCACATTCGGTGCTCATCTGTCCATAATCATCTGCACACATCTGTCCACGATCATCTGGCCCATCTGTCCATGATCATCTACGCACATCTGTCTGTGATCATCTGGCACATTTGTCCGTGATCATCTGCCACATCTAATACCATTGTCCTGGTGCTCCAGGGCCTTCAAAAATGTGGTAGGTACTAAGGAAACTAAATGTGTAATTTGTGCCTTTAGAATGCCTGATGGTGCTACTTGGATGTTGGGCCTCTGTATGTGGCCAGGCTGTGCAAAAGTCTCACACATGTGGTATTGCCATACTCAGGAGGAGTAGTAGAATGTATTTTGGAGGGTAATTTTTGTACATGCTATGTGTTAGACAAATTTTATAAATTGACAACATTGTGTAAAAAAAAATATGTTTTCACTTTCTTTCCACATTTTCCAAAAATTTGTGGAAAAAAATGACATGTATAAAAGACTTATTATTCCTTATAGAATATACATTGGGGTATTTTCTTTCCAAAATTGGGTAATTTTGTGGGTAATTCCATTGTTTTGGTGACACAGGGCTTTCAAAAATGTGATAGGTAGTCAGGAAACTAAATGTGTAATTTATGCTCCTAGAATGCCTGATGGTGCTCCCTGCATGTTGGGCCTCTGTATGTGGCCAGGCTGTGGAAAAGTCTCAGGAGGAGTAGCAGAATATATTTTGAGGTGTAATTGCAAGTCTATGCCATGTGTGAGAAATAACTTGGTAATATGACAATTTTGTGGGAAAAAAAGAAATCCAAACTACTGCGGGCAAAAAATTGTAACTTCAAAAAACTCACTATGCCTCTTACTAAATAGCTTGGACTGTTATCTTCACAAAAAGGGGTCATTTGGGGGGTATACTGTATGTACTGTCCTGAAATTTTAGGGCCTCAAGAAATGAGATAGGCCGTCAGTACATCAGGATTGATCAATTTTCACTGATATGTAGCATAGCTCGTAGACTCGATAACTTTCACACAAACCTATTAGCATACACTCATCGGGATTTTTTTTACCAAAGAAATGTAGCAGAACACATTCTGGGCTAAATTTATGATGAAATTTAATTTGACTGGATTTCTTTTAAAACAGAAAGTAGAAAATATTCGCTATTTTGTCGCTTATATCGCTGAAAATAAACAACCCAGTGGTGATTAAATACCACCAAAAGAAAGTTTTATTTGTGTGAACAAAATTATAAAAATTTAATTTGGGTACAGTGTAGCATGACTGAGTAATTGTCATTGAAAGTGTGTCAGAAACCATCAATCAGGCAGAGACAGAAGCACAGTTAAATCACACTTGTTTAATAATAAAAGTAAATAGAACAAACGCAGTCAAAACATAGCCAAAGTTTGGTAACCGGAACAGATAGTCAGCCAAGCCAGAAAGTCAGGGATCAGTGTAGTGGAACAGCAAGCAGGATCTGGAGCCAGAAGGGATGTCAGCCAAGCAAGTCTTTAACAGGAACGCAAGAGATAGTCTCTGTGATGTTGACCAAGGCTAAAGCAGAGATCCTCTGGGCTGGATGGCTTAAGTAGGCAGGACTGACGAGCAGGATATCATCAACAGGTGCGTAACTGTGGAGAGATAGGGGCTGGCAATTAGCCAACAGCTGAGCAGCTAACCTAGCTCAGAGAAGGAAGGGATGAGCCCAGCCCTGACAAAGTGCGAGTGCACGAAAAGCTGAAAATTGGTCTTGGAAGCAAGGGGGTGAAAGTGCCCAGTATTGAGGTGTTTAAAGGCAGATAGACTGTGCACTCTGCAAGTGCAGTTGCTTTAGAGCTTAGTAAATGAGGGGCTGATTTTCATTATCCATACATGTGCAAGCACTAATGCTGTTTTTTTTCCCCTGCATGTGATTGGGTATTCTTTGCAAAGTGAAACTTCACCTCATTTACTAAGCTCTGGAGCAACGGCGCTTGCAAAGTTCACAGTCTCTTTGCCTTTATGGTTTAGGAGGGGATGCACAATTGTTCTCTCCTTTCTTGGCCTTCCAGGCTGCTTGCTCAGATAAGGGTCTGATACGGACTTAGCTGTATTTTTTTTTTTGCATAGGGGTTCCCCTGGTATGCATTTTTGGATGGACATCACCCTTTTTTTACACTATCTTGCTCCTTTGTTTAAATTCACCTGTCAGCTCGGAATCATCTAAATATGTAAATAAACTAAATTGCGCTAGCAAAAAAAACTTTTTCCTTAGTAAAAAAATTAATTAGAAGTGCTTAGAGAACACAATATGTGTATAAACAATAAGTGCATAAAATACTTATACAAAAGTGGAGAAAATATGTTAAAAGTCAGTGATCATAGGCAAAAAGCCACTCATACTCCGACCATATTAATATGAATCGTTTTAACCAGAAAGCAAAAAAGTCCACTTCATGTGTTTCATCACCACACACTAAGGATTGGTACGCCAAAATACTTCTGATCAGATGTGCATTGATAGCGGTGAAGGAAGTAATAGATGTGCGCTTACCCCAAAAGATGGACCTCCCCTGTGGCAAGGTCTTATAAGCTTGCAGATTTCGCCCTCTGCAGGGACCAGCTGTTAGTCTCCTGGTCTTGGCAGCGTGTACCGCCGACTTCCGTATGGCCGGGATGGTCCAACTATTCCAATCTCAAAGGGGGGACTCAGAAATGGAAAAGTCCACATACAGGAAAAAACGGCATAAGGAGAAAAAAACTCCAATAGTGTGATAACGTTTAGGGTATTTATTGGTTAAAGCAAACCACAAGTGAACATTAAAAAATCCAGATATAAAATTCTATTAAAAAGCCGGCATAATCAAAGGCAGAATGCCCGTGCAAATGAACTCTTCAGAACATGTGATGGCTAGCACTGCGAGGCCACGCCCTACATGTTTCGTCATACGTGACGTCTACGGGGGCACGGGCGACGCAATGAACCATCACCTTATATATCACTAAACAATTGTAACCACGCCCTCATCTCCGCCCATGTCCGTCATTCGACAGGGCATGTGTGGAGATTCGACGGGGCCACCATTCGAAACCGCCCACAAGGCGGAACATATATGAATAATGAAAGAACAAACCAGGAGGTTTTAACCAAACCTCGTTCTGGCGCCCGCCTGACACACTCACAGGCATGCGCAAGGATAAGCCAAGCCTCGATCTGGCTAACAGTGAAAAACACTCCTATAGAGGCGGACTAATTAGAAACCGGAAGGAATAGAGCGTGTACCCCAGATGAATTCTAAAGGCAGACGCCCGTGATATACACGGAACTTCCGGTCCTAAATATATAAAAATATTTCTAAAAAACGTTAGTGTTACACATGAAATTAAAAAGGCCGCTCCAACAATACATGACATATATGTGGCAGCTATTCCAAAAGTTTTTTAATCCCCTTAAATTTTAACTTGTTTAGATGTTTATCCTAATATACTATATGTTTTAAAAGAGAACAATACTCTACCAATATTGTAAAGGGGTACAAATCTTATTGATTTAAATTATGTGAGGGCAAAAACAAAAGCAAATAGAAGGTAAGTAGAAATGGGACCACTATATATCCTGTCCTCTACCTGCACAAACATGATTCAAAAGTAGATTTTAAAAACTAGTAGCCAGAACAAGACTCAGCTCATCCCTTTACAATTTCAAAGGTTCAAAAACAAAAGAAGAGGCAAAAGGGTAAACAATGAATCCTGAGAATATACAATAAAGTAATTCCAATGTCTATGAGCCCTTCCTGAAGGGGGGGGGGGGTTTCTACTTAACTCATAGTGGTAACTACTATGACCAGGGGACTATGTGACTTTATATCACCCATTATGTTATGCGTTATCAATAAACGCATTGATCTCAATGTCAACATTAAGCCCTCTTGGTTTGAGACACCCCATCTTGAATATCCACCCCATTTCAAGCTTGGATATAGCTCTTCTCTTAGGTCCCCCTCTCCAGGGAACACTCAACCTGTCAATACCCACAAATTGTGTACCTCCAGGGTCCTTATCATGTACATTCAGGTAGTGTTTGGATACTGGATGTCCTATAAATCCTCTCCTGATGTTGCTAATGTGTTCGTTTAACCTGACCTGAAGGGGGCGGACAGTACGTCCCACGTACTGAAACCCGCATGGACAGGTCAAAAGATACACTACGTGGATAGTGGAACACGTAATAAAAGATTTTATTGAGAAGGTTTGTGAGGTGCTAGTCGCATGGAAATGTGTTACCTTCCGGTCATTGATGGCATTAACCGTACAAACCGATGTTTGTCACTTCATAGATATTTGGAGTTTTTTTTGCAGCTGCACTTTTTTGTATATATACACTTTTCCATCACGTATTGCTCATTAGCGCAGGTTGATTTTACCATATTCCTAGTTATAATTAATATCTACCTACCTGCAGCTGAGCTTTTCTTTGTTATTCACAACAATCATAAGTAGTCTTTTTTTTCCATTTGATTAATTTTAGTCACTAAATTAATATGGATGTATTTGATTACCGCTCCAAGCACACCATTGTGAAGGAGGGTGTGTTTGAGGGAAATTGTGAACCTGAGAGTGACCTCGGTGGATTATTTATGAGACTCAAGAATCTCATGATCTCCGAGGTACACACCCAATGGGACATATTTTTCCTAGAGCATTATGTTTCTGTATCAATGGTCCCAAGAAGTTTGAGATGGGAGGTCAGCCCCCAGAAAGGAGAATTGGACCTTCAGGATTGGTACAGATATTTCAATGAAGCGGGAGGAAAATTCTTAGAATTTTTAATTCCTAGGAAGAGAGCTAAGTTGAATAGACTAGATGCTGAGATCAAACTTATTGAAGAGAAACTATCCCCTTTTGTTTTAAGTGAAGAGTATAAAGAGCGATCCTCTAACTTAAGAAAAATTTTAGAGAAGGAGGAAATAGAACAAAAGAACAAAAAAAGAAAAAAATTTAACAGGGATTTTACTGATTATCAAAATGGTTCTGTTTTCCAATGGCAGATAAAAATCGCCGCAGAGGAAGCTGAGACTAACAGTCATATGGAAGTTTCAGCTCCCGAAGCTTCTAGTCAAGATAGACAGACGAGGGAACCGGGTAGACCCTTACCATCACAAAAACAATACCCCAAACCACCTAGGAGGGTGTCCTACCGCTCTCCAGGGAGATCTAACCCTGGTCCTTATGTACAATCTCCAGCTCGGAATGTGAGAGTTCCTACCCAGGCCCCCAAAAAGAAAATAAAAAATCAAAAATTTAGGAGACAGTATAAGGAAGGGAACCAATATCACCAGGTACAAACAGGAGGATACCAGGATGTTCGTTACAATAACCAATACGACCATCACAATAGGCCTCATATAGATAGTCGGTCCCCAAGATATCCTATATCCATACATAATCGTTTCCAACCATTGGATGAGTATTATGTTGGAGATAGTGATGACCATGGAGGGTCCAATCAAGGATATTATACTCCAAGGAGGGATAGGGGATACGACCGACCACCCTGGCACCAGCCTCCTTTCCCCCCTCAAAGGGATACACAAAGGGATGAGTACACCCCCCGACGGGTTCATCGGGAGGAGTACTCACAACCTCAACATTGGGGTTTTCCCAGGGGAGAACAAAACTTCCAACGACCAATAGAAGAAAGAGAGGAGTCAGAGGGGGGAGGAAGATTAGGAGCAAAAAGAAAACGGGTATAACCGGACAAGGCATCTTCAACCTCAGTGGTATCCCCTTGACCCCCGATGAAACTGCCATTTTAGACAAGGGACTTAAATTTGCACCCCCGAAACCGCTTAATAAGTTCCAGACATATATGGATATACATAAGTATACTAGGAGACTGAACATTAAGCGATACCTGTTGACTAATCCCATTAACACTTTAAATAATAATCCCACAAATGTCAAACATTCAGGCTTGGCAAATGCCTCATTATTCAATCCGCCAGGCGGCCTACCAGCCTCTATTAAAGTTTTTAGGGATCTCCTCATAAAGGATTTGGAGGGCATAAAAAGCAAAAATACTAAAATGAGCAAGAATTTGGAATCAGGTTTAGACCAACTCTGTAAAAGAAAGGACCTAGTGGTGAGACCAGCGGACAAGGGGGGGGGGTATAGTTGTCCTGAGTAAGAATGACTACCTCCAGGAGCTGGATAGAATAGTAGGAGATACCACCACTTACATCCCCTTAAGATCAGACCCTAGGAATAAATATAAGAGGGAACTTGAGAGTATTGTGGAGAATGGCTTTAGATTGGGCGTTATAAACAAAAAAGAAAAATCCTTTTTGGTTCCTGTATCTTCACGGATACCTATTATATATTATCTCCCAAAGGTCCACAAGGACCCTGTCCATCCACCCGGCCGCCCAATTATTAGCGGTATTGATTCGATCACCTCGAGGGCTGGTAAATATATTGACAACTTTTTACAGCCCTTGGTTCGTTCTTTGCCCGCTTATATCAAGGACAGTAGGCATGCCATTAACCTACTAAAGGATTGCGGGTACAAAAGTGGATATTGGCTCGTCACGGCGGATGTCACGTCTTTGTATACGGCGATCCCCCATGCTTGGGGTATATCCTCAGTTAAATATTATTTGTACAAGGACGTGACATTGCCAAGAAAACAAAAGAAATTTATTATGGACCTGTTGGAGTATACTACAACTCACAATTTTTTCTGGCATAAGAATATTTTCTTTTTACAGAAAAAAGGAGTAGCCATGGGGGCAAAATTTGCCCCCAGTTTGGCTAATTTATTCATGGGTAAGTGGGAGGAGGACGTCATCTATGCCCGACGTAGACCAGAGTTAGTCTTGTGGGCAAGATACATCGATGACGTCCTCCTCCTATGGAATGGTACCCATGATTCCCTGTGTCAATTCATGGAAAGTCTAAATGAGAACAATAGAGGGATCCATTTTAACTACGAATCCAGTCGAAGTTTGATTAATTTTTTGGACCTTGAGATAAGAGGGGAAGGAGATATAATAACGACTTCCACATATTTTAAATCTACAGATCGCAATGCTTTTATATCGCGAGACAGTTGTCATCACAAGGCTTGGCTTGACTCAGTCCCGAAAAGCCAGTATGTAAGAATTAGACGTAATTGTTCCTCTATTGATGACTTTAGGATTCAGTCCCAAGTTCTTACGGAGCATTTTCTAGAAAAGGGCTATGATGCGTCTTTCTTAAAGGAGCGAGTAGAGGAGGTTGAGAGACTAGACAGGGAATCCCTACTAAAAGACCCTATAGGGACAGGGAATACCCCAAAGAAGGATTTTACTTGCCCTTTTGTAACTAATTATTCCCATCAACACTTTATAATAAGGAAATTGATACACAAATATTGGCATATAGTCAAAAACGATAATATACTGGGCCCCCTACTTCCGGAGAGACCCCAGGTGGTCTTCAAAGGATTACCGTCAATCAGAGCATCAGTAGCTCCCAGTGTATGCGACCCTCCAATAAGGAAACCAATGTTTTTCCAAAATCTTGTGGGGTATTATAGATGCAGGAAGTGTGCGGTTTGTACGGTTAATGCCATCAAAGACCGGAAGGTAACACATTTCCATGCGACTAGCACCTCACAAACCTTCTCAATAAAATCTTTTATTACGTGTTCCACTACCCACGTAGTGTATCTTTTGACCTGTCCATGCGGGTTTCAGTACGTGGGACGTACTGTCCGCCCCCTTCAGGTCAGGTTAAACGAACACATTAGCAACATCAGGAGAGGATTTATAGGACATCCATTATCCAAACACTACCTGAATGTACATGATAAGGACCCTGGAGGTACACAATTTGTGGGTATTGACAGGTTGAGTGTTCCCTGGAGAGGGGGACCTAAGAGAAGAGCTATATCCAAGCTTGAAATGGGGTGGATATTCAAGATGGGGTGTCTCAAACCAAGAGGGCTTAATGTTGACATTGAGATCAATGCGTTTATTGATAACGCATAACATAATGGGTGATATAAAGTCACATAGTCCCCTGGTCATAGTAGTTACCCCTATGAGTTAAGTAGAAACCCCCCCCTTCAGGAAGGGCTCATAGACATTGGAATTACTTTATTGTATATTCTCAGGATTCATTGTTTACCCTTTTGCCTCTTCTTTTGTTTTTGAACCTTTGAAATTGTAAAGGGATGAGCTGAGTCTTGTTCTGGCTACTAGTTTTTAAAATCTACTTTTGAATCATGTTTGTGCAGGTAGAGGACAGGATATATAGTGGTCCCATTTCTACTTACCTTCTATTTGCTTTTGTTTTTGCCCTCACATAATTTAAATCAATAAGATTTGTACCCCTTTACAATATTGGTAGAGTATTGTTCTCTTTTAAAACATATAGTATATTAGGATAAACATCTAAACAAGTTAAAATTTAAGGGGATTAAAAAACTTTTGGAATAGCTGCCACATATATGTCATGTATTGTTGGAGCGGCCTTTTTAATTTCATGTGTAACACTAACGTTTTTTAGAAATATTTTTATATATTTAGGACCGGAAGTTCCGTGTATATCACGGGCGTCTGCCTTTAGAATTCATCTGGGGTACACGCTCTATTCCTTCCGGTTTCTAATTAGTCCGCCTCTATAGGAGTGTTTTTCACTGTTAGCCAGATCGAGGCTTGGCTTATCCTTGCGCATGCCTGTGAGTGTGTCAGGCGGGCGCCAGAACGAGGTTTGGTTAAAACTTCCTGGTTTGTTCTTTCATTATTCATATATGTTCCGCCTTGTGGGCGGTTTCGAATGGTGGCCCCGTCGAATCTCCACACATGCCCTGTCGAATGCCGGACATGGGCGGAGATGAGGGCGTGGTTACAATTGTTTAGTGATATATAAGGTGATGGTTCATTGCGTCGCCCGTGCCCCCGTAGACGTCACGTATGACGAAACATGTAGGGCGTGGCCTCGCAGTGCTAGCCATCACATGTTCTGAAGAGTTCATTTGCACGGGCGTTCTGCCTTTGATTATGCCGGCTTTTTAATAGAATTTTATATCTGGATTTTTTAATGTTCACTTGTGGTTTGCTTTAACCAATAAATACCCTAAACGTTATCACACTATTGGAGTTTTTTTCTCCTTATGCCGTTTTTTCCTGTATGTGGACTTTTCCATTTCTGAGTCCCCCCTTTGAGATTGGAATAGTTGGACCATCCCGGCCATACGGAAGTCGGCGGTACACGCTGCCAAGACCAGGAGACTAACAGCTGGTCCCTGCAGAGGGCGAAATCTGCAAGCTTATAAGACCTTGCCACAGGGGAGGTCCATCTTTTGGGGTAAGCGCACATCTATTACTTCCTTCACCGCTATCAATGCACATCTGATCAGAAGTATTTTGGCGTACCAATCCTTAGTGTGTGGTGATGAAACACATGAAGTGGACTTTTTTGCTTTCTGGTTAAAACGATTCATATTATTATGGACGGAGTATGAGTGGCTTTTTGCCTATGATCACTGACTTTTAACATATTTTCTCCACTTTTGTATAAGTATTTTATGCACTTATTGTTTATACACATATTGTGTTCTCTAAGCACTTCTAATTAATTTTTTTACTAAGGAAAAAGTTTTTTTTGCTAGCGCAATTTAGTTTATTTACATGTTTGTCACTTCATAGATATTTGGAGTTTTTTTTGCAGCTGCACTTTTTTGTATATATACACTTTTCCATCACGTATTGCTCATTAGTGCAGGTTGATTTTACCATATTCCTAGCTCGGAATCATCAGCTGATACCTGAATGGGCTGGGTTGGGATAGGTTACTGGCTTTTGGGATCCCAGCGACTGCCGATTTATTAACTACCAAGGGCCATGAGCATGAAGCTGTCAAATTTAGCAGTGGTAGTAGTATTGCTACTAAATGTTTTACTTCCCACTTCATCTGGAGGTTTGACTTGGCTGAGCACCTATTTCCTTTAGCTATTTGTGACACTTCCCAAGTTTGCACTAAATCAGAAGCTGTTACATACTTCTTTGTCCAGTCACTGGCAGGGGCAGGGAGAAGACCTAGCTTTGTTTCCAAAATGTGGAAGAGAAAAATCAGGTCACCAGGCTGAAGCTGGTCATAGATGGATAGGATTTCAAATGAAACTTCTTAGAAAAAGTCTTAGGAAAATTTGTTTGAAAGTTCTCAGAACATTTTTAGAACATTATTTTATTGTTCAAAAGATTTATTTTTCTTATAACATTTAATTTTGGAATGAATTGACTTTACTAAATGAAAACTACATACATTGTTAGAAATGTATTAGTTTAACCACTTCGGCCCCGGAAGGATTTACCCACTTTCTGACCAGGCCATTTTTTGCGATAGGGCGATGCATCACTTTAACTGACAATTGTTCATGTGATGTCCTTTTTTCCCACAAATAGAGCTTACTTTTGGTGGTATTTGATCATCTCTGCGGTTTTTATTTTTTGCGCTATAAACAAAAAAAGACAAATTTCTTCCTTGGTTTAGGCCGATATGTATTCTTCTACCTATTTTTGGTAAATAAAAATAGCAATAAGAGTTTATTGATTGGTTTGGGCAAAAGTTATAACGTCTACAAAATAGGGAATAGATTTATGGCATTTTTATTATACATTTTTTTTTTTACTAATAATGGCAGTGATCTGCAATTTTTATGGGGTCTGTGACATTGTGGTGGACAGATTGGACACTTTTGACAGTATTTTGGGACCATTGACATTTATACAGCGATTAGTGCTAAAAATAGCCACTGATTACTGTGTAAATGTCACTGGCAGGAAAGGGGTTAACACTAGGGAGCAATTAAGGGGTTAAATGTGTGTCCTAGGGAGTGATTCTAACTGTGGGGGATGGGACTGCCTGGGGGAGGAGACCTAAGCAGTAGGAACAACAGATCAGTCTCCTCACCCCTGACGGTACAGAGATCTGTCTGTTTACATTGACAGATCTCCATTCTGAACTTCTCAAGAGCAATTGCAGGTAGCTGGTGGCCATCGTGGCTGCTGGTCACGTGCATTGGCTCCTACGTCAAGCGGCAGGTGCCCCCTATACTCCTTAAAGCACCTGCCATACAGCTACGGTGATTCGCGCAGGAGTGCCATTCTGCCACCATCAATCGACAGCGGGCGGGCGGGAAGGGGTTAAGAAAAAAATTTCATCCTGATCCTTTGAATGTTCCCTTCACTGCATTCCAAAACAAAAATTAGATGATTAGAAAAATTAACAAACTTTCTTATGCTGGCCATACATGTTCAATTGCCTTGTACAATTTTCCTTTAGCGTTACCAAAAACCATATAATATGAGGTCAAACCTACAGAAATTCGATTGTATCCAATTAGGCAGGTCCTTGCACTACATATATTAATTTAAATCTAAAGGAAAATTGTGCAAGAAGATTGAACATGTATGGCCAGCCTTGGAACTTTACTTTTGCTAAGAATTTTCATTCAACATTTGACCCATCTATGGCCAGCTTAACTGTATTGTGACTACAATTCAACAAAGAGACCATAATAAAACATAGCTCTAGGTGGTAGGTGGTTGAAGAGACTCTTCAACTACCTACCACCTAGAGCTATGTTTTATTATGGTCTCTTTGTTGAATTGTAGTTGAAATTTGCCACTTTCCAGTGTCATGTTTATGTGTATTTGTGTATCCAGTTTTCATTACCTTTGGTTTTATCCATAAGGTTACTGCTTTTAGGATTCTTGTTTTGTATTAATAAATAATTTTTTTATACAATTTTTTTCTTTATTTATATTGCATTTTAAATCCCAATATTTAAGGTTCCATTTGTTTTGTATACTAAGGGATGATGGCAATAACATGCCAGTCCGAATTAACCTAATTAATTTCTAAGCTTAATTGTATTGTGCAGCAGATCTGTATAAATCTAGAACTGGATGGGCAAAAATACAAATCCATTCAAAGGTAATTCATCTTTGTATTAAGCTTTTTTGCCTGAGGTTTAATTTTAAGTGGTTTGAAATACTTGCACTCCTTATTTATATACTAAATCAATCAATAGATTAGCTAAAGAACTTGTTTAACCGCTTGCCAACCATATACTGTATATATATACGGCAAAGTGGCTCCTCTGTGCAGGATCACGTTCCTGTAGGTCTGGTCTGGGTCACGCACGCTCGCCATCAGTGACCCACTCCCACTGTGATTGGACACATCTGGAGCCGATCCACCGAGACCCGATGATCGTTCCCAAGAGAGACAGAATGGCAGTCTGCCTATGTAAACAAGGCAGATCGCCATTCTGTGAGAAGGGGAGGTAGTGATCCTGTGTTGCTGCTAAGCAGGAACGTGGATCTCTGCCTTCCGACAGTAGAAATACTCCCCTCACAGTTAGCAAGCACTCCCTAGGAACACATTTAACACCCCAGATGTTAACCCCTTCCCCGCCAGTGTTATTAGTATAGTGACAGTGTATATTTTTAGCATTGATCACTGTATTAGTGTCACTGGTCCCCAAAAAGTGTCACTCAGTGTCTGATTTGTCCGCCACAATGTCGCAGTCCTGCTATAAGTTGCTGATTGCCGCCATTACTCGTAAAAAAATTTAAATAAATAAAAATGACATAAATCTATCCTATAGTTTGTAGACGCTATAACTTTTGCACATACCGATCAATATAAGCTTATTGGGATTTTTTTTTACCTAAAACATGTAGCAAAATACATATTTGCCTAAATTTATGAATAAATTAGATTTTTTTTACATTTTTTTTATTGGATATGTTTTATAGCAGAAAGTAAAAAAATAGTGTTTTTTTTTTTTTTATAGTGCAAAAAATAAAAACCACAGAGGTGATCAAATACCACCAAAATAAAGGGTACATCATCGCAAGACCTCAAAATTATTAGTTAAAGTAACGCAGTGCAGTATTGCAAAAAATTGCCTGGTCATGAAGGGGGTAAACCTTCCGGAGGGTAAGTGGTTAATATACTTTTGTATTAAAAGTTGCAAAGAATATTTTAATGAGGGAAAATAAAAAAATCTGAAAATGCAAATATAGTTGTGTGATGGAGGTGTGGGTGGAACAGAACACATGCGGAGAGCAAGAGTGGTTTTAGGACCATTCGCCAAGGACTACTTTATTTTGGGGGGCAGGGAAAAGCAGGGAGTCAGATATGGGGAAGGCCACAGGGCAATAATTCCAGCACTGTGAGGGACATGCAGACATATAACAGGGTGGTAATAGGACACATCAAGGAATAAGTCCAGAGGCACCAGGCAGCATCTAATATAGCAGGGACTTAATCCAGATTCACAGGGAAACAATCGATGGAGTGAGCAGCAGGCCACAATCTGGTACAGCATGGGTTAAGTCCTTAGTACAGGGGCACAGCCAGGGTAAAGTCCTTAGCACAGGGGCACAGCCAGGGTAAAGTCCTTAGCACAGGGGCACAACCAGAGTCGCAGGGTCCAGAGGGAAGAGGTCCTTCACATACCCATCACAGTCCCATCGTGTCCAGAATGCCACACAGACAATGCAGAACTACAAGTCCCAGTAGTGCAGAAAGCAAAGCACAGCCCATCTGTCTCAGCAGTTCCATGCACCTTCTAGCCCCCTAATGAGACCTGCAGCCATCAGCTCCTCTGTCCATCACTGAAGTAGTTATCAACCGTCTGACACTCTTCTTTGTTATCTGGGTACTTTGAATTTAGCCAGAGACCTCACCTCAAATTCAGGCAGTGCTGGGGTGTCTGGCGCTATCCTGGTACAGTATGCAATAATTTATGCACTACCTACTGAGTGCAGCCTCATGTCCTAGCCCCTGTGGGGACACAAGAACTAACAAACCAAACTATGCAGATAAGTTCACTTTGTTACACACTGCATCTGGATCAGAGACTGTCAATTTCATAAAACAAAAGAAAAATCCAATATTTCTGACCTCCATTACAACCTGAAAAACTATTTAAAATGCAATAAAATTAAACATAAATGTTGAAGTGATTTTATTGTGCATGTTTGCATATGTGCCTGCACATGTGTATGTAAATTGTGGGGTTGATTTACTAAAGGTAAATAGACTTTACACTTTGCAAATGCAGCTG
This sequence comes from Lithobates septentrionalis, assembly GCA_037952835.1. Taxonomy (NCBI): domain Eukaryota; kingdom Metazoa; phylum Chordata; class Amphibia; order Anura; family Ranidae; genus Lithobates; species Lithobates septentrionalis. The sequence continues at coordinate 501,854 of JBBDGP010001088.1, read as the reverse complement.
CACTCATTTTCCCCAGAGCTGAGTGAATGTGGTGAAGCTTCTTTTGTAAAGAAAAACCAATCATGTGCAAGGAAAATAACAAAAAAAAACCAGCATTATTGCGTGCACATGATTGGATGATGGAAATCAGCAGAGATTCACCACCTTTACTAAGCTACGGGTAAAATGACTGCAACTGCAAGTGCACAGTCTATTTCCCGTTAGTAAATCAGCCTCTGTGTATTTTTATTTTTTCACCTTGAGTAGGCCTTGTTTGCTGACAGAATTTTTAAGTTTTATAGCTTAGCAAAAATAGTTTTTATTTTATAGCTATATTTCTGCATGAAACTGATGTAACTGTAACAAACCTTGTCCAAAAAAAGAATGAGAAAACCTTTATTAAAATTCTTAACATTGTCCCCTTTCATTTAATCATTTATTGCTGAAACACACTACATTTTGTGAGATCTGTGGTCCTAATAATAACTTTTCTTGCTGCCAATGAATTAAAGCCAATATATGAGTAATACATAATTCCGGAGAGCTTTTTTAACTCATAACACAAAATACAGTTGGACAAAAAAAAAAGACACATTTAAAATATGCTATTCTTAAATAGTATAATACATACCATTGTCTAATGAAATTAATGAAAATTAATTAAGGAATTTCAATAAATTTGTTCATAACAGAAGTAAGCTTTCCCTTATTATTTTTTCTCCTAAACATTCCAGTAACTATAGTCAAGATCCTGAACATGTGGAGTTCTTTGACTCACTTGTGCAGAAAACACATTAATAGCCAAAGCATACCATTAAAACTGTTCTAAAAAAGTACTAAAATTTGACATGCACTTTCCAATATTTTTAGGCATGACTTCAGTTTAAACTTTCTCTGCACCATTCTAAAATAGATATGTAGATAATATGTAGATAAAATAGATAATATGCTTTTGTCCTATATTTTGCAAAGTGAAGGGGTACAGTTTTTTTTTTAGCTCTGACGAAAAAAGTTTTTGAACCCTTGAGAATAATATGGATTTTTACACTGGTGGTTGATATACTCTATAATACAGAAGTTGAGAATCATCAAACGTTATGTGAATATTTACTTCAATTATTTAATCAGGAGAAAAGTAAATTCCTGCTCACTTTCAAATACCCAATCATGCTCAAATTAAATATTTAAATAGGAATTTGCTTCCTTTTTTTTCATGATTAGATAGTCACAAAATTTTTGAGTGGGGGTTCTCAACTGTTTTTATAAATAAGCCCAATGATCGTCACTAAATTCATGATAAAGAAAAAAAGTTTTTTGAGAAAGAACTAATTTACAACATTTTGTATTGGTGTATATTTATTGAATATAACTTATATAAGAAGGGAGTTATCCAGAGTTCAATTTCTAACTGAAAACCACATACAGATCATTAACCACTTTAGAAAATAATGGTCTAAGTTCTTATACAGAAGAAAAGATACAAAGTCACCTGTACTCCAAAAAATGCATTTAACATGTTTTGTTTTTTTGTAAAGATAGTGTCACATTAAGTATACTGTATGTGTGTTATGCATATGCTTACTGTTACTTTGTTGCCTTGAGAAAGGGACCCTGTGAAGCTCTGAAACATCAGTTTCTTATACCTTCTATAATGCTGTCTTGACCAAGAACACAAAAAATGCATATTTTGGAGTGCTGGTGACTTTGCTTTTTGCATCTGGTTCTAGAATGGCACCATCCATGGCATACACTTCAAGCACCAATCATTACAAGGTTAGTTACTGTGAGGAGTTCAGCTTCTATTTAGACTTTATTGTGTTCTTACTCAAACACTCTTTATTTGGGACATAATCGTAAATAATTGTATGCACAGTTAATAAAGTCAGTGTAAAATGTTGCAATTTCACTTATAATAATATACTATTTTTCAAGATGCTTTGATAATGCTTATACTGTATATGCCTAACTTTCTTGTGTCTTTACATAGTTAAAGCGGTAGTAAACCCAGCCATAAAACAGTTTAATTTCCGGCATGTGCCGGAAATGCAGCACTCCCATTGGTTGTGCTCTCAACCAAACTGTCAAACCATCCAATGGCTGGTGTCATAATTGATCACATGTGCAGCATCATGGCAGTTGTAGATTAAACCGAGGCAAAGATGGCAGCTTCCTTGGCTGAAAACAACAGGAGGGTTTACTTACACTTTAAGTTGAATCTTTACATATACTGTATATGCAAAATAAGGTAGTTATTCAGTAGGAGATAAGGATGCAAAAGTAGAGTCTGCTGAATAGTTTTGTCTTTTGTATTCAAAGTAGACATGAAGTAGCATTTAGGCGTGTAAAGGGGATATAATTATGGTGTCATGGACTGTATTTACTAATCTTCATGACTATATCCCAGAAATGAACAATAAATAAAAAAGTAACATCCCTATTTAACACAGTAAATAAATATCTTTACTTAACACAAATATGAAGCTCTCAAATAACATTTTGAAATAAAGGTAATTAGTGGCTAGTACTCCTATTAATGAATCAGGTGTTCAAACAAATTTAGGCTTCAGTTTGCTTTGCTGTGCTGCTTAAAAAGTGTTGGGTACCTGCTCTTCATAGCAGAATTTTGCTGATGTGCAACATGGCTCAACAAAAAAGAGCTGATGAAAGTCACAAGAGTGGAGAAGATTACAAAATTATTTTTAAATTCTCATTTATTCATCAGTCTACAGTCAACCATATAATATAGGGGAATATTCAGCACTATTAGTATTCTAAATAAAAGACATCATAAAAATTTCACTGCAAGGACATGTAAAAAAAAAAAAAAACTCAAATGGGTGATATCTAAGGCCCCAAGGAGGCTGTAAAGGCAGAAGGTTCTTTTTTTTATCTTAACGCAATCTATACATTAAAATAAAAATCCTTCTGTGTGCAGCAGCCCCCCTAGTACTTACCTGTGCCCCATCTCTATCCAGCGATGTCCACGAGTCCCTCGGCCGTCGGGGACTCTCCCTCTCGATTGGCTGAGACACAGCAGTGGTGCCATTGGCTCCCTCTGCTGTCATTCAAAGTAAGTTAGCCAATCAGGAGAGGGAGGGGGCGGGCAGAACCACAGCTCTGTGTCTGAATGGACACAGGGAGTTGCAGCTTGGCTCGGGTGCCCCCATAGCAAGCTGCTTGCTGTGGGGGCACTTGACAAGAGGGAGGGGCCAGGAGCAGCAAAGAGGAACCTGAGAAGATGAGGTTCCAGGCTGCTCTGTGCAAATCCAGTGCACAGAGCAGGTAAGTTTAACATGTTTGTTTAACCGCTTCAGATCCGGGCCATTGCCAAATGACGGCAACAGCGCGGATCTAAATTGCCGGGACTACGTCTATTGACGTCGTCCCGTGCACGAGCGGCCTGCGCGCCCCCTGCAGTGCGCGCGCGGCGCGCTCGGTGATCAGCGAGTCTATGAGACTCGCCTGATCACAGATCACAGTAAGGGGTTGGTCCCGACCCCTTACCACATGATCAGCTGTCAGCCAATGACAGCTGATCATGTGATGTAAACAGAGCCAGTAATCGGCTATTTTTCCTCCTCGCGCTGACAGCGTGAGGAGGAAAAAAAAAACCCGATCACTGGCGGCCGTGATCGGGACATCAGTCCCGATCACGGCGCTCTTCTAACACAAAGCAATAGGCAGCAGTGCTGCCTACCAGTGCCCACCAGTGTCACCCATCAGTGCCCACAGTGCCATCAATCAGCGCCACCCATCAGTGCCCACAGTGCCACCCATCAGTGCCCACAGTGCCACCCATCAGTGCCCACAGTGCCACCCATCAGTGCTACCCATCAGTGCCACCCATCAGCACCCACATCAGTGCCACACATCAGCACCCACATCAGTGCAACCTATCAGTGCCCATCAGTGTCACCTACCAGTGCCCATCAGTGCCACCCATCACTGCCACCCATCAGTGCCCCCCATCAGTGCCCCCCATCAGTGGTACCTATCAGTGCCCCTCCGTGCCACCCATCCGTGCCACCCATCCGTGCCACCCATCTGTTCCACCCATCCGTGCCACCCATCCGTGCCGCCCATCCGTGGCCATCAGTGCCGCCTTATGTGTGCCCATCAGTACCGCCTTATCTGTCCCCATCAGTGCCGCCTTAACTGTGCCTATCAGTGCCGCCTTAACTGTGCCTATCAGTGCCGCCTTATCTGTGCCTATCCGTGCCCATCAGTGCAGCCTATCAGTGCCCACTAGTGCCGCCTCATCAGCGCATATCAATGAAGGAGAAAAATTATCTGTTTGCAAAATTTTATAACAAACTATTAAACATGATTTTTTTTTTTCAAATCTTTTTTTGTTTGTTTAGCAAAAAATAAAAACCCCAGCTGTGATTAAATACCACCAAAAGAAAGCTCTATTTGTGGGAAAAAAATGATAAAAATTTCATTTGGGTACAGTGTTGTATGACCGCGCAATTGTCATTCAAAGTGCGACAGCGCTGAAAGCTCAAAATTGGTCTGGGCAGGAAGGGGGTTTAAGTGCCCAGTAAGCAAGTGGTTAAAAAAAAATACTTTACAATCACTTTAACAGTAGCTCTGTGCAGTATTTCTTGGAATAAGGCTTTTGGCACTAAAAGCAAGTAAAAATTATGTTCCATAAGGATTTCTAACTCTAAACAGTGCCTATTTGTAAATCTCAACCTAATCATCACCTACTTAAAGGCATAACGCTTGACCTAACTCCTAAAGCAAGCCCTTTACATGTCCTATCCGGCTTGTTTATTGATACTAAGAATGGCATTCACTGCATCATCAAGAATCTACCATTACTAGAAGAGGATCTTACAGTGGTTGTTAACCCACTGCTACTAAATGCTGTCATCCTCTCTGTACCATTATATGAAGATTCCCTGTGCCTGTGTTCTGTAAAAAATCTGCCCGATTGTACCGGTATGAGCTCTGCTCCGGGCGCTCAGCTGATTCCTCTCCTCCCTTGCCCAGAGCTGCAGTGGGTGGGGCCAAGCTTTCCCACTGATGTCATCTGGGGAGGAGGGGGAGAGAGGAGAGAGAGAGCTGCACATCAGCTGAGTGGCGGGAGTGGAGCTCATACAGGTACAATTGGGCAGATTTTTTACAGAACACAGGCACAGGGAAACTTCTTATAATGGTACAGAGAGGATTTATTGCATTTAGTAGCAGGTTTGACATCAGCAGGAGTGGGGGCACTGGTACAGACAGGGAGGGGAGGGGGAGGAGGACACAGGAGACACAGACGAGATACGGACACAGGAGAGCTGCAGATAGCAGGGCTGCGGCTGATGGAATCATGCAAACAGACCACAATGTCAGGTCTCAGCAGCCATGTTTATCATGGTCTGTTTGCAGAGGGGAGGGCATAGTCAGGCAGGATCAGCCAGGTTTTTTAGGGTATACAGGGGGCCAAATGACACAGCACAAGTGCTGTGCTGTATAACATGCTTTAACCCCCCTGGCGGTATTCCTGAGTCTGGCTCGGGGTGGATTTTCAATACCAAAAGCGGTATCCCCAAGCCAGACTCGGGATCACATCGCAGGATCCATGCAGAGGATACTTACCTTGTCCCCTGGATCCTGCGATGTCTCCCCACTGTGATCGGCGAGCCGCTGTTTCTCACTCGATTCACAGTGCCGAGCTCCGTTCCCTGCGAGTGTTACGACGCACGGGGACCAAGTTTGGCGGCAAATTCAAAAAGTGAAACACACAGTATAGATACAGTATACTGTAATCTTACAGATTACAATACTGTATCAAATAATTACACATCCCCTTTGTCTCTAGTGGTCTGTCCAGTGTCCTGCATGCAGTTTTATATTATAAAAACTGTTCTTTCTGCCTGGAAACTGGATATTGTCCATAGCAACCAAAACTGTTCCTTTACATCAAAAGTGGCTTTAGACCAGCTAGAAAACAGCGATAATAAATTAGAATCACTTGCAGAATTGAGTGATAGCAATTCGTGGGGAAATCCGTCACCAAACACTAAAAGTAACGAAAGCGACAATTCTGCAACTGAGCAAATGTAAGTGTTTTTGATTTGATTACATTATTGAATAATTTTTATTATTATTATATTATTAATATTTGGTATAATTATTTATAGTTATTTATTATATTATCATTTTTTATTTCATTTTTCAAACTTTATCATACCCGGGATGTCTATTAGACTCTTGTTTGGACAGATTTAAGTGAATTATTCCTAAGAATTACAGGCCTATAATATAAAACGCCAAATTTCTGTGCAAAATAAGTGTACCACTTTCAGCACCTAAAATCTGAAATAATCATACCACCAGGGAGGTTAAGGGAACAGGATCTGGTTTTTTTTTGGGTTAACAAACGCTTTAAGAGGAATTGAACCATGCACATCACATGGCTGGACTAAATATATTTGGGAAAAGGTTACTATAAAAAAAAAAGCATAAAAACCCCATGGGGGGGGGACTAAAAGGGAGAGTTGGTCAGCTGGTGGCAGGGAGCCTGAAGATCGGTTTTATCCCTTTAATCTCAAATCCTTAATTCTAAGCATAATTAGTAGCCTAAACCATTATCCCTTTCCTTATTCGTTCAATAATATAAACATTTTCTTTTAGCTGCATAACTTTCTCTAAAAAAAACCCCAACAAAACCTGGGGCCTGCTTATAATATACCAATACATTGGTGCCAAAAATGCAGAAATATTGGCACTAAATACAATTGATGAACACTGATGGAAAAATGTATTCTTGAGTAATTATTTGATTTTGGAATCTAGCAAGCCACATTTATATGGCTAACAATGAATTTTATAACTCGTATCAAAGAAAATATTTGCAAGTTTTAAAAACATTTTTTGCTTTCAGTTCACTATGTACCTTTTTCCCACTGTTGTTGTTGCACATACTTATATTTTGTGGTACATGGCTTGGTTGTCTCACTACTAGAACAAAAAAAAAATACATTGACATTTTATTAAGTAAAGGTAAAAGTGCATATATAGACAAAACTTTTATGTTTTGTATAGAGTTGGGAAAGGTTAAAAACTTTGTCAGTTTTTTTTTGTGTGTCTGTGTCCCTTTGAAAAGAGTTCCCTTTACCTTCTGTCCCAGAGACCAAAGAGGATTTTTTGGGAAATCTGTACAACGAGAGAGAAATTCCCATCTTAGACAGCTGTCACCCAAAGATGTGTCCAAATTGAAAGATTTCCTTTCTATTCATTTTCTGGTGACAGCTTTACTATTATTGATTTTTCTTTATTTTCTGTCTTGGCAAAGATGTGGCAAAGATGATCAGGGCATAACGAGAGAGTGCATCTCTCTAGCATATCCTTCCTTATTCTATCCAAAACCAAACAGACAAAGGACACAAATGATCAAAAATAGAACATTCTGATGACATTCTGAAGGTCATCAATTTTATAAAGATTTACCCATATATTTTACATAAAATATATTATAATGGTAGACTGCATATACAGTATACATTGGATTTTTCCATACAAATGTCTTGATAATAATATAGGTTTCCACAAATGACAGAAATAGAAACTGCAAAAAGATTTTAATATTTATAAAGCACAGCAATCAGGGTTACTTTTGTTTAAAAAAATAAAAATAAACCTCAATCCGGAATTTGCTCAGCCCAATAACAAAAAAATTCAAACTTTAGACATGCTAATGCAATCAGAAATCTCTTCAGAGACAAAGATTTAGCTCAGTTATGCTCAATGTAGCAACTGTATACAATTATTTTTATTGAACCTTCTTGCACCCCATGTCTTTTATCTCATCAATCATTTAACATATGCCTACATCTACAGAAAAGTATTTACATTTTGTTTCTCAACACACACTTTTTAAAAGGCAAGAAATGTGTTCAGACATGATGGATTTTTGCAGTTCCACATAAATATTCATGATACTGCATAGTTAACCACTTCCCGCCCGGCCTATAGCAGCTTAACGGCCAGGCAGTGGTTCAGTTATCCTGACAGGGCATCATATGACGTCCTTCAGGATAACAGCCGCCGCACTGTCAGTCTGACATACCGCTACACTGATCTTGGTAAAGAGCCTCCGGCGGAGGCTCTTTACCACGTAATCAGCCGTGTCCAATCATGGCTGATCGCAATGTCAATAGGAAAAGCCGTTTATCGGCTTTTCCTCACTCGTGTCTGACAGACGCGAGCAGAGGAGAGCCGATCGGCGGCTCTCCTAACAGGGAACAATCAGCGCAGCCCCCCTCGGATGCCTGCACTAGATCACCAGGGAAGCCTCCAGGACCACCAGGGAAGTGGGCAACATGTGGATGGCCAGGTATGTACCCCATGGCCATCCACATGTGCCCAATGTGCCCAGTCTGTGCTCAATCTGTGCCAATCAGTGCCCACAAATGGGCACTGACTGGCACCATTATAAAGCAGTGATGCCCAGCAATGCCACCCATCAATGTCATCAGTGCCACCAATCAGTGTCAACAGTGCCACCCATCAGTGTCCAGCTGTGCCACCTATCAGTGCCCACCTATCAGTGCCCATCAGTGCCCATCCGTGCCACCTATCAGTACCACCCATAGGTACCCATCAGTGCCACTCATAAGTATCCATCAGTGCCGCCTATGAGTGCCCATCAGTGCCGCCTATGAGTGCCCACCAGTGCCGCATACCAGTGCCACCTATCAGTGCCCATCAGTGCCACCTATCAGTGTCCATCAGTGCCGCCTATCAGTGCCCATCATCAGTGCCTGTCAGTGCCACCTCATCAGTGGCACCTCATTGGTGCCCATCAGTGCCGCCTTATCAGTGCCCATCAGTGCAGCCATATCAGTGCCCATCATTGAAGAAGAAAACGTACTTACTTACAAAAAATTTTAACAGAAACAAAGAAAAACTTGTTTTTTTTCAAAATTTTCAGTCTTTTTTTATTTGTTGCGCAAAAAATAAAAACTGCAGAGGTGATCATATACCACAAAAAGAAAGCTCTATTTGTGGGAACAAAATGATAAAAAATGTGTTTGGGTACAGTGTTGTATGACCGCGCAATTGTCATTCAAATTGCGACAGCGCTGAAAGCTGAAACTTGGCCTGGGCAGGAAGGTGTCTAAGTGCCTGGTATTGAAGTGGTTAAACTTATTTTAAATTACAGCAGACTTTGCATGAAAAATTACATTGTGACAGTATTGTTTACATTGCAGATCAAGCTGTAAACAAATTGCTATTTATGCTCTGGTGTATTGGGATTGACCCTACATATGTTGTTTTTTGATATCAGCATTCACAATGCCAAAAAGGTAAGGCAGTTTTCTTCTCCTGTTTTTTTTCCCTGTGGCTATTAGGGATGGGCCAACGGTTCGGCCCGAGCATAAGTTCAGGCCGAACTTTTGCTGTTTGGACGTTCGGCGAAGAGCCAAACAAACCAGTCACTCGAGCATTTGTTTGGCCCCCCCAAACCGACCACAATGCATTGCAGCGCTAAACAGTGCAATGCATGCCCTTATTGGCTGAACCAGTGAAAGCTTCAGCCAATCAGGACACAGAGCACTGTTAGAGTCATGATTGGACACTGTCATCATGATTGGGGATGAGCCCGATGTTCGAGTCGAATGCAAGTTCGACTCGAACATCGGGTGTTCGCCTGTTCACCGAATAGCGAACAATTTTGGGTGTTCGCAGCAAATTCAAAAGCCGCGGAACACCCTTTAAAAGTCTATGGGAGAAATCAAAAGTGCTAATTTTGAAGGCTTATATGTTTGGTATTGTCATAAAAAGTGTTTGGGGACCTGGGTCCTGCCCCAGGGGACATGTATCAATGCAAAAAAAGTTTTAAAAATGGCAGTTTTTTCGGGAGCAGTGATCTTAATAAAGCTTAAAGTGAAACAATAAAAGTGAAATATTCATTTAAATTTCATACCTGGGGGCTGTCAATAGTATGCCTGTAAAGTGGTGCATGTTTCCCGTGTTTAGAACAGTCCCTGCACAAAATGACATTTCTAAAGGAAAAAAAGTCATTTAAAAGTACTCACGGCTATATTGAATTGCGGGGTCCGACAATACAGATAAAAGCCATTGAAAAAAATGGCATGGGATCCCCCCAGTACATTACCAGGCCTTTTGGGACTGGTATGAATATTAAGGGGAACCCGGAACCAAAATTATAAAAAAAAATTGCCTGGGGGTCCCCCCAAATTCCATACCAGGCCCTTCAGGTCTGGTATGGATATTAAGGGGAAACCTGCGTCAATTTAAAAAAAAATGGCATAGGGGTCCCCCTCAAAATCCATACCAGACCCTTCAGGTCTGGTATGGATTTTAAGGGGAACCCCACACCAAAATTTAAAAAAATGGTGTGGGGGTCCCTTCACAAATACATACCAGACCCTTATCTGAACACGCAACCTGGCAGGCTGCAGAGAAAGAGGGGGGATGAGAGAGCGCCCCCCTTCCTGAACCGTACCAAGTCACATGCCCTCAACATGGGGAGGGTGCTTTGAGGTAGCCCCCAAAGCACCTTGTCCCCATGTTGATGGGGACAAGGGCCTCATCCCCACAACCCTTGCCCGGTGGTTGTGGGGGTCTGTGGGCGGGGGGCTTATTGAAATCTTAAAGCCCCCTTTAACAAGGGGACCCACAGATCCCAGCCTCCCCCCCTGTGTGAAATTGTAATGGGGTACAAATGCCCCTACCATTTCACAAAAAAAGTGTCAAAATGGTACAAAAGACAAGACACAACTTGGGACAAGTCCTTTATTAAAAAATAAAAAAATAAAAATGTCCCACAAAGTCCATTCATCTTCTTCTCTCGCCGTGACCGACCCGCCTCCATAGGAGGCACCTGCCATATGACACGTCCTCATAGGTGGCAGTTCTTTTATAACTGAGGGCAGGGCCACACAGTGACGTTCCCGGGTGACCCTGCCCCCCTCTGACACACGGGGACTTCCCTATGGCTTTCCCGGGGTGTTAGAGGGGGACGAGGCCCGCCCCCTCTGATGCCACAGGGAAGCTATTGGGAAGTCCCCATGCATCAGAGGGGGGCGGGCTCACCCAGGTACATCACCGTGTGGCCCCACCCTAAGTTATAAAAGAACTGTCACCTGCGAGGATGCGTCATGCGGCGGGTGCTTTCCATGTCGGTCGCGGCTTTGTTTTTTTTTTCTTTTACGGTCCGTTGGCGGAGCGAGAGAAGAACACTTTGTGGGACATTTTTATTTTTTTATTTTTTAATAAAGGACTTGTCCCAAGTTGGATCTTGTCTTTTGTACAATTTTGACACTTTTTTTGTGAAATGGTAGGGGTACATTTGTACCCCGTTACCATCTCATACAGGGGGGGAGGCCAGGATCTGGGGGTCCCCTTGTTAAAGAGGGCTTCCAGATTCCAATAAGTCCCCCGCCCGCAGACCCCCACAACCACCGGGAAAGGGTTGTGGGAATGAGGCCCCTGTCCCCATCAACATGGGGACAAGGTGCTTTGGGAGCTACCCCAAAGCATCCTCCCCATGTTGAGGGCATGTGGCCTGGTATGGTTCAGGAGAGGGCACTCTCTCATCCCCCCTCTTTTCCTGCGGCCTGCCAGGTTGCATGCTTATATAAGGGTCTGGTATGGATTTTTGGGAGGACCCCCACACCATTTTTTTTATTTTGGCGCAGGGTTTCCCTTAAAATCCATACCAGACCTGAAGGGTCTGGTATGGATTTTGAGGGGGACCCCTACGCCATTTAAAAAAAATTGGCACAGGGTTCCCCTAATATCCATACCAGACCTGAAGGGCCTCGTATGGAATTTGGGGGGACCCCCACGCAATTTTATTTTTATAATTTTGGTTCCGGGTTCCCCTTAATATTCATACCAGACCCAAAAGGTCTGGTAATGGACTGGGGGATCCCATGCCATTTTTTTCAATGACTTTTATCTGTATTGCCGGACCCGACAATTCATTATAGCCGCAAGTATTTTTAAATTACTTTTTTTCCTTTAGAAATGTCATTTTGTGCAGGGACTGTTCTAAACATGGGAAACATGTGCCACTTTACAGGCATACTATAGACACCCCACAGGTACGAAATTTAAAGGAATATTTCACTTTTATTTTTTCACTTTAAGCATTATTAAAATCACTGCTCCCGAAAAAACGGACATTTTTAAAAAAAATTTTTGCATTGATACATGTCCCCTGGGGCTGGACCCAGGTTCCCAAACACTTTTTATGACAATAACTTGCATATTAACCATTAAAAATAGCAGTTTTGATTTTTCATGTTCGTGTCCCATGGACTTTAACAGTGTTCGCGCATTCGAACAAATTTTTTGCCTGTTCGCATGTTCTGCTGCAAACCGAACTGGAGGTGTTCAGCTCATCCCTAATCATGACTTTATCCAATCATGGCTCATTCCTGCAGCACAGTATAAAAGTATTCTTTCAATGGCAGCCATTTTCAGTGTGATTTTGGTGTGGAGAGGGATGAAACAGGGCTCTGTTCAGTGCTATTAGTTAGTGTGCTATACTGTACGATTTTGCTTCAATTGTCAGTGTAGAATATTAGTTTAGTGTTAGTCTAGGGATAGTGTGAGTGTAGTGAGGAGGACTATCATTCAGCTTTGAATAGTGTGCAGCTAGAGTAGGGACAGCCCAGATAGTTTCACTGTAGCATAGTGAGACCATGTCATTCATACATACATTAGTGTAAAGTAGGGACAGCTCAGATAGTTTCTGTGTAGTGTAGTGAGACTGTGTCCATAATCTTCACATTAGTGTATAGCCTGAGTAGGGACAGTTCAGATAGCGTCAGTGTAGTGATGGTTGAACACCATCTATTTGATTGCGTTACTGCCAGTTTAACAACATATACTTTTATGTGTGTTACTGCCAGTTTAATGCCATATAGTTCTGTGTGTGTTACTGCCAGTTTAACGTATATAGTTTTGTACGTTACTGCCAGTTTAACACCATATAGCTCTGTGTGCGTTACTGCCAGTTTAACACTATATAGTTCTGTGTGCATTACTGCCAGTTTAACGCCATGTAGTTTTGTGCATTACTGCCAGTTTAACGCCATTTACTTCTGTGTGCGTTACTGCGCATTTAATGCCATATAGTTCTGTGTGCGTTACTGACAGTTTAACTCCATATAGTTTTGTGTGCGTTACTGCCAGTTTAATGCCATATAGTTTTGTGTGCATTACTTTAAGTTTAACGCCATATAGTTTTGTGTGTGTTACTGCCAGTTAAACACCATATAGTTCTGTATGTCACTGTATGTTTGGCACATTATATTGCAGTATATTATAGTGTATCTGTGGAGTGTGACTATGTAGTGTATGTACTCAAATTACAGTGCACCTCTTTACATTGATTAAAGTGCATCTACGTACAGATTTCAACTTCTTCTTTACATTTGCTTATAAGCAATAATGTCTGGGAGGACAACAAGGAGAGGCAGACGTTCCCTTGGCACTGTAAGGGGGCCAGCAACAAATGTGTCCACAGGCAAAGGTGGATGTGGTGGTCAGTCCTCAGGCAGGGCATCATTTCCTCTGTTTAGTGAGTTTGCCCATGCTATCCAGCCACAGCATGCAGAGGAGGTGGTGGACTGGCTTACTAAACCTTCCTCATCCTCCTCATCCTCTGTCACACATGCAGAGACAAGTGTGCAGTCCCCTGAAGTTGCCAGAGAGGATAAACCTGCCTCCTTGTCCACATCTTTTTCTGCCACAGCCCCAACATCAGCCATTGAGGAGTGAGCTGATTTATTTGACCACAGCATCAGCCACTTGCTCCTTGATGATGCCCAGCCATTACTGGAGTCAGATGTTGGTTCTGAGGTTAAGGATGACTTCTCCTTTTCCTCATAATGATAGGGATGGAGGCACATTACCATACCCGGCCATGGCTTCATTCAAAGTCCTAAATTCCCCAATCCTTTTTATGAAAGTATATATTAAGGAAAGAAAACAACCAGTAGTATAGGAGGAGAGGGTTAGGGGAGCAAGTATAAATCAAGGTTGGAGATAGGAGAAGTGGATAAAGGGAAGGTCTGGGGGCTGAATCCATGAATCCCTAGGCAGGATGCACTTTAACCCAAGGGTGTAGGTATCATTTCACAAGCACAGGTAGTTTAAACATTAGAGAAGGTGTCTCCAAAGCCACCCAAAAAAAACACGTCTTCCTAAATTTCAAAGTACCATCATCCAAGTTAGTATAGAGAAACAGGGGAGGGTGGCTAAATAGGGGCAGTTGCTGAAGCTGACCATACACATTATTCCCACCCAATTGGTTATGATAGACTGTCTTGGTACTGATAAACAACAACATAGTTCTTATATAAAATTAAATATTTATTACATATAAAAATGACATACAAAATTCATTTAAAAAAAATTAAATAATCAATGAACAAATACTCAGGGTTCCCCTAAGAGGTATCTGTGGATGAAGTGTGTCTCAAAAATTGATCTTTCCTCTACTAGTTTTGCGGTACACACACTGCTTCCTCAGGAGAAATAATCTATAAGACAAATAATGAAATAAGGCACAAGACAAGTAAGTTACAATTGAGAAACTTGGGCAGTTATAATTTGGGGGGGGGAGGGGGGAGAATAAAGAAACATAGGAACAAATGATGCGGGGGTGACTATGAGGTATGCTAGGGAGAAGTATAACTCACCTATAAACCAGTAATACAGAATATCAAATTATTTCAAAACGCCAGGGGGAGACAGTGAGTCCTGACAGATTGGGATAGACAGTTAGACAGAAAGCGGTGTCACCAAGTGACTAGCCTGGTCATATGATCTGGATGGATAGTTAGGGGCTGAGAGGAGGCTAAGCGTCCAACCGCAACTTGGTCCAACATCCCTTAGTGTATAACCAGCCAGAAGTCAGGAGTAATAAATGGAATCTGCAGAGTTAGAGGATGAATATATGTATATAAGCCACATAATTAAGGACATAGAGAGCATAAAGGGGGAGGGAGAGGGGGGTACCAGCATATGGGATCCCCAGCAAGCCACCAATAGTGTCCTACCTGTCCATCAGCCGTCAGTCATGCATCCCCTGGAGAGAAGGTCCGTAACGCTCATCTACAGGCTGAAGGCCTGTTAAATGAGCTCCCCAACCCGGGAATAAAGCACATGTTGTCGAATGGCAGCATCTGACATCACTGGGTCAGATTACCCGCACCGCGCAGGTGCACGAAACCCTGCTGCTGCGCGCACCGGCCGAGCCAGTGGACGGGGAGCCCAGAGCTTGGATGGAGCAAGAGAGGGATGGGCTCTATAGGAGAGCATCCTAGCCAGGGGAATCACTAGTCCGCCGCTGGGAAACACAGTCAAGCAGCCAGGAGACACCGTGCCAGCCAGTCGGGAGGGCAACTCTGTACAAATAAACAAAGAAAGGTTTATAACACAATTACAACATAATGTACAGAGAGTTATATAAAATTATAAACAATGGGAGTATGAGACTCATGTCAGTAGTGGTCACTACAGATTAATCATTTGGGAATTGTCAATAGGTTAAAGAGCAAACATGGACGGTACAGTCTCCATGATGTCAGGGCAAGGGGCTAACCACACAGACTTCCAGGGAGAGCAGTAGGGAACCCAACCAATAGGATAAGGAAAAAGGAGGGGGAAGGGGAAAGGGAAGAAGAAACGGGGAGGATAAGGAAAAGTTACGTCCTACAAAAATGATTTATAAGATATCATCTCATTAAAACCTGGGGGGAGGTAGTGTTGAGATCTTCGATCCACAGAGTCTCTTTCTGAAGGATCGTTTTGTCCCAATCGCTCCCCCCGGGGCTCTGTTGGACAACTTCAAGGACCAAAAATTGGACGACTGTAACGTCAGAATGGTGGTAGAGACCGATACGTCTTTCTGGCTGAAAGTCTTTTCACTATTACTTTTTCCAAGTCTGACTTTCATTATTCCTTTGTTGTGATTATATATGATTTCCGCAAGTAGATGCCAATGATTCAATAGTATTGCTCTGAGTTGTTTGTGGTGGGCAGAGTATGTGGTAATGAATCTGACTGTATCAGTCGATGAAGGTTTTGGTCGGGTCTACAGTAAGGAAATCCTAGGGTCGGCTAATGTTTTATTAAATGCTTTTCTTGAATTTGTACATGAATACACTCTAAGTAATAGAAAGTCACGTAAGGCATTAGCTTGGATCCTAAAATTGGTCTCTAGTGTGCAATTTCTTCGTAGGCGCAAGTATCATGCGTACAGAATACTTCGCACTAGTGGACCAGGATGGGCACTAGATGCGTGGAGCAGAGTGTTGACGGATGTGCGTTTACAATATAGATCAGTGCCTATTGTACCATCTGGTTGTTTGACAATAGAGAGATCCAGAAAGGGATCTGACTATTGTCAAAATTAAATGTAAATTTGAGATTAAAACTGTTGTCTTTCAAACTCTGAATGAATGCCAACAGCATAGCCAACACCAATCTCTGGTGCCGTCCATACCATGAGTAGGTCATCTATGTACCTATACCATAATAATACATGTTTGAGGAATTCTGTATATCGGTCATCCAAAGTTATGTGTCTCTCCCACCCACCAAAATACAAGTTTGCATAGGCCGGGGCACAAGAAGTCCACATAGTGACTCCTTGAGTCTGTAAATACATTTGATCGTTAAACGTGAAGTCTTTCTTAGTCAAGACAAAATCTAGTACTCGTAAGATAAATCGGTTAAGGGGCCAAGAGGTCTGTTCTTGTTCTCTGACAAAGGAGCCAGCCATCAGAACACCCTGCTCATGGGGGATACTTGAGTATAAAGCCTCAATATTGATGGCCACGAGCAGGGCATCCGGAGGGATCTGGATCCCCTCAAGGTGTTTCAAGAGATCCGTGGTGTCATGGATATAGAAGGGGAGACTGCGCACATGGGGCATCAAAAAAGCATCTCCAAATTTACTTGTGTTGTCTGTAAGTGAACCTATTCCAGAAACGATCACTCTACTGGGAGGAATCTGGACATTTTTGTGGGATTTGGGGAAGGAATAGAAGGTGGGGGTGCAGGGAAATTTGGGAACCAGGAAACTCCTGGGTATCTTTGTCAGTGAGGCCTTCGAAGAAGTCCTCAGTGCAAAGATCCCGGAGTTCTGAGGCGAAGGTAAGGGTGAGGGTCCGGGGAGATCGGTTGGTATACTAATTTGGATGATGGTACTTTGTTATGCCTAGTTAAGTCTTTATTATGTGAGGCCATACTCAAAAAATGTGCATATTCAATGGGTGGATAATACACCCCTTCTTTTTTGCATCTTTGGACGATTGTGCTTAACTCCCACATATATCAACCACAGCTGCACTACCTGAGTGCCTCTGTTGTGTATTTGTTTTTTTCATATTAAAAATTTAATTTCCAATCCCTTATTATCCCTGGAAATTTGTCTTTTGGGTTTCCCTAGACAAGATTGGCATTCTCGGCACTGAATGGGCAGGCTTTATGACAAACATACAGACTGCCTGTCAGTAGTCATAAAACAAATGAGGATTTAAAAGTGTTTTTTAACAGGATGTTTTGTATATTGAAGTGAAAACCCCAATAACATTGGCACATTGAATATTTTAAACTGTATATCACTGAAAATATTTGTCCTATTGGTTTGAGAGTTCAGATTTTCCCCACTATTATAGATCCATATGCGGATTTTAAAAAATCCTGGGAGAATACACTCACTAGGGATAAGCTTCGAGTTCGAGTCGAACTCATGTTCGACTCGAACATCGGCTGTTCGCAAGTTCGCCGAACAGCGAACAATTTGGGGTGTTTGCGGCAAATTCGAATGCCGCGGAACACCCTTTAAAAGTCTATGGGAGAAATGAAAAATGCTGATTTTAAAGGCTTATATGCAAGTTATTGTCATAAAAAGTGTTTGGGGACCTGGGTCCTGCCCCAGGGGACATGGATCAATGCAAAAAAAGTTTTAAAAACGGCCATTTTTTCGGGAGCAGTGATTTTAATAATGCTTGGCAGGTGGTTGTGGGGGTCTGCAGGCAGGGGGCTTATAGGAATCTGAAAGCCCCCTTTAACAAGGGGACCCCCAGATCCCGGCCCTCCCCCCTGTGTGAAATGGTAAGGGGATACTTGTACCCCTACCATTTCACTAAAAAAGTGTCAAAAATGTTAAAAAATGACAAGAGACAGTATTTGACAATTCCTTTATTTAAATGCTTTTTCTTTCTTCTTTCTTCTATCTTCCTTCAGTTTCTTCCTCCATCTTCTACTTCTGGTTCTTCTGGTTCTTCCTCCGGTGTTCTCGTCCGGCATCTTCCTCCACGGCGTCGGCACCTTCTTCCCTTCTTCTCCGGGCCTCTCCGCATCCATGATGGCATGGAGGGAGGCTCCCGCTGTGTGACGCTTCTCTCTTCATCTTCTTCTCTTCATCTTCTCTACATCTTCTTGTCTTCATCTTCTTGTCTTCATCTTCTTTTCAGTCCACTCCGCATCCATGATGGCATGGAGGGAAGCTCCTGCTGTGTGATGCTTCTCCTCTTCTGACGGTTCGTAAATATTGGGGGGCGGGGCCACCTGGTGACCCTGCCCCCTCTGACGCATGGGGTCTTGACGGGACTTCCCTGTGGCATTCCCCGTGACGCCACAGGGAAGTCCCGTCAGGTCACCGTGCATCAGAGGGGGGCAGGGTAACCGGGTGCCCCCCCATTATTTAAGAACCGTCAGAAGAGGAGAAGCGTCACACAGTGGGAGCCTCCCTCCATGCCATCATGGATGCGGAGCGGCCCGAAAAGAAGATGAAGACAAGAAGATGAAGAGAAGAAGATGAAGACAAGAAGATGAAGAGAAGAAGATGAAGAGAGAAGCGTCACACAGTGGGAGCCTCCCTCCATGCCATCATGGATGCTGAGCAGCCCGAGGAGAATAAGGGAAGAAGACACTGACGCCGCAGAGGAAGATGCCGGACGAGAACACCGGAGGAAAAAAGAGAAGAACCAGAAGGACCAGAAGAAGAAGAAGATGGAGGAAGAAACCGAAGGAAGATAGAAGATAGAAGAAAGAAGAAGCATTTAAATAAAGGAATTGTCAAAAACTGTCTCTTGTCATTTTTAACGTTTTTGACAGTTTTTTTTGTGAAATGGTAGGGGTACTTTTGTACCCCCCTTACCATTTCACACAGGAGGGAGGGCCGGGATCTGGGGGTACCCTTGTTAAAGGGGGCTTCCAGATTCTGATAAGCCCCCCGCCCGCAGACCCCCACAACCACCGGCCAGGGTGGTGGGGATGAGGCCCTTGTCCTCATCAACATGGGGACAAGGTGTTTTGGGGGCTACCCCAAAGCACCCTCCCAATGTTGAGGGCATGTGGCCTGGTATGGTTCAGGAGGGGGGGGGCGCTCTCTCGTCCCCCCCTCTTTTCCTGTGGCCTGCCAGGTTGCGTGCTCAGATAAGGATCTGGTATGGATTTTTAGGGGGACCCCACGCCATTTTTTTCTTCAATTTTGGCGCGGGGTTCCCCTTAAAATCCATACCAGACCTGAAGGGTCTGGTATAGATTTTGAGGGGGACCCCACGCCATTTTTAAAAAAAATTTTGGCCAGGGTTCCCCTTAATATGCATACCAGACCTGAAGGGCCTGGAATGGAATTTAGGGGGACCCCCCCATGTTATTTTTTTTTTTTCATTTTGGTTCGGGGTTCCCCTGTGGGGAATTCCCATGCTGTTTTTATCAATGAACTTTTATGTGTATTGTTGGACCGGCAATTCATTAATAGCCGCGAGTAGTTTTAAATGACTTTTTTTCCTTTGAAATGTAATTTTGCTGTCAGATTGTTCTAAACACGGGAAACATGCGCCCCTTTACAGGCATACTATAGACACCCCCCAGGTACGAAATTTAAAGGGATATTACACTTTTATTGTTTCACTTTAAGCATTATTAAAATCACCGCTCTTGAAAAAAACTGACATTTTTAAAACTTTTTTTTGCATTGATCCTTGTCCCCTGGGGTAGGACCCAGGTCCCAAAACACTTTTTATGACAATAACTTGCATATAAGCCTTTAAAATGAGCACTTTTGATTATTCATGTTCGTCACCCATGACTGACTCGTGATTTTAACGGTGTTCACGTGTTCCAACAAATTTTTTGCCTGTTCGCAAGTTCTGTTGCGAACCGAACAGAGGGGTGTTCAGCTCCTCCCTAACACTCACCAACTGTAGTCTTGAAATGATGAGAGAACTCAACACACAGTATACCCATGACATGACTCTACTCAATAGTGAGATCGAACGACTTAATATCGAATATTCTCACTTATCGAGAATCACTACCTTTGCAGCCAAATGGAAAGAAATAAAAGATCATCTAGAATCAATGAACAGGGAGATTATAGTCAAAAAGCAGGCCAAATTCAGTAAGGATTAATCAGCCTTTACTGAAGGCTATGCTTATAAGTGGTCCGGAAGAAATTCCGGCGGGAGGGGATTCCCACGAGGTAACCACACCCAGAATCCTGCCACCAAATTTGAATCTGACTCCTCCCTGTCATCGTCTTTCTCTCAACAAAGCAATGTACGTTCTACAACTGCATCTGTGACTAACTCCTCATGTAAAAGATTATAATGGTGGTGGAACTCCCTCTGCTAATCCTAAAAAAGACAAGAAAGGTCCTAAACCTCCTAAAACCCCACGGGCACCCCTACATTTTCCATGATGGGTAATCAGGCCCCAACTGATGGGGCCGTTAACAATGCCACTCTACATGGCACTATCCCAAAAGTTTTGGATTCAGTACTATTGACCAACAAATACCCCAAAATTAATGAAGATCTTATTTTTTTTAGATCTCAAAAAACAACAGGGGAATTTGGACACATATGTCCTCAAACCCCCACCGTCACTACCCAAAATTCCCAACATGACACCCACCTTAACATCATAA
Source organism: Lithobates septentrionalis (assembly GCA_037952835.1). NCBI lineage: Eukaryota > Metazoa > Chordata > Amphibia > Anura > Ranidae > Lithobates > Lithobates septentrionalis. The sequence continues at coordinate 480,952 of JBBDGP010001088.1, read as the reverse complement.
ATCTAACACCCCACCAGCTGACTGAGGCTGAGTCCTTGGTACTGCAGCTAGGTTTGGGGTTTTGTCCACTTGATGAACTTAAAGTCACTGAGACCATTAAAGATCTTTATTTGTTCACCCGTAATCTCACTTTTAAGTTTATATTTGATAAGGACAGAGCACAGTTGAATCTTGAGCGAGCTTGCTGAACGAACAAAACACTTCAGTATGGATGAGTTTCGGGTGCTTCCCGACCTCAAGCTTCTATATGATGAGGGAGCAATGGAGGACATTGTCCCCTCTGCCCCTCCTTTTGGTGTACCCCTGGCCTCTACTCTGGCCACATCCCAAAGTCACCCAACTAGACAACTCCGACTGCTATCTCGTAGATTTCCTGATCTCATGACCTGCTCGGCTATTTGGCCTTTTTTACACGCAACTATCAGGGACCTTAAGCAACAGCATTGCCACGAGATTCTGTCTAACCTTACTATTAGACAAACTAAAGCACTTAAATCTTTACAAAAATGTTCCGAACTTGTGATCAAACATTTGGATAAAGGTGGCAATATTATTTTAATGACACATACTCAGTATCAATGTGCCTGATGATTTTGAACAATCTTAACTGGTACCAACCGATCTCCCCAGCCCTCATCCATACCTCCACCTCAGAACTCCGGGATCTTTGCACTGAGTCCTTCTTTGAGGGCCTCATTGACAAAGATATCCTTGAGTTCCTGGTTCCCAATTTTCCCCGTACCCCCACCTTCTATTCCCTCCCCAAAACCCACAAAAATGTCCAGATTCCTCCCGGTAGACTGATCATTTCCAGAATAGGTTCACTTACAGACAACACGTAAATACAAGTAAATTTGGAGATGCTTTTTTGATGCCCCATGTGCGCAATCTCCTCTCCTATATCTGTGACACCACGGATCTCTTGAAACACCTTGAGGGGATAGAGATCCCTCCGGATGCCCTGCTCGTGGCCATCAATATTGAGGCTTTATACTCGAGTATCCCCCAGGAACAGGGTGTCCTGAAGGCTGGCTCCTTTGTCAGAGAACAAGAACAGACCTCTTGGCCCCTTAACCGATTTATTTTACGAATACTCCATTTTATCTTGACTAAGAACTACTTCACGTTTAACAATCAAATGTATTTACAGAATCAAGGAGTCGCTATGGGGATTTCTTGTGCCCGGCCTATGCAAACTTGTATTTGAGTGGGTGGGAGAGACACATAACTTCGGATGACCGATATACAGAATTCCTCAAACATGTATTATTATGGTATAGGTACATAGATTACCTACTCATGGCACCAAAGATGGACTGTTGGAATTCATTCAGAGTTTGAACGACAACAGTTTTAATCTCAAATTTACATTTCATTTTGACAATAGTCAGATCCCCTTTCTGGAGCTCTCTATTGTCAAACAACCAGATGGTACAATAGGCACCGATCTATATCGTAAACCAACGGCCGGCAACACTCTGCTCCACGCCTCTAGTGTCCATCCTGGTCCACTAGTGCAAAGTATTCCGTACTTGCGCCTATGAAGAAATTGCACACTAGAGACCGATTTTAGGATCCAAGCTAATGCCTTACATGACCGTCTAATACTTAGAGGGTATTCATGTACAAATTTAAGAAAAGCATTAAATAAAACATTAGCCCATCCTAGAAGCTCCTTACTGTATACAGGTGACCCCGCCTTCCTCTGACGTCATGAGTCAAAGGGGGCACGGTCACCTTCAGCTATTCAAGAGCTGTCACCAAGAAGAAGCGTCACTCGGCGGGAGCCTCCCATGGAGGCGGAGGTGTTTTTTTTTCTTACTCGTCGGCCATGAATGGACATCGTGGGACATTTTTATTTTTTTATCTTTTATTAAAGGACATGTCCCTAAGTGTCTCCTGTCTTTTTTACTATTTTTGACACTTTCTTTTGTGAAATGGTAGGGGTAAAATGTACCCCATACCAATTCACATAGGGGGGCTGGGATCTGGGGGTCCCCTTGTTAAAGGGGGCTTCCAGATTCCGATAAGCCCCCCGCCCACATACCCCCACAACCACCGGCAAGGGTTGTGGGGATGAGACCCTTGTCCTCATCAACATGGAGACAAGGTGCTTTGGTGGGATACTCCAAAGCACCCTCCCCATTTTGAGGGCATGTGGCCTGGTATGGTTCAGGTGGGGGGCGCTCTTTTGTCCCCCCTCTTTTCCTGCGGCCTGTCAGGTTGCATGCTCAGATAAGGGTCTGGTATGGATTTTGGGGGACCCCTATGCCCTTTTTCTTTTAATTTGGCACAGGGTTCCCCTTAATTTCCATCCCAGACCTGAAGGGCCCAGTATGGATTTTGGGGGGACCCCAAGCTATTTTTTTTTAAATTTTTGGTTTGGGGTTCCCCTTAATATTCATACATACCCAAAGGGCCTGGTAATGTACTGGAACGGGAACCCATGCTGTTTTTTCAATGAGTTGTATCTATATTGCCAAGACCCAACAATTCATTACAGCTGCCATCAGTTTTAAATATTTTTTTTCCTTTAGAAATGTCATTTTGCTGTGGTACTTTTCTAAACATGGGAAAACTGTGCCACTTTACAGGCATACTATAGACACCCCCCTGGCACAATATTTAAAAGAACATTTAATTTTTATTGTTTCACTTTAAGCATTATTAAAATCACTTCTCCAAAAAAAAGTCAATTTTTAAAACTTTTTTATGCATTGATACATTTCCCCTGGGGCAGGACCCGGGTCCCCAAACACTTTTTATGACAATAACTTGCATATAAGCCTTTAAAATGAGCACTTTTGATTTCTCCCATAGACATCACTATAAAAGGGAAGATGAAAACAGCACTAGAATTAGAAGTCATGAATGGCTGGAAGATGAGAGAATGGGAACTATTTCAATTACATCACTTTGTAAATTTGTTGCCGCAACCAATTAGAGACAGAGGAGAGCTAAACCCATTGGAAAAACTGTGCGCAACACAAATCCCACTGAAAAATGGAATCTCAAAAATCTATGGAATACTGACAGACCTTGAAGGATTAGGAAGACCCTCCTATATAGAAAGATGGGAAAAAGAATTGGATATTTTATTTGAAGAACCGCAGGTCGAGAGGATGATCGGGGCCGGATACGACCACACCTGGGACATGAACACCATCGAGATGAATTATAAATTCCTGGCGATGTGGTATCTAACCCCAGTGAGAATTCAGAAATACCAACCGGATAGCTCGCCATGTTGTTGGAGAAATTGTGGAGGGAGAGTGACGATGACACATATTTGGTGGGAATGTCCAAAAATAAAGAAATATTGGCTGGAAATAGTCGATCTTATAAATGAGATAACAGAAGAGAAGATAGACTATAATATGTTGACATGTTTATTCCACATATCTAAAACCCCAAGGAAACAATACACAAAAACAATAATCCCAAAGTTTTTGAATGCTGCGAAGGGACTGATCCCAAAGAGGTGGCTATGCAGCGAAGGACCAGATATAAGAGATTGGATCAAACAAATGGATTATTATAGCAAAATGGAATTTCCTAGGAGTAGAGACAAAGACCAAATCGAAAAATTTAATAACATCTGGGGTGTATGGAATAAATTCAAGACCTCAGACAAATACTAAGGGAAGATGTTAGAAGGCACAGGGCCCTGAGGCAGGAAGACGGGGGATAGCCTGAAACAAACCAGTGGGGGGAGGGAGGGTGAAATGTTTGATTGGGGAAAGGAGGTCTTTTCGTAGTTTATAAAACTTGAAATGAATATTTTTCTTTTTTTCTAAAAAAAAATGTATAAAAGAATAGAAAATCCCACAATGATGTGAAAATGGGAAGAGATAAAAATTTGAACTGCGAAGTTGAAATAACCCTCCCTAATGAAGTCAAGTGGGAAAAAATAAATAAATAAATAAAATGAGCACTTCTGATTTTTCATGTTCGTGTCCCATAAACTTTAAGTGTGTTCCGGTGGCTTTCGAATTTGCCCTCAACACCGCATATTGATCAGTGTTCGCCGAATGGCTGAACAACCAAAGTTCAACCTGAACTTATGCTCTGGCCAAACCATTCGCCCATCCCTACTGCATAACATTGAACCTCTGCTCAGCTCCAGAAAGCTGTCAGAATGTTGATACTAGTATGTGGTTTGGCCACACCACTTGACTCAGCATTTCATTACAACAGGTCTTTGTCTAGGGTTCTCAGTTTTTATTTAAACGCTATTAATTTCATCTAGAGCTTAATCAGGGTTACCATCATCCCTGTTTTGTTATACAAAAGCAATCTCTAAATTGGGACATTCTTAAAGGCAACCAAACATAACAATATATAGTAAAAAATATGATTTATTGAAACATGAGTAAAAAATTCCCACATGGGACAATTAAAAACAATTTTGTACACAAAGCATGGATATAAGAAATGGTGATACCCAAACTCATAGGCTGATACCACAGCAATGACATGGAATGGGTACTTTATCCAACTATTATCTTCTTCAGGGATGCAAATCACCACTCTGTAATTAGAAAATTCTACCATAATATAACACTTTTTATATATATACATATGCACTATATCACATCAAACATATATATACATATACTCACAAATTTTGAAAAGTATGTAAAATCTCCTACAGAGCTCCAGTATCCCCACCAGGGAAAGTGCATAGGAGGATCTTCAAAAAGAATGCTTTAAATCATTCCACATTGGGATTCTTTGATGTATTTACTCCCCTACATATAGACCTGCACTTTGAACACAAGAGGGAGCAGTTGTTCCAAAACGACCCTACAAACTGAGAGAATGAAAAAATAATAATATTCTAAGCTGGATCCATAATCATAATCATACTCTCTTGATAGGTAGGGTTGGATAGGTTGGAGATCAGGGTTTGGTTGGAGGCGCATGCCCCCCATCTTGATCCATTCCCCTCCTATCCCTTAACTTGTACGTAACTATAGCCCTTACCTAGAGTCACGTTCATCCTTTCCCACCCCCCTCTCTCCACCCCCCTCCCACATCTGCCTTCCCATACCCAAATATTACAATCAATCAAGGTGACCAGCCAGACTGCTATACCCCCAACCACAAACAACATCCCCCTTTGAAATTAGCCACTCTGCAAATTAATCTACGCACATTATCCTAGTATAACCTATTATTATTTTATCTGTTCAACCCCGTCGGTCTCAAGAAGTCAGCTCAGCTCATACCAGAATCGATATCAGTAAGATTCTGACTGCTCTATAGAAATGGGATTCACAGGCCTAAACAACATAAAACTTCTGTATATTCAATAATACATACAACTTTTGAATATTTACAAACGTTTCTCTTCTGTTTTACACTCTCCTCACATTAGGTCAAAACGTTTATCACTGTTATGATTATGGAATTCAGACAGTTCTTCAGGCTGATGGGTCCATGTAACTTTTGTTTATCTATTCTTGCATCTTTGAATACCTCTAATAAAATACTTTGGAAAGATATTAAGAAAAAAATAGTAATAATAATATGATGGTATAATGGAAAAAAAACACAAGTTGATAAAATTAAAATGAAATAAAAAAAAAACTGCCAAGCTTCAAAAACCATACCTTATGTAGTAAAAAAAGAAGGGATCATGTCTTTCAGACCAACGTTTATCCTTCCATGTTGCTCCCTGAAGGGAGAGCTCCTTACTGTGTGTGTTCAAAAGCTTGTATATATATATATATATATATATATATATATATATATATATATATATATATGGAGAAAGGGGATCTCCTAATCCCATAGAGAGTATGAGGGCCAAGCTCATTGGCCATCTGCAATCCCAGGCATTCTCCTTTCACTGCGCATGCGCAGACATACCTGCACTGCGTAGTGATGTCATTTCCCACGTCCCCTGCACCCGGAAGTGATGTCATCCCCGGGCAACTACACCCGAAAGTGTACATCACCAACTCAGGCAGGAGAAATAGGGAATCTAGAAAAGTGCCACCACTGGTGTCGCCACCGACACAAACAGGGCCCACTGAAGACACTGGAGGACCGGAGGAAATCCTCCTTCCGCACGTATGCCAGTAAGGGCCCACCCTACAAGAGGGTTAGCCCCACATAAGTGGGGCTTGGTGTGCCAGGTTGACACCACCCTGCGCATCCCAGTGGGGAACCCTGGTGCTGTGCAGGAGAAAGGACTCACAAAGCCAGTGAGATTCAAACAAATAATTATACATTACATTAATACAATTACATTGCCTTTAAGAAGGTCCCAATTTAGAGATTGCTTAATTTTTATTTTTACCATACTTTATAATTGTGTATACTTTTGGGGATACTTGTATTAATAAAAATGCTATGAAGACAGTTTTTGGTTTCGGTTTTTGTAATTTTCATTATGTTTTTGGTTATAACTTTTCTTTTATGTAGTGGTTCATTAAAGTGGTTGTAAACCTTAGTCATGAAATCTAAACAAAGCTTATATATCTGTAATGTTTACTTGTCTATATTATCTTTAAAGCTCTAAGTGTTGTTTCTCTCTGGTGCTTTGTTCCTCTGTTATCAGCATGAATCATTTCTGAGAAGTTTTCTGACACATGAGATACATTTGTGGTGGGGGAGGAGCTCAGCATACATCTTGTATATTCAGAACACAGCTCTGTATCCTTCCTTTGTTCCTGTGCAGTATGTGGAGGGGGTGTGCCCCTTTTCTCAGCTCTCACACACTGTGATGCAGCTCTCCCCTCTTCTCTCTGTTCCTCACAGATGCAGAAGAATGTTATCACAAATCTCCACTTTTGAAGAGATGTAGAGAAAAGAAAACTCCAGATAACAAAGTAAAACTTATGTAGGAGTATTTGTTTAATCACCTTTTCACTTCACTGGGTATATGAGAGGGTTTACAGCCACTTTAAGTCTTTTTAAATAGGGCTATTGTTGATTTATGGATTAAAATAATAATATCACACAAGAGTGTCATCGTTTAGGTGTGTCTAGGGCAACATGGTGTGTAAATATAATCCTAGAATATCGGAAAATGTATCCAGCAATTTATTTTTTCTTTAGTAGATACAACTGGATGATGCTTTTTGCGTTTCTCTAGTTCCATGGAGGGTCAAGAGATTTGAGAATGTAAGGTATTTTATTTTACCAATTTATTTATTACTTATATGGTTAATTTTGATGGGCAGGTGCCTTTTTTGCAGTTTAGCTAACTATTTAACTAATGATCAATGTAGATTTAGGGAGTGTTCCATATTAATACTTATGCCACATACACACGATCAGACATTCCGACAACAAAATCCATGGATTTTTTCTGACGGATGTTGGCTCAAACTTGTCTTGCATACACATGGTCACACAAATCTTTTTGGAAATTCCGAACGTCCAGAACGCAGTGACGTACAACACGTACGACGGCACTAGAAAACGGAAGTTCAATAGCCAGTGCGCCACCCTTTGGGCTCCTTCTGCTAATCTCGTGTTAGTAGAAGTTTGGTGAGAGATAATTTGCGCTTTTCAGCCTCGTGCTTTTCAGATTGTTACTGCTCTTCAGTTTGTGCTTGTGGGTTCGTATCTGGTTTTCAGTGCATGTAGTCAGTTCGCATTGGTTTTTCAGTGCGTATTTTATAGCACGTATTTGATTTTGCAGTGCGTTCTTTTCCGCTTGTTTCTGATTTTCAGCTCGCTCTTCTCAGGCCTTTCTGTTTTTGCAGTGTGTTCTGTTAGTTCGTTTTGACCAGCCGACCATTTTGAAGCCATGTTGTGGTTACGTACTTGTCATAGAGTTTGTGCTGTGCAGGGGCTTGGTGTTGTGGTTCTTATTACTTTGACCCAAGCCCAGTCCATGAACAGGGCGGGGAGGAGTTCATGGACCAAGAATTGATTGCTCCAGCGTGACCATTTCTCGCACATGCCTTTGTTGCCGGAGATCCAGGAGAATAATCCTGATGATTTCAGGAATTATCTCCGGATGACAGACCCGGTTTTTCACAGTCTATTCCCTGCCCCTTCTCTTTCTGCACAGTGGGGAGAGCACATCGCGGAGAAAGCGCAAGTGCATGCAGACAGCAGCAGCATCGACGAAAGCCCGGAGCCATGAATGTCCCGATCCCGGAGGAGATTTAAGGCCTCAAATATGTTCTTTGTAGAGATGGTGGAGATGGTGGACATCTTGAAAAGGGCCGACTATGATGGGAAGCATGGACCTTACCCAAACCCAAATGTGAGAAAGTCCAAGATCATGACTAAAGTTGTGAAGAGTCTGCACCGGAATTTTGGGGTACGGCGATCCAAGGATCATCTGAGGAAACACTGGTCAGACCTGAAATTGAGGGAGCACGATCAGTACAGAGGGATCAAGAGAGTTCTTCAAAAAAGTAAGTTGTTGTCGTGTGTTCCTATTATTATTATTACTTGCATGCTACTCCATGTGCTTTTCTTTACTGTTGTACAGTTTAAAATGGCAGATCATGAAAACATAATGAAGAAATAATTTTTTCAGAACTCTGTGTGAATATCAGCAGTAGGGATGAGCTGAACACCCCCCCGTTTGGTTCGCACCAGAACCTGCGAACGGACCGAAAATTCGCACGAACGTTAGAACCCCATTGACATCTATGGGACTCGAACGTTCAAAATCAAAAGTGCTCATTTTAAAGGCTAATTTGCATGGTATTGTCCTAAAAAGGGTTTGGGGACCCGGGTCCTACTCCAGGGGACATGTATCAATGCAAAAAAAACTTTTAGAAACGGCCCTTTTTTCGGGAGCAGTGATTTTAATGATGCTTAAAGTAAAAAAAAAATTGAAATATTCCTTTAAATATCGTACCTGGGGTGTGTCTATAGTATGCCTGTAAAGTGGTGCGTGTTTCCCGTGCTTGGAACAGTCCCTGCACAAAATGTCATTTTTAAAGGAAAAAATCTCAATTAAAACTGCTTGCGGGTTTAATGTAATGTTGGGTCCTGGCAATATGGATGAAAATCAGTGAGACAAACGGCATGGGTACCCCCCAGTGCATTACCAGGCCCTTTGGGTCTTGTATGGATATTAAGGGGAACCCCGCACCCAAATTAAATAAGGAATGGTGTGGGGCCACCAGGCCCTACATACTCTGAACAGCAGTATACAGGCGGTGCAAACAAGACAGGGACTGTAGGTTTGTTGTTAAGTAGAATCTGTTTGTAATTTTGAACGGGTACATTTTTAACGTGTTTAGCTCCAGTCAAAAAATCTTTTTTAAGCTTTTTGGAAAACATAGGGAAGGGTTATCACCCCTGTGACATTTGTTTTGCTGTCTTTCCTCCTCTTCAGAAGATTTCACCTCACTTTTTGTCCCAATGACAAATGTTTTTTGAAAATTTGGGGTTTTTTGTGGAACAAGGATTGGAAAGCATCAGTGGAAAGGAGAAATGTTTTTCCCATATTAACTCTTACAGGAGAGAATTTCCCTTCCTAGGGGTAGATTTCATCTCACTTCCTGTTGTCTCCTTCCGTTTGCAAGTAGGAGTCGTTTGTAAGTTAGATGTTTGAAAGTAGGGGCCTGCCCTATATACTCAGCAGAAATTTGGGCCTTAGGTGTTGTTGTGGCCACAACACTGTAAGCCCTCACAGGGCCCTGCTGTGAAATATTAGATCAAGAATTGTAATTACATGCCCCTGTTGAACAAGGGCAGAAAAATTGGGCCTTTGGTGGTGGTGGTGCTGGTGCCACAACACTGTAAGTCCTCACTCGCTCTTGGTGGGTGCAGAAATGGGCCCTGCTGTGAAATATTAGATCAAGAATTGTAATTACATGCCCCTGTTGAACAGGGGCTGCAAAAATTAGGCCTTAGGCACTGGTGCTGGTGACACAACACTGCAACCCCTCACAGACACTCTAGTTGGAACGCAGGAACGAGCCCTGCTGCAAAGTATTGCATCAAAAATTGTAATTACACGCCCCTGTAAAACAGGGGCTGAAAAATTGGGCCTTAGGCACTGGTGCTGGTGCCACAACACTGCAACCCCTCACAGATACTCTAGTTGGAATGCAGAAATGAGCCCTGCTGCAAAGTATTGCATCAAAAATTGTAATTACATGCCCCTGTTAAACAAGGGCTGAAAAATTGGGCCTTAGGCACTGGTGCTGGTGCCACAACACTGCAACCCCTCACAGATACTCTAGTTGTAACGCAGAAACGAGCCCTGCTGCAAAGTATTGCATCAAAAATTGTAATTACACGCCCCTGTTAAACAGGGGCTGAAAAATTGGGCCTTAGGCACTGGTGGTGGCGCCCAGAACCAAAAATGTTCTTACAAGCTATCAGCGTGATGATTGAGGAGGAAGAGGATAATTACTCAGTGATAGTCACTCAGCATCAGCATAGGCAGTCTTTGAAGGGATCTGAGATTTCAAAAAAAATTATTCGGTTACATCAGCATCAGGTGCTTGGTAGCTGGTGGTGATCCAAGTCGGTGGACAGACGCACCCTGTGATCGGTTACAAAGCCTCCAGCAGCACTGAATGTGCGTTCTGAAAGAACGCTGGATGCAGGACAGGCCAGTAGCTCAATTGCATACTGTGCAAGCTCTGGCCAGTGATCCATCCTCAATCCAGTAACCCAGAGGATTTTCTGTGGGAAAGGTGTCCAAGTCAGATCTTGCCCCTAGGTATTCGTGCACCATGTAAAACAGACGCTGGCAATGGTTGCTGGAACCGATCATACCTTGGGGCTGCGGACTAAAAAATTGTCTAAACGCATCGGTCAGTCAGCCACCTTCTCCACTGCTCCTTCTTTGACTGACCGAAGCCTCAGCAACACCTTGTCCAGAAACAGGAGTTTGTAACCTCCCAGTCTCTGGGAACGCGTTGCACAGACCTTTCTGCAAGGCCTCCCGAAGATGTTTCATCCTCTGTTTCCTCTGCGATGGCAAGATAAGGTCCGCAACCTTACCCTTGTAACGTGGATCAAGGAGGGTTGCCAGCCAGTATTGGTCCTTCTCCTTGATACCACAAATACGAGGATCCTTACGCAGGCTTTGCAGGATCAGGGAGGCCATGCAGCGTAGGTTTGCTGAGGCATTCGGTCCGGAGTCCTCTGGGTCACTAAGGACGACATGGTCCGCAGCCACCTCCTCCCAGCCACGTACAAGTCCATGTGTTTCTTGGGACTGATCCCTTAAAGACTGCTGCTGATGCTGAGTGCCAGGCTCCACCTCCATACTGACACAATCTTCCTCCTCCTCCTCCTCCTCCTCCTCGTCCTCTTCCTGTGTGATCGGCGGGCATGCAGGAACACTGTCTGGATAAAGGGGGCCTTGAGAGCTAAGGAAGTCCTCCTCTTCCTGCCTCTGTTATGCCTCATGTGCCCTGTCCATTATTCCATGCGGCGTGTGCTCCAACAGGTGGACAAGGGGGACAGTGTCACTGATGCATGCACTGTCACTGCTCACCATACTCGTGGTCTCCTCAAATGGTGACAGGACAGTGCATGCATCCCTGACTGGCGTGGGGAAAAAAAACAAGCTCCCCTGACCCTGTCCTGGTGCCATAGTCGCACAGGTACTCATTGATGGCCCTCTGCTGCGTGTGCAGCCGCTGCAGCATGGCCAACGTTGAGTTCCACCTGGTGGGCATGTCACAGATTAGGCGGTTCTTGGGCAGGTTAAACTCCTTTTGGAGGTCCGCCAGCCGAGCACTGGCATTATATGACCGGCGGAAATGCACACAGACTTTCCTGGCCTGCCTCAGGACATCCTGTATGCCCGGGTACCCGCCCAAGAACCGCTGCACCAACAAGTTAAAGACGTGAGCCAAACAGGGCATATGGGTCATTTGTCCCTGTCGGAGGGCAGAGAGGAGGTTGGTGCCATTGTCGCAAACCACCATTCCTGCCTTAAGTTGGCATGGCGTCAACCACATTGCCTTCCACATGCCGGTAGAGAGCGGGAATCGCCTTCCGGGAGAAAAAGTGGCGTTTGGGTATCTGCCACTGAGGAACCGCACATTCCACAAACTCACGGAAGGGGGCAGAGTCTACCAACTGAAAAGGCAGCAGTTGAAGTGCTAGCAATTTTGCCAAGCTAGCATTCAACTGCTGCGCATGTGGATGGCTGGGAGCAAACGTCTTTCGGCGGTGCAGCAGCTGGGGCAGGGAAATTTGCCTTGTACAATCTGACGTTGGTGTACCAAAAGCAGATTGCCCACAAGTACTTGGCTGTGACACACCTAATTCTACACATTCATTCCTGTCAGTGCAGGTCTCAGAGAGGACTGAAGGTATAGTGGAGTTCGAGATCTCAGCTGATGAGGAGCAAGGGAAGGTCCTCTTTGTTCTTTGGTGTGGGTCTTTTAGATACACTTGCCAATGAACTGCATGGCAGGTCAACATATGTCTGGTCAAGCATGTGGTACCCAAGCGGGAGATGTTTTGGCCACGCGAGATACGCTTGAGACATATGTTGCAAATGGCAGCGGTGCGATCTGATGCACTCATCTCAAAAAAGGCCCACACCAAAGAACTTTTTGAATAACGCACAGACACTGTAGCGCCCTGCACATGTGGAGCTTTGGGGTGTGATGCAGTCAATGTGCTGCCCTTAGGCTGGCCCCTGGAGGGCATCCTGCCTCATTGGTGATGTGCCGCCTCCTCCTCCTCCTCTCTCCTATCAGGCACCCACGTTGAGTCAGTGACCTCATCATCCCCTCCCTCCTCATCACTGGAGCAAACCTGGCAGTATGCTGCAGCAGGGGGAGCATGACTGCCAGATTGCTGTCCTTCTTGGGCACCCCCTCTGTCCGTGCTCACGTTACTGCATTCATCGAGCTCAGTATCATCATCAGAGCCTTCCAAACGCTGGGCATCCTCCTGGAGCATGTACCCAACACTGTGGTCAAACAGTTCGAGGGACTCCTCAGGAGGACATGGTGGGGCTAGGGAAGGAGTCACTGATGACATTGAGCCAAGGGAAGAGGCCGCTGCTTTGCCAGACAAAGTACCCTGAGCATGGGTGAGAGAGGATGAGGAGGATGAGGACGGCTTGGTCATCCACTCGACCAAGTCTTCCGCATGTTGCGGCTCAACACGGCCAGCTGCTGAAAAAAAGGCCAAGCGTGTCCCATGGCCACGTGCTGATGAGGATGCACCGTCTCCACGACCAGCACTAGACACAGAGCCTGCTTGCCCTCTCTTATTGGCTTGTGACTGTCTGCCTCTCCTTCTTGGCCTTCCAGACATACTAATGGCCTGTAGCTGCACTAAGCTGGGAGATATATATATATATATATATATATATATATATATATATATATATATATATATATATATATATATGTACATATACTGCAGCTAGCAAAATCAACTGCCTGTCTGTAGTATGAGAACACCACCAACCTTCTACAGGTTGCTTTAGCTGAACACTGTGCTGAGCTCGCAAAAAAATAACTTGTAGCTTTTTTAGCTGCCTGCGGTAGTGATAGGATCAGGAAAACACCACCAACCTTCTACAGGTAGGTTTAGCTGAACACTGTGCAGAGCTTGCAAAAAAATAACTTGTAGGTTTAGCTGGACACTGTGAGGAGGACGCACCACACTAACTTGTAGTTTTAGCTGAACACTGTGAGCAGGACGCACCGCACTAACTTGTAGTTTTAGCTGAACACTCTGAGCAGGACGCACCGCACTAACTTGTAGGTTTAGCTGAACACTGTGAGGTGGACGCACCACACTAACTTGTAGGTTTAGCTGAACACTGTGAGCAGGACGCACCCCACTAACTTGTAGGCTTAGCTGAACACTGTGAGCAGGACGCACCCCACTAACTTGTAGGTTTAGCTGAACACTGTGAGCAGGACGCACTGCACTAACTGTAAATAGTCTAGCTGCCTGACTGTGGTACTAATAGGATCAAAAGAACACCAGCATTTTTCTTCAGGTAGCTGTAAATACTGTAACAAGACAAGCCTGTCTGTCAGTAAGAAGATAACAGGAATGGATCTAGCTGAACACTGTGAGCAGGACGCACCGCACTAACTTGTAGGTTTAGCTGAACACTGTGAGGTGGACGCACCACACTAACTTGTAGTTTTAACTAAACACTGTGAGCAGGACGCACCGCACTAACTTCTAGGTTTAGCTGAACACTGTGAGGTGGACGCACTGCACTAACTTGTAGTTTTAGCTGAACACTGTGAGCAGGACGCACCACACTAACTTGTAGGTTTAGCTGAACACTGTGAGGTAGACGCACCACACTAACTTGTAGGTTTAGCTGAACACTGTGAGCAGGACGCACCCCACTAACTTGTAGGTTTAGCTGAACACTGTGAGCAGGACGCACCCCACTAACTTGTAGGTTTAGCTGAACACTGTGAGCAGGACACACTGCACTAACTGTAAATAGTCTAGCTGCCTGACTGTGGTACTAATAGGATCAAAAGAACACCAGCAATTTTCTTCAGGTAGCTGTAAATACTGTAACAAGACAAGCCTGCCTGTCAGTAAGAAGATAACAGGAACGAATCTAGCTGAACACTGTGAGCAGGACGCACTGCACTAACTTGTAGCTTTAGATGAACACTGTGCAGAGGTCTCACTACACTAACTTGTAGGTTTAGCTGAACACTGTGAGCAGGATGCACAGCACTAACTTGTAGTTTTAGCTGAACACTGTGAGCAGGACGCACCACACTAACTTCTAGGTTTAGCTGAACACTGTGAGGTGGACGCACCGCACTAACTTGTAGTTTTAACTGAACACTGTGAGCAGGAGGCACCGCACTAACTTGTAGGTTTAGCTGAACACTGTGAGGTGGACGCACCACACTAACTTGTAGGTTTAGCTGAACACTGTGAGCAGGACGCACCCCACTAACTTGTAGGTTTAGCTAAACACTGTGAGCAGGACGCACCCCACTAACTTGTAGGTTTAGCTGAACACTGTGAGCAGGATGCACTGCACTAACTGTAAATAGTCTAGCTGCCTGACTGTGGTACTAATAGGATCAAAAGAACACCAGCAATTTTCTTCAGGTAGCTGTAAATACTGTAACAAGACAAGCCTGCCTGTCAGTAAGAAGATAACACAAATATCAAATATCCAATTTTTTTTTCTTTAAAACAAATTTTTTCTCAGTTTAGGCCGATATGTATTCTTGCACATATTTTTGGTAAAAAAAATCGCAATAAGCGTATATAGATTGGTTTGCGCAAAAGTTATAGCGTCTACAAAATAGGGGATAGTTTTATAACATTTTTATTTTTTTTTATTTTTTTACTAGTAATGGCGGCGATCTGTTCTGTGATTCCTGTTACTGTGAGCAGGACGCACTGCACTAACTTGTAGCTTTAGATGAACACTGTGCAGCTGAACACTGTGAGCAGGACGCACTGCACTAACTTGTAGTTTTAGCTGAACACTGTGAGCAGGACGCACCGCACTAACTTCTAGGTTTAGCTGAACACTGTGAGGTGGACGCACCGCACTAACTTGTAGTTTTAACTGAACACTGTGAGCAGGAGGCACCGCACTAACTTGTAGGTTTAGCTGAACACTGTGAGCAGGACGCACCCCACTAACTTGTAGGTTTAGCTAAACACTGTGAGCAGGACGCACCCCACTAACTTGTAGGTTTAGCTGAACACTGTGAGCAGGACGCACTGCACTAACGGTAAATAGTCTAGCTGCCTGACTGTGGTACTAATAGGATCAAAAGAACACCAGCAATTTTCTTCAGGTAGCTGTAAATACTGTAACAAGACAAGCCTGCCTGTCAATAAGAAGATAACACAAATATCAAATATCCAATTTTTTTTTCTTTAAAACAAATTTTTTCTCAGTTTAGGCCGATATGTATTCTTGTACATATTTTTGGTAAAAAAATCGCAATAAGCGTATATAGATTGGTTTGCGCAAAAGTTATAGCGTCTACAAAATAGGGGATAGTTTTATAACATTTTTATTTTTTTTGATTTTTTTACTAGTAATGGCGGCGATCTGTTCTGTGATTCCTGTTACTGTGAGCAGGATGCACTGCACTAACTTGTAGCTTTAGATGAACACTGTGCAGCTGAACACTGTGAGCAGGACGCACTGCACTAACTTGTAGCTTTAGATGAACACTGTGCAGCGGTCTCATTACACTATCTTGTAGTTTTAGCTGAACACTGTGAGCAGGATGCACTGCACTAACTTGTAGCTTTAGATGAACACTGTGCAGAGGTTTCACCACACTAACTTGTAGGTTTAGCTGAACACTGTGAGCAGGACGCACAGCACTAACTTGTAGTTTAGCTGAACACTGTGAGCAGGATGCACCGCACTAACTTCTAGGTTTAGCTGAACACTGTGAGGTGGACGCACCGCACTAACTTGTAGTTTTAGCTGAACACTGTGAGCAGGACGCACCGCACTAACTTGTAGGTTTAGCTGAACACTTTGAGCAGGACGCACTGCACTAACTGTAAATAGTCTAGCTGCCTGACTGTGGTACTAATAGGATCAAAAGAACACCAGCAATATTCTTCAGGTAGCTGTAAATACTGTAACAAGACAAGCCTGCCTGTCAGTAAGAAGATAACAGGAACGGATCTAGCTATACTGAATACAGTGTATATATATATATATATATATATATATGCAACACCTGGGATGCATATATATATACACAATACACTGTAAGTGCAGCTAACTGACTGACTGTTCTGCCTAATCTATCTAACTCAAATCAAATGTCACTGTCTGTATCTCTCTCTTTCTCAATGAACACCGGAACACACACTACACAGGGCCGCCGTGCAGGCGGCCTTATATAGTGTGGGGCATGTACTAAATCCCCTGAGCCATAATTGGCCAAAGCCTCCTTGGCTTTGGCCAATTACGGCTCTATGTTCAGACGGCGCTGTGATTGGCCAAGCATGCGGGTCATAGTGCATGCTTGGCCAATCATCAGCCAGCAATGCACTGTGATGCAACAGTTAATTATGGGCCGTGACGCACCACACGAATTTGGCGCGAATGCCCCATATCGTTCGCAATTCGGCGAACGGGCGAACAGACGATGTTCGAGTCGAACATGGGTTCGACTCGAACACGAAGCTCATCCCTAATCAGCAGCAAAACAACTTCATTATTCTAGCATTCTAAAGAAGAAGAGAATGCGCTGCATTAAAAGATTTAAAAAATTGCAGCGTGACAAATGTTCTATCTCCATTATGAACGTCTCGTATTTGATTCTGAGCATGCATGGAACTTTGTGCATCAGAATTGTCTACACACGATCAGAATTTAGGAGAACGGATTTTGTTGTCAGAAAATTTGAGATCCAGATCTCAAATTTTATGCGTCGGAAATTCCGTTGGAAAATGTCCGATGAAGCCTACACATGGTCGGAATTTCCGACAACAAGCTCCCATCGAACATTTTCCGTCAGAAAATCTGACCGTGTGTACGGGGCATTAGGCTTAAAGTGTTTGTTAACCCCCCAAAATATGGACCCTGCTCCTTTAAAGCATGTTATATGACACAGTGCTTGTGCCCGGCGGCCGCGATGTCCGCCGGGCACCCGCGATTACCGGTAACACAGCAGGACCGTGGATCTGTGTGTGTAAACACACAGATCCACGGTCCTGTCAGAGGAGAGGAGACCGATGGTATGTTCCCAGTACAGCGGAACACCGATCGGTCTCCTCCCCTAGTGAGTCCCCGCCCCCTACAGTTAGAATCACTTACTAGCAACACAGTTAACCCCTCGATCACCACCTAGTGTTAACCCCTTCACTGCCTGTCACATTTATACAGTAATCAATGCATTTTTATAGCACGGATCGCTGTATAAATGTGAATGGTCCCAAATATGTGTCAAAAGTGTCCGATGTGTCCGCCGCAATATCGCAGTCACGATAAAAATTGCAGATCACCGCCATTACTAGTAAAAAAATAAAAAAAATAAAAATGTTATAAAACTATCCCCTATTTTGTAGACGCTATAACTTTTGTGCAAACCAATCTATATACGCTTATTGCGATTTTTTTTTACCAAAAATATGTACAAGAATACATATCGGCCTAAACTGAGAAAAAAATTGTTTTAAAGAAAAAAAAATTGGATATTTATTATCGCAAAAGGTAAAGATTATTGTGTTTTTTTTAAAACTTGTCACTCTTCTTTTGTTTATAGCGCAAAAAATAAAAACCGCAGAGGTGATCAAATACCACTAAAAGAAAGCTCTATTTGTGGGGAAAAAATGATAACAATTTCATTTGGGTACAGTGTTGTATGACCGCGCAATTGTCATTCAAAATGCGACAGCGCTGAAAGCCGAAAAATGGCTTGGGCAGGAAGGGGGCGAAAATGCCCAGTATTGAGGTGGTTAAAGGCAACCAAACATAACAATATATATAATATTGGAAAATGTATACAACAATTTATTTTTTCTTAGTAGATATAACTGGATGATGCTTTTTGCATTTCTCTAGTTCCGTTGAGGGTCAAGAGATTTGAGAATGTATGGTATTTTATTTTACCAATTTATTTATTAATTATATGGTTAATTTTGATGGACAGGTGCCTTTTTTACAGTTTAGCTAACTATTTAACTAATGATCAATGTAGATTTATGGAATGTTCCATAGCAATACTTAGGCTTAAAGTGTTTCTTAACCCCCCCAAAAAAATGGATCCTGCTCCTTTAAAGCATGTTATATGATACAGTGCTTGTCCTGTGTCATTTGGCCCCCTGTACCACCTAAAAAACCTGGCTGATCTTGTCAGTTTCAACCCAGCCCTCTGTAAACTGACCACGGTGTATCATGGCTGCTGAGACCAGACACTGTGATCAGTTTATGTGCCTCTGTCATCGGCAGCCTGCTATCTGCTCTCCTCTCTGCTTCTGTGTCCTCCTCCCCCCTCCCCTCTCTGTCTGTGTGTGAGCCACCCCTCCCCCTCCTGCTGCTTTCATAACACTAACCTGTATACACCATCAGCACTGCCTCCTATTGCAGTATCCCCCTCTGTGAATGATTTATAAATATAAATGCTGTAAATACCTCATTTAAGAGCCGAGATTGCAATCACATGACCAGCCAGCTCTCTCCTCCTCTCCTCCTCCCCTCCACACTGACATCAGCAGAGCAATCTCAGTCTTGCCCACTGCATCTTTCAGAGGAGGAAAGGAGAAAGCTGGTTATGTGATTGCAATCTCGCCTGTGAAATTAGGTATTTGCAGCATTTATTTTTATAAATCACACACTGAGGGGGATATTACAATAAGAGGCAATGCTGATGGTGTATACAGGTTAGAGTGGCTTAACAACCACTTTAAGTGTACTTATAGCCCAAACATTTTTTTCGTTTTGGATAGAGTGAGTGAGGGGCACAGTTTTAGTGTGGTCCAGGATTCTGTTAGTGAGATTTAAATTTTTCTACCATTTCACCAGACAGGAAGTCAAGGACTCTCTCTAGTGGCAACACAGACAGAAGTAAAAAAAACTTTTTTTTAAGTTAGGTAGGGGAATGCTAGAATCTCTGTCAGCTTTTTATTGCTCAGTAGGGATGAGCTTGGTGTTCGAGTCAAACCCATGTTCGACTCGAACATCGTCTGTTCGCCCGTTCGCCGAACTGCGAACGGTATGGGCCTTTCGTGCCAAATTCGTGTGGCGCGTCACGGCCCATAATTCACTGCGGCATCGCAGTGCATTGCTGGCTAATGATTGGCCAAGCATGCACTATGACCCGCATGCTTGGCCAATCACAGCGCCGTCTGAACAGAGAGCCGTAATTGGCCAAAGCTAAGGAGGATTTGGCCAATTATGGCTCAGGGGATTTAGTACACGCCCCACACTATATAAGGCCACCTGCACGGCAGCCCTGTGTAGTGTGTGTTGCGACGTTGAAAGAGATAGACAGAGAGACAGTGTCATTTGATTTAAGTTAGATAGATTAGGCAGAACAGTCAGTGAGTTAGCTGAACTTACAGTGTATTGTATATATATATATATATGCATCCCAGGTGTTGTGTATATATATATATATATATATATATATATATATATATATATATATATATATATATATATACACTGTATTCAGTTTAGCTAGATCCCTTCCTGTTATCTTCCTACTGACAGGCAGGCTTGTCGTGTTACAGTATTTACAGCTACCTGAAGAAAATTGCTGGTGTTCTTTTGATCCTATTAGTACCACAGTCAGGCAGCTAGACTATTTACAGTTAGTGTAGTGCGTCCTCCTCACAGTGTTCAGTTAAAGCTACAAGTTAGTTTAGTGTGACCTCTGCACAGTGTTCAGCTAAAGCTACAAGTTAGGGTAGTGCGTCCACCTCATAGTGTTCAGCTAACGCTACAAGTTAGTGTAGTGCGTCCTCCTCACAGTGTTCAGCTAAAACTACAAGTTAGTGTAGTGCGACCTCTGCACAGTTTTCAGCTAAAGCTACCTGTAGAAGGTTGGTGGTGTTTTCCTGATCCTATCACTGCTGCAGGCAGCTAAATAAGCTACAAATTATTTTTTGAGAGCTCTGCACAGTGTTCACCTAAAGCTACCTGTAGAAGGTTGGTGCTGTTTTCCTGATCCTATCACTACCGCAGGCAACTAAATAAGCCACAAGTTAGTGTAGTGCGTCCTCCTCACGGTGTTCAGCTAAAACTACAAGTTAGTGAAGTGCACAGTGTTCAGCTAAAGCTACAAGTTAGGGTAGTGCGTCCTCCTCACAGTGTTCAGCTAAAGCTACAAGTTAGTGTAGTGCGTCCTCCTCACAGTGTTCAGCTAAAACTACAAGTTAGTGTAGTACGACCTCTGCACAGTGTTCAGCTAAAGCTACAAGTTAGTGTAGTGCTCCTCTGAACAGTGTTCAGCTAAAACTACAAGTTAGTGTAGTGCGACCTCTGCACAGTGTTCAGCTAAAGTTACAAGTTAGTGTAGTTGCGTCCTCTGAACAGTGTTCAGCTAAAACTACAAGTTAGTGTAGCGCGACCTCTGCACAGTGTTCAGCTAAAGCTACAAGTTAGTGTAGTGCGTCCTCTGAACAGTGTTCAGTTAAAACTACAAGTTAGTGTAGTGCGACCTCTGCACAGTGTTCAGCTAAAGCTACAAGTTAGTGTAGTTCGTCCTCTGCACAGTGTTCAGCTAAAGCTACAAGTTAGTGTAGTGCGTCCTCTGAACAGTGTTCAGCTAAAACTACAAGTTAGTGTAGTGCGACCTCTGCACAGCAGTGTTCAGCTAAAGCTACCTGTAGAAGGTTGGTGATGTTTTCCTGATCCTATCACTAACGCAGGCAGCTAAATAAGCTACAAGTTAGTTTTTTGCGAGCTCTGCACAGTGTTCAGCTAAAGCTACCTGTAGAAGGTTGGTGGTGTTTTCCTGATCCTATCACTACTGCAGGCAGCTAAATAACCTACAAGTTAGTTTTTTGCGAGCTCTGCACGGTGTTCACTTAAAGCTACCTGTAGAAGGATGGTGGTGTTTTCCTGATCCTATCACTACCGCAGGCAGCTAAATAAGCTACAAGTTATTTTTTTGCGAGTTCTGCACAGTGTTCACCTAAAGCTACCTGTAGAAGGTTGGTGGTGTTTTCCTGATCCTATCACTACCGCAGGCAGCTAAATAAGCTACAAGTTAGTCTAGTGCGTCCTCCTCACAGTGTTCAGCTAAAACTACAAGTTAGTGTAGTGCACAGTGTTCAGCTAAAGCTACAAGTTAGTGTAGTGCGTCCTCCTCACAGTGTTCAGCTAAAACTACAAGTTAGTGTAGTGCGACCTCTGCACAGTGTTCAGCTAAAGCTACAAGTTAGTGTACTGCGTCCTCTGAACAGTGTTCAGCTAAAACTACAAGTTAGCGTAGTGCGACCTCTGCACAGTGTTCAGCTAAAGCTACAAGTTAGTGTAGTGCATCCTCTGAACAGTGTTCAGCTAAAACTACAAGTTAGTGTAGTGCGACCTCTGCACAGTGTTCAACTAAAGCTACAAGTTAGTGTAGTGTGTCCTCCTCACAGTGTTCAGCTAAAGCTACAAGTTAGTGTAGTGCGTCCTCCTCACAGTGTTCAGCTAAAACTACAAGTTAGTGTAGTGCGACCTCTGCACAGTGTTCAGCTAAAGCTACAAGTTAGTGTACTGCGTCCTCTGAACAGTGTTCAGCTAAAACTACAAGTTAGTGTAGTACGACCTCTGCACAGTGTTCAGCTAAAGCTACAAGTTAGTGTAGTGCTCCTCTGAACAGTGTTCAGCTAAAACTACAAGTTAGTGTAGTGCGACCTCTGCACAGTGTTCAGCTAAAGTTACAAGTTAGTGTAGTTGCATCCTCTGAACAGTGTTCAGCTAAAACTACAAGTTAGTGTAGCGCGACCTCTGCACAGTGTTCAGCTAAAGCTACAAGTTAGTGTAGTGCGTCCTCTGAACAGTGTTCAGTTAAAACTACAAGTTAGTGTAGTGCGACCTCTGCACAGTGTTCAGCTAAAGCTACAAGTTAGTGTAGTTCGTCCTCTGCACAGTGTTCAGCTAAAGCTACAAGTTAGTGTAGTGCGTCCTCTGAACAGTGTTCAGCTAAAACTACAAGTTAGTGTAGTGCGACCTCTGCACAGCAGTGTTCAGCTAAAGCTACCTGTAGAAGGTTGGTGATGTTTTCCTGATCCTATCACTAACGCAGGCAGCTAAATAAGCTACAAGTTAGTTTTTTGCGAGCTCTGCACAGTGTTCAGCTAAAGCTACCTGTAGAAGGTTGGTGGTGTTTTCCTGATCCTATCACTACCGCAGGCAGCTAAATAACCTACAAGTTAGTTTTTTGCGAGCTCTGCACGGTGTTCACTTAAAGCTACCTGTAGAAGGATGGTGGTGTTTTCCTGATCCTATCACTACCGCAGGCAGCTAAATAAGCTACAAGTTATTTTTTTGCGAGTTCTGCACAGTGTTCACCTAAAGCTACCTGTAGAAGGTTGGTGGTGTTTTCCTGATCCTATCACTACCGCAGGCAGGTAAATAAGCTACAAGTTAGTCTAGTGCGTCCTCCTCACAGTGTTCAGCTAAAACTACAAGTTAGTGTAGTGCACAGTGTTCAGCTAAAGCTACAAGTTAGTGTAGTGCGTCCTCCTCACAGTGTTCAGCTAAAACTACAAGTTAGTGTAGTGCGACCTCTGCACAGTGTTCAGCTAAAGCTACAAGTTAGTGTACTGCGTCCTCTGAACAGTGTTCAGCTAAAACTACAAGTTAGTGTAGTGCGACCTCTGCTCAGTGTTCAGCTAAAGCTACAAGTTAGTGTAGTGCATCCTCTGAACAGTGTTCAGCTAAAACTACAAGTTAGTGTAGTGAGACCTCTGCACAGTGTTCAACTAAAGCTACAAGTTAGTGTAGTGTGTCCTCCTCACAGTGCTCAGCTAAAACTACAAGTTAGTATAGTGCGACCTCTGCACAGTGTTCAGCTAAAGCTACAAGTTAGTGTAGTGCGTCCTCTGAACAGTGTTCAGCTAAAGCTACAAGTTAGTGTAGTGCGCCCTCCTCACAGTGTTCAGCTAAAACTACAAGTTAGTGTAGTGCGACCTCTGCACAGTGTTCAGCTAAAGCTACCTGTAGAAGGTTGGTGGTGTTTTCCTGATCCTATCACTACCGCAGGCAGCTGAATAAGCTACAAGTTAGTTTTTTGCAAGCTCTGCACAGTGTTCACCTAAAGCTACCTGTAGAAGGTTGGTGGTGTTTTCCTGATCCTATCACTACCGCAGGCAGCTAAATAAGCTACAAGTTAGTTTTTTGCGAGCTCTGCACAGTGGTCAGCTAAAGCTACCTGTAGAAGGTTGGTGGTGTTCTCATACTACAGGCAGGCAGTTGATTTTGCTAGCTGCAGTATCAGTATATATATATATATCCCAGCTTAGTGCAGCTACCGGCCATTAGTATGTCTGGAAGGCCAACAATGAGAGGCAGACAGTCACAAGCCAATAAAAGAGGGCAAGCAAGCTCTGTGTCTAGAGGCAACAGTGCTGGTCGTGGAGACGGTGCATCCTCATCAGCACGTGGCCGTGGGACACGCTTGGCCTTTTTTTCGGCAGCTGGCCGTGTTGAGCCGCAACATGCCGTCCTCATCCTCCTCATCCTCTCTCACCCATGCTCAGGGTACTTTGTCTGGCAAAGCAGCTGCCAACGTGGCTTCTTCCCACGGCTCAATGGCATCAGTGACTCCTTCCCTAGCCCCACCATGTGAGTTATTGTAGTGCGACCTCTGCACAGTGTTCAGCTAAAGCTACAAGATAGTGTAATGCGACTTCTGCACAGTGTTCAGCTAAAGCTACAAGTTAGTGTAGTGCGACCTCTGCACAGTGTTCAGCTAAAGCTACCTGTAGAAGATTGATGGTGTTTTTCTGATCCTATCACTACCGCAGGCAGCTACATTATTTACAAGTTAGTGTAGTGTGTCCTCTGCACAGTGTTCAGCTAAAGCTACAAGTTAGTGTAGTGTGTCCTCTGAACAGTGTTCAGATAAAACTACAAGTTAGTGTAGTGCGACCTCTGCACAGTGTTCAGCTAAAGTTACAAGTTAGTGTAGTGCGTCCTGTGAACAGTGTTCAGCTAAAGCTACAAGTTAGTGTAGTGCGTCCTCCTCACAGTGTTCAGTTAAAACTACAAGTTAGTGTAGTGTGACCTCTGCACAGTGTTCAGCTAAAGCTACAAGTTAGTGTAGTGCGTCCTCTGCACAGTGTTCAGCTAAAGCTACAAGTTAGTGTAGTGCGTCCTCCTCACAGTGTTCAGCTAAAACTACAAGTTTGTGTAGTGCGACCTCTGCAAAGTGTTCAGCTAAAGCTACCTGTAGAAGGTTGGTGTTTTTTTCCTGATCCTATCACTACCGCAGGCAGCTAAATAAGCTACAAGTTAGTTTTTTGCGAGTTCTGCACAGTGTTCAGCTAAAGAGAAGCCCGTAGCTGAGAAGGAACGCAGTCAGCGCAGGGGAGACATGACAGGGTGATAAGGCAAACCAGCAAGGTCAGGGTTAAAGGTGTGGGCATAAAGGTGTGGCATATGGCTGTAATTAAGTGGTCATTTTTGGCCGGAATTTGGTGCAAAGGGGAGGAGCTAATAGTTAATAAATTAATGTGAATGAGGTGGGGCTGTAACAGTTCTAGTGGAACCTGTTGAGAACATAATCTTTTGCAGTGGAGTGCTACTTAAAGTTATGAGCGAACTTGAGCAACTTTTAGCCCAGCTCAGGGCTGCTGCTGGGATACATGGAGCTGAGTGGATACAGAGACAAGTGACTGTGTCCTTACAAGGAGTCCAGCAGGGTCCTTCACAAGCAGGACCTGCCTCACAGCGCGCTAGGAGGTCTAAGCCTCCTGAGCGGTTCACCCTTGACAGGACTCCTCAGGCTCAGCGCCGCAATGGGAGCCCGCTTGCGGAACCTTCAGGCCCCCCTGCCAAACGATTGCCTGTGTTGGCCAGGGGAGAGCCTGGGAGGAATCCCCATCCTAGGCGGAGCCTGAGGGGGATGGGACCTACAAGGCAGATGGCGACTCACCCATCCTCCTCCGACCGGATTCCGGAGCGAGCGGCTGGCGTGGATGACGATGTTCCGGTCGACACGCCAGCCCCTCGGGGAAGAGAAGCAGGAGCGGGCCTCAGCAAGGATCGGGAGGCAGCCGGTGGCTCTGACAGCCGAAGGGAGGAGCGGCGCTGCCAGAGGGGCACGTCTGCCCGAGGAAGAGATTCGACGGCGCGCACCTCCGGGCCACAGGTGGCGCCTGCGAGCCTGGGTAAGGCCGGGGCGCAGGGAGATGACGTCAGAGCGGTCGGATGCTCGGAGCGGCGCAGGCCGGCGAGCCTGTCTGTGTCCAGAAGAAAGGCGGAGGCTGAGGGGGAGAGAGGACGGCTGGCTCACAGGCGGCTTTCGGTTCCCGGGACGCCAGCGGAGAGGCAGAGAGAGGATGCCAGCAGCGTGGAAGAGGGAGAAGTGGAAGAGGATGTCGGTGACGCCGTGGGGGAAGTCGGTCCGGTGGCTGGAGGGGTCCACGGCCCCATGCAGCCTGGTGAGTGCACTCCTGATATGCTTCCTTTATTTTCTCCCTCTGTGTGGTCAGGTGTGTGGGCCCAAGGTCAGGTCGGGGGGGCTTCTGGGAGTGTGGGGTCAGAGGGGCTCACGAGGGAGGTACTGTTGGGGTAAACGGTGGGGAACCATCAGGTATGGTATCCTCGAGTGGGAACGGTTCACTGGCTAGTGACCGTGCAGCTTAAGGACCCTGGGGTGGCTGAGGTTAGCTGGGTTTAGGCCCTGAGTCTTCATATATAGCGGCTGGGGTGGCAACTCAGTTAGATGTGCCTCTGACACAAATTAAGAGGGTAATGGTTACATTGGTACCGCCTTGGATCTTAAAAGATAGATATATATATATATATATATATACAGTTTAGTGAAATAGTGTAGTTAGGTGGGTTCTTACAGTGTGTATTATAACAAAAAGTTGTTTTATTAATAAAAGGCCATGTTGGCCATTTAACCCACCTTAGGTGTCGAGTGTTTATTCTAAATCATAGTAAATTTAAGTTAAGGTTCAAATGGGTAAGGGTACTGCAGGGTAAGCTCTTAGCTACCCTTGTCAAGAGAAGCCCGTAGCTGAGAAGGAACGCAGTCAGCGCAGGGGAGACATGACAGGGTGATAAGGCAAACCAGCAAGGTCAGGGTTAAAGGTGTGGGCATAAAGGTGTGGCATATGGCTGTAATTAAGTGGTCATTATTGGCCGGAATTTGGTGCAAAGGGGGGGAGCTAATAGTTAATAAATTAATGTGAATGGGGTGGGGCTGTAACAGTTCTAGTGGAACCTGTTGAGAACATCCCTCCCTCCCGCCCTTAATCTGAGGGGTAGTAGTGAATGGGGGGTTGGTTTCGGGTTGTTTTACAATGCGTAGGGGCATGTTAGGAACCTTGGCGGTGGTAGAATGTGGTGCATTCTGGGTAAACGGTGGGGAACCATCAGGTATGGTATCCTCGAGTGGGAACGGTTCACTGGCTAGTGACCGTGCAGCTTAAGGACCCTGGGGTGGCTGAGGTTAGCTGGGTTTAGGCCCTGAGTCTTCATATATAGCGGCTGGGGTGGCAACTCAGTTAGATGTGCCTCTGACACAAATTAAGAGGGTAATGGTTACATTGGTACCGCCTTGGATCTTAAAAGATATATATATATATATATATATATATATATATATATATATATATATATATATATATATACAGTTTAGTGAAATAGTGTAGTTAGGTGGGTTCTTACAGTGTGTATTGTAACAAAAAGTTGTTTTATTAATAAAAGGCCATGTTGGCCATTTAACTCACCTTAGGTGTCGAGTGTTTATTCTAAATCATAGCAAATTTAAGTTAAGGTTCAAATGGGTAAGGGTACTGCAGGGTAAGCTCTTAGCTACCCTTGTCAAGCTACCTGTAGAAGGTTGGTGGTGTTTTCCTGATCCTATCACTACCGCAGGCAGCTAAATAAGCTAAACTTTATTTTTTTGCGAGCTCTGCACAGTGTTCACCTAAAGCTACCTGTAGAAGGTTGGTGTTGTTTTCCTGATCCTATCACTACCGCAGGCATCTAAATAAGCTACAAGTTATTTTTGCAAGCTCTGCACAGTGTTCACCTAAAGCTACCTGTAGAAGGTTGGTGGTGTTTTTCTGATCCTATCACTACCGCAGGCAGCTAAATAAGCTACAAGTTAGTCTAGTGCGTCCTCCTCACAGTGTTCAGCTAAAACTACAAGTTAGTGTAGTGCACAGTGTTCAGTTAAAGCTACAAGTTAGTGTAGTGCATCCTCCTCACAGTGTTCAGCTAAAACTACAAGTTAGTGTAGTGCGACCTCTGAACAGTGTTCAGCTAAAGCTCCAAGTTAGTGTAGTGCATCCTCTGAACAGTGTTCAGCTAAAACTACAAGTTAGTGTAGTGCGACCTCTGAACAGTGTTCAGCTAAAGCTACAAGTTAGTGTAGTGCGACCTCTGCACAGTGTTCAGCTAAAGCTACAAGTTAGTGTAGTGCGTCCTCTGAACAGTGTTCAGCTAAAGCTACAAGTTAGTGTAGTGCTTCCTCCTCACAGTGTTCAGCTAAAACTACAAGTTAGTTTTTTGCGAGCTCTGCACAGTGTTCAGCTAAAGCTACCTGTAGAAGGTTGGTGGTGTTTTCCTGATTCTATCACTACCGCAGGCAGCTAAATAAGCTACAAGTTAGTTTTTTGCGAGCTCTGCACAGTGTTCACCTAAAGCTGCCTGTAGAAGGTTGGTGGTGTTTTCCTGATCCTATCACTACCGCAGGCAGCTAAATAAGTTACAAGTTAGTTTTTTGCGAGCTCTGCACAGTGTTCAGCTAAAGCTACCTGTAGAAGATTGGTGGTGTTCTCATACTACAGGCAGGCAGTTGATTTTGCTAGCTGCAGTATCAGTATATACAGTGGCTTGCGAAAGTATTCGGCCCCCTTGAACTTTTCAATCTTTTGCCACAATTCAGGCTTCAAACATAAAGATATAAAATTTTAATTTTTTGTGAAGAATCACCAACAAGTGGGACACAATAGTGAAGTGGAATGAAATCTATTGGATACTTTAAACTTTTTTAGCAATTAAAAAACTGAAAAGTGGTGCGTGCAAAATTATTCGGCCCCTTTACTTTCAGTGCAGAAAACTCACTCCAGAAGTTCAGCGAGGATCTCCGAATGATCCAATGTTGTCCTAAATGACTGATGGTGATAAATAGAATCCACCTGTGTGTAATCAAGTCTCTGTATAAATGCACCTGCTCTGTGATAGTCTCAGGGTTCTGTTGAAAGCGCAGAGAGCATCATGAAGACCAAGGAACACACCAGGCTGGACCGTAATACTGTTGTGGAGAAGTTTAAAGCCGGATTTGGATACAAAAAGATTTCCCAAGCTTTAAACATCCCAAGGAGCACTGTGCAAGTGATCATTTTGAAATGGAAGGAGTATCAGACCACTGCAAATCTACCAAGACCTGGCTGTCCCTCTAAACTTTCAGCTCAGACAAGGAGAAGACTGATCAGAGATGCAGCCAAGAGGCCCATGATCACTCTGGATGAACTGCAGAGAACTACAGCTGAGGTGGGAGAGTCTGTCCATAGGACAACAATCAGTCGTACACTGCACAAATCTGGCCTTTATGGAAGTGTGGCAAGAAGAAAGCCATTTCTCAAAGAAATCCATAAAAAGTCTCGTCTAAAGTTTGCCACAAGCCACCTGGGAGACACACCAAACATGTGGAAGAAGGTGCTCTGGTCCGATGAAACCAAAATCAAACTTTTTGGCCACAATGCAAAACGATAGGTTTGGCGGAAAAGCAACACAGCTCATCACACTCAACACACCATCCCCACTGTCAAACATGGTGGTGGCAGCATCATGGTTTGGGCCTGCTTTTCTTCAGCAGGGACAGGGAAGATGCTTAAAATTGAGGGGAAGATGAATGCAGCCAAATACAGGACCATTCTGGATGAAAACCTGTTGGAGTCTGCAAAAGACCTGAAACTGGGACGGAGATTTATCTTCCAACAAGACAATGATCCCAAACATACAGCAAAATCTACAAAGGAATGGTTCACAAATAAACGTATCCAGGTGTTAGAATGGCTAAGTCAAAGTCCAGACCTGAATCCAATCGAGAATCTGTGGAAAGAGCTGAAAACTGCTGTTCACAAACGCTCTCCATCCAACCTCACTGAGCTCGAGCTGTTTTGCAAGGAAGAATGGGCAAGAATTTCAGTCTCTCGATGTGCAAAACTGATAGAGACATACCCCAAGCGACTTGCAGCTGTAATCGCAGCAAGAGGTGGCTCTACAAAGTATTAACGCAAGGGGGCCGAATAATTTTGCACGCCCCACTTTTCATTTTTTTATTAGTTAAAAAAGTTTCAAAAATCCAAAGGATTTCGTTCCACTTCACAATTGTGTCCCACTTGTTGGTGATTCTTCACAAAAAATAAAAATTTTATATCTTTATGTTTGAAGCCTGAAATGTGGCAAAAGGTTGAAAAGTTCAAGGGGGCTGAATACTTTCGCAAGCCACTGTATATATATATATATATATATATATATATATATATATATATATATATATATATATATATATATCCCAGCTTAGTGCAGCTACAGGCCATTAGTATGTCTGGAAGGCCAACAAGGAGAGGCAGACAGTCACAAGCCAATAAAAGAGGGCAAGCAGGCACTGTGTCTAGAGGCAACAGTGCTGGTCGTGGAGACGGTGCATCCTCATCAGCACGTGGCCGTGGGACACGCTTGGCCTTTTTTTAGGCAGCTGGCCGTGTTGAGCCACAACATGCGGAAGACTTGGTCGAGTTGATGACCAAGCCGTCCTCATCCTCCTCATCCTCTCTCACCCATGCTCAGAGTACTTTGTCTGGCAAAGCAGCTGCCAACGCGACCTCTTCCCTCGGCTGAATGGCATCAGTGACTCTTTCCCTAGCCCCACCATGTCCTCCTGAGAAGTCCCTCGAACTGTTTGACCACAGTGTTGGGTACATGCTCCAGGAGGATGCCCAGCGTTTAGAAGGCTCTGATGATGATACTGAGATAGATGAAGGCAGTAACGTGAGCACGGACAGAGGGGGTGCCCAAGAAGGACAGCAATCTGGCAGTCATGCTCCCCCTGCTGCAGCATACTGCCAGGTTTGCTCCAGTGATGAGGAGGGAGGGGATGATGAGGTCACTGACTCAACATGGGTGCCTGATAGGAGAGAGGAGGAGGCACATCACCAACGAGGCAGGATGCCCTCCTGGGGCCAGCCTAAGGGCAGCACACTGACTGCATCACACCCCAAAGCTCCGCATGTGGAGGGCGCTGCTGTCTCTGCACGTTATTCCAAAAGTTTTTTGGTGTGGGCCTTTTTTGAGACGAGTGCATCAGATCACACCGCTGCTATTTGCAACATATGTCTCAAGCGTATCTCGCGCTTGGGCACCACATGCTTGACCAGACATATGTTGACCTGCCATGCAGTTCGTTGGCAAGCGTATCTAAAAGACCCACACCAAAGAACAAAGAGGACCTCTCCTTGCTCCTCATCAGCTGAGATCTCCAACCCCACTATACCTTCGGTCCTCTCTGAGACCTGCACTGAGAGGAATGAAGGCGAAGAATTAGGTGTGTCACAGCCAAGTACTTGTGGGCAATCTGCATTCGGTACACCGATGTCAGATTGTATCAGGCAAATTTCCTTGCCCCAGCTGCTGCACCGCCGAAAAAAGTTCGCTCCCAGTCATCCACAGGCCCAGCGGTTGAATGCTAGCTTGGCAAAATTGCTAGCACTTCAACTGCTGCCTTTTCAGTTGGTAGACTCTGCCCCCTTCCGTGAGTTTGTGGAATGTGCAGATCCTCAGTGGCAGGTACCCAAACGCCACTTTTTCTCACAGAAGGCGATTCCGGCTCTCTACCGGCAGTGTCAAGGTCAATGCCTCGCAGGACATGGCAGTCAGTGGTAAGGTGCATATTACTGCTGACTCATGGTCCAGCAGGCATGGACAGGGACGTTACCTAAGTTTCACCATGCATTGGGTGACTCTGCTGGCAACTGAGAAGGATGCAGGACAAGGTGCAGTAGTGTTGGAGGTTGTTCCGCCACCACGCCTCCAAAATGCCACTACTAATGATTGTGACACACCTCACTCCTCCACCCCCTCCTCTTCTTCTTCCTCCATGGCCTCTTCCTGTTCTTGGTCCTCGGAACCAGCGGTGCTCCGTAGCCGTTCAAGGGGCTACGCAAGTATGCAGGCCAAAAGATGCCATTTTGTGCTTGAGCTGGTGTGCTTGGGGGACAGGAGCCACACTGGGGCAGAGGTTCTGTCAGGTCTGCAGGGGCAGGTTCAGAGGTGGTTGACGCCATGCCAACTTAAGGCAGGAATGGTGGTTTGTGACAATGGCACCAACCTCCTCTCTGCCCTCCGACAGGGACAAATGGCCCATGTGCCCTGTTTGGCTCACGTCCTTAACTTGGTGGTGCAGCAGTTCTTGGGCAGGTTCCCGGGCTTACAGGATGTCCTGAGGCAGGCCAGGAAAGTCTGTGTGCATTTCCGCCGGTCATATAATGCCAGTGCTCGGCTGGCAGACCTCCAAAAGGAGTTTAACCTGCCCAAGAACCGCCTAATCTGTGACATGCCCACCAGGTAGAACTCAACGTTGGCCATGCTGCAGGGGCTGCACACACAGCAGAGGGCCATCAATGAGTACCTGTGCGACTATGGCACCAGGACAGGGTCAGGGGAGCTTGTTTTTTTTTCCCCACGCCAGTGGGCCATGATCAGGGATGCATGCACTGTCCTGTCACCATTTGAGGAGGCCACGAGGATGGTGAGCAGTGACAGTGCATGTATCAGTGACACTGTCCCCCTTGTCCACCTTTTGGAGCACACGCTGCGTGGAATAATGGACAGGGCACTTGAGGCAGAACGGAGGCAGGAAGAGGAGGACTTCCTTAGCTCTCAAGGCCCCCTTTATCCAGACAGTGTTCCTGCGTGCCCGCCGATCACACAGGAAGAGGACGAGGAGGAGGATTGTGTCAGTATGGAGGTGGAGCCTGGCACTCAGCATCAGCAGCAGTCTTTAAGGGATCAGTCCCAAGAAACACATGGACTTGTACGTGGCTGGGAGGAGGTGGCTGCAGACTATGTCGTCCTTAGTGACCCAGAGGACTCCGGACCGAATGCCTCAGCAAACCTACGCTGTATGGCCTCCCTGATCCTGCAAAGCCTGCGTAAGGATCCTCATATTCGTGGTATCAAGGAGAAGGACCAACACTGGCTGGCAACCCTCCTTGATCCACATTACAAAGGTAAGGTTGCGGACCTTATCTTGCCGTCACAGAGGGAGCAGAGGATGAAACATCTTCGGGAGGCCTTGCAGAAAGGTCTGTGCAATGCGTTCCCAGAGACTGGGAGGTTACAAACTCCTGTTTCTGGACAAGGTGTTGCTGAGGCTTCGGTCAGTCAAAGAAGGAGCAGTGGAGAAGGTGGCTGACTGACCGATGCGTTTAGACAATTTTTTAGTCCGCAGCCCCAAGGTATGATCGGTTCCAGCAACCATTGCCAGCGTCTGTTTTACATGGTGCAGAAATACCTAGGGGCAAGATCTGACTTGGACACCTTTCCCACCGAAAATCCTCTGGATTACTGGGTCTTGAGGATGGATCACTGGACAGAGCTTGCACAGTATGTAATTGAGCTACTGGCCTGTTCTGCATCCAGCGTTTTTTTCGGAACGCACATTCAGTGCTGCTGGAGGCTTTGTAACCGATCATAGGGTGCGTCTGTCCACCAACTCGGTCAATCGACTGACCTTCATAAAAATGAATCAGTCTTGGATCACCACCAGCTACCAAGCACCTGATGCTGATGTAACCGAATAATTTTTTTTGAAATCTCAGATCCCTTCAAAGACTGCCTATGCTGATGCTGAGTGACTATGCTGAGTAATTATCCTCTTCCTCCTCAATGATCACGCTGATAGCTTGTAAGAACATTTTTGGTTCTGGGCGCCGCCACAAGTGCCTAAGGCCCAATTTTTCAGCCCCTGTTTAACAGGGGCGTGTAATTACAATTTTTGATGCAATACTTTGCAGCAGGGCTCGTTCCTGCGTTCCAACTAGAGTATCTGTGAGGGGTTGCAGTGTTGTGGCACCAGCACCAGTGCCTAAGGCCCAATTTTTCTGCCCCTGTTTAACAGGGCGTGTAATTACAATTTTTGATGCAATACTTTGCAGCAGGGCTCGTTCCTGCGTTCCAACTAGAGTATCTGTGAGGGGTTGCAGTGTTGTGGCACCAGCACCAGTGCCTAAGGCCCAATTTTTCAGCCCCTGTTCAACAGGGGCATGTAATTACAATTCTTGATCTAATATTTCACAGCAGGGCCTGTTTCTGTGCCCACCAAGAGTGAGTGAGGACTTACAGTGTTGTGGCACCAGCACCACCACAACCACCAAAGGCCCAATTTTTCTGCCCCTGTTTAACAGGGCGTGTAATTACAATTTTTGATGCAATACTTTGCAGCAGGGCTCGTTCCTGCGTTCCAACTAGAGTATCTGCAGTGTTGTGGCACCAACACCAGTGCCAGTAAGGCCCAATTTTTCAGCCCCTGTTCAACAGGGGCATGTAATTACAATTCTTGATCTAATATTTCACAGCAGGGCCCTGAGAGGGCTTACAGTGTTGTGGCCACAACAACACCTAAGGCCCAAATTTCTGCTGAGTATATAGGGCAGGCCCCTACTTTCAAACATCCAACTTACAAACTACTCCTACTTGCAAACGGAAGGAGACAACAAGAAGTGAGATGAAATCTACCCCTAGGAAGGGAAATTCTCTCCTGTAAGAGTTAATATGGGAAAAACATTTCTCCTTTCCATTGATGCTTTATCACCAATCCAATCAAAAACCCAAATTTTCAAAAAACATTAGTCATTGGGACAAAAAGTGAGGTGAAATCTTCTGAAGAGGAGCACAGACAGCAAAACAAATGTCACAGGGGTGATAACCCTTCCCTATGTTTTCCAAAAATCTTAAAATAGATTTTTTTGGCTGGAGCTAAACACGTTAAAAATGTACCAGTTCAAAATTACAAACAGATTCTACTTAACAACAAACCTACAGTCCCTGTCTTGTTTGCACCGCCTGTATACTGCTGTTTAGAGTACAGAGCCTGTATACTGCTTTTTCCTTTTTTAATTTGGGTGCTGGGTTCCCTTAATATCCATATAAGACCCAAAGGGCCTGGTAATGGACTGGGGGGGGTACCCATGCCGTTTGTCTCACTGATTTTTATCCATATTGCCAGGACCCGACATTACATTAAAGCCGCAAGCAGTTTTAAATTACTTTTTTTCCTTTAAAAATGACATTTTGTGCAGGGACTGTTTTAAGCATGGGAAACATGCGCCACTTTACAGGCATACTATAGACACCCCCCAGGTATGAGATTTAAAGGAATATTTCACTTTTTTTTTTTTACTTTAAGCATCATTAAAATCACTGCTCCCGAAAAAACGTCTGTTTTTAAACGTTTTTTTGCATTGATACATGTCCCCTGGGGCAGTTCCCGGATCCCCAAACCCTTTTTAGGACAATACCATGCAAATTAGCCTTTAAAATGAGCACTTTTGATTTCGAACGTTCGAGTCCCATAGACGTCAATGGAGTTCTAACGTTCGTGCGAATTTTCGGTCCGTTCGTAGGTTCTGGTGCGAACCGAACCGGGGGGTGGTTGGCTCATCCCTATTGCTCAGAAAAAAAGGGGGGATATCTGTGCTTGAACCAAATAATCAGCTGCATAAAAGCATTTGTGATATCAAAAAACACAAACAGGTCAGTTTCCAATACTAAAGATGGCTGAACAACGATTGGGCATGCACTGTAGCAATTGTGCGTTGCTCCACAATACGCGTTTCATCAGAAATTACATCATCAGGGGCACCTGATTAGCCTTTTATTACTGTCTGTTTAACTGTTGCAGATTTTTCCTTGCTTCCTGTCTGGTACAAGGTTGTCCCCAAAACAGGAAGTGAGGATAGCAGTAAAATAATCTGACAGGAGGTTTAACCCTATCCAAAATGAATTATTCATAGACGCAAAACCACCAGACTCACTTATCTCAGCAAACAACTATGCCCTACTGGCTGAAATTTTTAATCAACACCTGTTTATTTTACTTTGAGAAACAGCCAGAATGTCTTTGGTTAGTGTAGAGATGTTTTTCCATTAAAGAGTGGTACGCACTTAGCTAAACAACATGGAGACTGAAAAAAGGAACGCTTGCTGTTGTTAACTGAAGAAGGTGTAATGGGTTTCTAACTTTATCAATGTACATAGAAAACCCCTTGAAGAAAAGGTATAAACCCATTCTTCATTACTTTAATTTCTCTTCTGATTCCAGAAATGTACAGCCATTATATACCGTGCTGTGAAAAAGTATTTGGCCCCTTGATGGTTTTTTATTTTTTTGCATAAATGATTCAGATCATCAAACACATTTTAATATTGCACAAAGATAACCTGAGTAAATCCAAGATGCCGTTTTTAAACTATTATTTAATTTATTAAGGGAAAAAAGCTGTTCAAACCTGCCTGGCCCTATGTGAAAAAGTAATTGCCCCCTCCCATGCTGAATCATGAATGAACTGTGATTAACCACAATTTTTTGGAGAACTGAGTTAAATTTCACTTGCCACACTCAGGCCTAATTACTGCCAGACCTGTTGAATCAAGAAATCACATAAATAGAAGCAGTCTGACAAAGTGAAGCACGCTAACAGATCACAAAAAGGCACACATCAGGCCACAATCTAAAAGAATTCGAGAACAGATTAGAAACAAAGTAATGTACATGTATCGTTCTAGGAAGGGTTTCAAAGCCATTTCTAATGCCGCATACACACGAGCGGACTTTACGGCAGACTTTGCCCGGCTGACGGGATTTTGTCAGACAATTCGATTGTGTGTGGGCTCCAGCGGACTTTGTTTTCTCAAAAGTTGGACGGACTTAGATTTAAAACATGTTTTAAATCAACACGTCGAAATCGACTCCGGTCGAAAAGTCCACTCGTCTGTATGCTAGTTCGACGGACAAAAAGCCACGCTAGGGCGGCTATTGGCTACTGGCTATGAACTTCCTTGTTTTAGTCCGGTCGTACGTCATTACATACGAATTTGACGGACTTTGGTGGATTGTGTGTAGGCAAGTCCGTTCATTCAGAAAGTCCATCGTAAAGTCTGTTGAAAAGTCCGCCGAGCAAAGTATGCCCTAAAATCCGCTCGTGTGTACGCGGCATTAGGCTTTGAAACTACTGAGAACCACGGGGAGAGCCATTATCCACAAAAGGAGATGACATGGAACGGTGGTGAACCTTCCCAGGAGTGGCCGGCTTACAAAAATTACTCCAAGAGCATGACGACGACTCATCCAGGAGGTCATAAAAGAAACCAGAACAACATCTAAAGAACTGCAGGCCTCACTTGACCCAGGTAAGATCAGTGTTCATGATTAGGGATGAGCCAGATGTTCTAGTTGAACGTAAGTTCGACTCAAACATTGGGTGTTCGCCTGTTGGCAGAACAGCGAACAATGTGCGGTGTTCACGGAAAATGTGAAAGCCGCCAGAACACCATTAAAGTCTATGGGACACTAACATGAAAAATCAAAAGTGCTCATTTTAAAGGCTTATATGCAATTTATTGTAATAAAAAGTGTTTGAGGACCTGGGTCCTGCCCCAGGGGACATGTATCAATGCAAAAAAAGTTTTTAAAAACTGATTTTTTTTCGGGAACAGTGATTTTTTTAATGCTTAAAGTGAAACAATAAAAATGAAATATTATATAATTAATATATTAAATTTCATGCCTGGGGGGTGTCTATAGAATGCCTGCAAATTGGTGCATTTTTCCCATGTTTAGAACACTACCATAGCAAAATGACATTTCTAAAGGAAAATTTGTTCGGGTCTCGACAATATAGATAAAACTCATTGAAAAAAAGAGCATGGGTTCCCCCCCAGTCCATTACCAGGCCCTTTTGATCTGGTATGAATATTAATGGGAACCCCGAACCAAAATTAAAAAAATAAAATTGCGTGGGGGTCCCCCTAAAATCCATACCAGGCACTTCAGGTCTGATATGGAAATTAAGGATAACCCTGCTCCAATTTTTTTTAAAAGATGGCATAGGGGTCCCCCCAAAATCTATACCAGACCCTTCAGGTCTGGTATAGATTTTAAGGGGAACCCTGTGCCAAAATAAAAAAATGGCGTAGGGGTCCGCCAAAATCCATGCCAGACCCTTATCCGACCATGCAACCTGGCAGGCCACAGGAAAAGAGGGGGACGAGAGAGCACCCCCTCCTGAACTTTACCAGGCCACATGCCCTCAACATGGGGAGGGTGCTTTGGGGTAGCCCCCCAAAGCACCTTGTCCCCATGTTGATGGGGACAAGGGCCTCATCCCCACAACCCTTGCCCGGTGGTTGTGGGGGTATGCAGGCGGGGGGCTTATCAGAATGTAGAAGCCCCCTTTAACAAGGGGATCCCCAGGTCCTGGTGCCCCATGTGAATTGGTAATGGGGTACCAAAAAAAAGTGTGAAAAATGGTAAAAAAGACAAGAGACAGCTTGGGACAAGTCCTTTATTAAAAAAATTAAAAAAAAGGTCCAGCAATGTCCATTCATTTTCTATCACGCTGCCTGATGGACCGAAAAAGAAAAAAAAAGTTGCAACCGTTCCACCTCCAAGGGAGGCTCCCGCCAACTGACGCTTCCCCGTGGCTTCCCCATGGCATCAGAGGGGGAGGGTCACCCGTTTACACCACCGGGTGGCTCAGCCCTCAGCTATATAAGAAATGTCACAGAGAAGATGCGTCAGTTGGCGGGAGCCTCCCATGGAGGTGGAACGGTTGCAACTTTTTTTTTCTTTTTCGGTCCATCAGGCAGTGTGATAGAAAATGAATGGACATCGCTGGACTTTTTCTTTTATTTTTTAATAGAGGACTTGTCCCAGGCTGTCTCTTGTCTTTTTTACCATTCTTGACACTTTTTTTGTGAAATGGTATGGGTACAGTGTACCCCATTACCAATTCACATGGGGGGCCAGGATCTGGGGGTCCCTTTGTCAAAGGGGGCTTTCAGATTCCAATAAGCCCCTGCCCACATACCCCCACAACCACTGGGCAAAGGTTCTGGGGATGAGGCCCTTGTCCCCATCAACATGGGGACAGGGTGCTTTGGAGGGCTACCCTAAAGCACCCTCCCCATGTTGAGGGCATGTGGCCTTGTACGGTTCAGGAGGGGGGGCGCTCTCTCATCCCCCCTCTTTTCCTGCAGTCTGACATGTTGCGTGCTCGGATAAGGGTCTGGTATGGATTTTGGGGGGACCCCTATGCCATTTTATTTTTAATTTTGGGGCGGGGCTCCCCTTAACTTTCATACCAGACCCAAAGGGCCTGGTAATGGACTGGGGGGGAACCCATGCTCTTTTTTTCAATGAGTTTTATCTATATTGCCGAGACTCAACAATTCATTACAGCCACGATCAGTTTTAAATTACAATTTTTCCTCTCGAAATGTCATTTTGCTGTGGTACTGTTCTAAACATGGGAAAAATGTGCCACTTTGCAGGCATACTATAGACACCTCCCAGGCACTATGTTTAAAGGAATATTTCATTTTTATTGTTTCACTTTAAGCATTAAAAAATCACTGCTACCGAAAAAAACAGCTGTTTTTAAAAAAACATTTTGCATGTCCCCTGGGGCAGGACCATGGTCCCCAAATACTTTTTATGACAGTAACTTGCATATAAGCCTTTAAAATGAGCACTTTTGATTTTTCATGTTCGTATGAAACATTTTCATGTTCGTTCATGCTTACATTACAAAGCAGGACACCTGCATGCGGCAAGCCATCACTCCTGCACAGAGGCTTGTCGCCACCTTACGGTACTTGGTGACGGGGAGAAGTCTCCAGGATATCAAGTTCACAACTGGAATCTCCTCCCAGGCTCTGGGAATCATTATTCCAGAGACCTGTTCTGCCATTATTCAGGTCCCACAGAAGGACTATATTATGGTAAGTTTTATCCTTTAACATCACATTCTATGTATTTAATGTTTGGTAATGTATTGTATTAATTTCTTCATTCCATAATTACCATGATTGTAATATGTTGTGAATGTCCTCTTTGTCCTCATGCAGGCTGTAAGCTTTTAATGCTCCTTTTTTGTCCTTCATGCATATTTGCCTTCACTAACCTCCCCAGCATGCTATCCTGGTCCCATACACACCTAGCCTAATCACTTAACAATGTATTTTGTCAGCTCCATTGTAGTGCTTACTCTAAACACCCTCTAAAATGTGTACAAATGTTATTGTTGACCTTAAATTCGGGGAGAGTGCAAGAGGATTTTTTTTTGTGGGCCCAAACTCATTTGGAACCCTCCCTCCCCCCAACCGCTAAGTCAACTGATACCAATACTCTATCTGCTGACTTTGCCAAACCCATACACACTATACCTACCTCTTTTGTGGTCATATTTATGGATGAATTTACCAAAGCATGTAGTGCAAGGGCCTGTCTGAATACTTTCAAATGGTATTGTTTAAAGTTTTGTTCTCCTATTATCTTGATAGGTAATTGCAGAATGTAAAAATGTGCTTCAATTTGTACAGTGTGTATTCATATTTTTGTATTAACACTTCTTACCTGTCCAGTGGGCTGCCAATAGTGTAAGTAAGGAGGGGCTGGCAAAAGTAACACACATTATTTATACATTCAGCTCTCAATGAAGTGGAGAGGGTTACCTGTCCAAAACATCTCCCCCCACCCTAAAATGTATACACTGGGCCATCAGAGGGGGGGGGGAATCTGATAAGTGGACCTTATACTTTTGTCTTTAAATACTCCTTAAAATAAATGTTATACTTATGTTGGCAAAGAATGTTTGTGTCTAATCTGCTTGCAATGTTATATGCAAAAGTACACTTTTTTTTTTCTCGTTTGACTCCATTTTCCTTAAAACCCACAGGAATTGCAGACTGTGGCTTCCCAGTTTGCCAAGCAGTGGGACTTCCCCAACTGCGGTAGGGCAATAGATGGGAGACACATTCACATCATCCCACCCCCCAACTCAGGGTCATACTATTATAATTATAAGGGGTATAGTAGTATAGTGTTGTTAGCGGTGGTGTCAATGATGTACGAGTCTTTGTATGTGGACGTGGGGAAAAATAGCCAGATGTCGGATGGTGGAGTCATCACCCAGACGGAGTTTTACAGACGGCTCCAGAATGGCAGCTTGGGTTTGCCACCTCCAGAAGACAATGTGGCAGGACTCCCATTCGTCTTCGTCTTGGATGAAGCTTTTGTGCTGGGGGACCATCTTCCGCGGCCATTCCGGATGAGGACCCTAACCCCGAACAAGAGGGTTTTTAATTACCGGCTGGCCAGAGCCAGAAGTGTGGTGGAAAATGCCTTTGGCATAATGGCCAGCCAGTACCACTTATTCCTTACTGCTATTAATATGGCGGAATATAAACTCAATCACATAATTCTTCCATGCTGCATTTTACATAACTTTTTGTGAAAAAATGCATCAAACTGTGTGGCCTCAGTTGAAACTGAGGCTGGCTTACCAGATCCAACAACTCTGACGGCTCTTGAAGCTGGCCGTCCTGGCTTGCCCCCCCAAAGCGCCTGCGAAGTACGCCAAAGGTATCAGAGTACTTTGCAGGTAGGGGGGCCATTGACATGCCAGAGAATGTGTAACCTGTTTTAAATAAATTGTTTGTTAAAAACGGAACTCATATTTCATTTGATTTACTGCTTGTGTTTCTTTTAGCTGTCTCCTAGGTTCTCCAATGGCCTTTTAATATTGGCCATTTTCTTCAATAGTGCAAACGTAACTTTTTCGATACATGAGGTGACAATCTCTTCTTCAGCTAACTATTATGTTGTGCTATGGGTCTGCTACACACACACTTGTTTTTGTTGTTAATGTACGTAATGCATTAATGATAAAAATAATCATCCTTTTTAACTCCATGAATTAATTGCTTGGAGTCCCTAAAATGGCCTGATTGGGGCAAATTTTAAAGCACTGTGGGGGTTATTTACTAAAGGCAAATTCACTTTGCACTACAAGTGCACTGCAAGTGCACTTGATAGTGCACTGAAACTGCACTGAAAGTGCACTTGGAGTGCAAAGAGGACTTGCCTTTAGTTAATAACCCCAATTGTCACTGTAACTAAACCAACTTTTACTCCAAAAACTGGTATTGAGCATTTAAAGAAGAAGCCACACATTGTTGATTTATAAACATTTTACTCCAAACACATTCACATGTCCATTATAAAAGGGTTTTTTAACAAACCAACATCTTTGGTGTATAACATTATTGTGTGACAGTATATAGCCTTTTTGTGGCTAAACAGGCATGTTTAAAACCATAACATACACAACTCAGGAACTTACAAAGTTCAGCTTTGATAAAGTGAAGGCAATAGGAGACATTAGTATGTCAAAACTGTGTTCATTTTGCCTTCATCAGATGGGGTGATGTCACCCCTGTAAAAGCCAAATTTTGAAGATGCACACAAATTGGGACTCAAAAATGTGGATTTCCATCATGATCCCATGCCTAAAATGTGTATCTTTTCCCTATATCTATTTTGATAGATGTAGGGAAAAGACACACAGTGTGTCAACAAGTGCTATCTGCCATCATGGGATATCAATGTACGCGTTTTGTGGGTGCAACCCCTTCCTCGCAACTAAAGTAGATGATTGGAAGGGGTTACACCCACAAAACGCGTACATTGATATCCCATGATGGCAGATAGCACATGTTGACACACTGCGTGGATCTTCAAAATTTGGCTTTCAAATTACTTTAAAATTTATATTAAAAAAATTAAAATAACAACAGTACTTACCGAGGCCATCTTGGGAACCAGAACAAAAACAACGGAGGTACTGCTCCAGGGTTTGATATGTTCTCTCTGTCTGGCCATTGCTCTGAGGGTGGTACGCAGAGGAGAGACAAATCTTTATTTCCAAGATTTTACAGAGTTCTCTCCAAAACTTGGAGGTAAATTGGACACCTCTATCCAAGACGATGCTCTTAGGTACACTATGAAGTATTATTATTTCTTTAACTAAGATATTGTCCGTATCCAAGGCAGAGGGAGTACCCACCATGGGCAGAAAATGTGGCATTTTAGAGAGGTGGTCGACAACGACCAAGATGGTGGTAAACCCCCCCAAGGGAGGTAGATCCACAATGAAGTCCATGGAGACTTCTGCCCATGGCCGTTCCGGAATGGATAAGGTTTTGAGTAGACCCCAGGATTTGGTGTTTAGGCCCTTATTGCGCTGGCAAAGGGAGCAAGAAGAGACATAGTCCTTACAATCCTGTCTACAACCCAGCCACCAGAAGGATCGAGAGATTATTTCAGCAGTTTTTTGAGTTCCAAACTGACCTGCCAGTTTGTGGTCATGAAAAGTTTTAAGAACAAGAGACCTTACTTCCAGCGGGATGAAGATTTTTCCCTGAGCCCAGAGCAAGTCATCGTGTTTTTCCAAAGAATGTGCTTCTGGATTGGTGCAGTGACTGGATGTTGATTTAATGGTAGTTATTAGATTAGATTAAGTGACCCAAAAAAAAATTTGCGGACATAGAATTGTACTAGGTTCGGCTGCTTGAGGGGTTTCAAGGAACATCCGGGAGAGTGAATCTGCTTTTCCGTTCCTAGAGCCAGGTCTGTAGGATATATGGAAATTAAGTCTAGCCACTTAAAGACTAGCCTCGTTTTGGATTTTAGGTGTTTACAAGTTTAAAACAGGTTTTTTTGCTAGAAAATTACTTAGAACCCCCAAACATTATATATTGTTTTTTTTCTAACATCCTAGAGAATACAATAGCGGTCATTGCAATACTTTTTTTTGCACCGTATTTGCGCAGCGGTCTTCTAAGCGCACTTTTTTGGAAAAAATTCACTTTTTTGAAAAAAAA
Source organism: Lithobates septentrionalis (assembly GCA_037952835.1). NCBI lineage: Eukaryota > Metazoa > Chordata > Amphibia > Anura > Ranidae > Lithobates > Lithobates septentrionalis. The sequence continues at coordinate 437,427 of JBBDGP010001088.1, read as the reverse complement.
AATAAGACAACAGTAAAGTTAGCCCAATTTTTTTTATATTGTGAAATATAATGTTACGCCAAGTAAATTGATACCCAACATGTCACGCTTCAAAATTGCGCCCGCTCGTGGAATAGCGTCAAACTTTTACCCTTAAAAATCTCCATAGGCGACGTTTAAAAAATTCTACAGATTGCATGTTTTACGTTACAGAGGAGGTCTAGGGCTAGAATTATTGCTCTCACTCTACCGGTCACGGCGATACCTCACATGTGTGGTTTGACCACCGTTTTCATATGCGGGCGCTACTCACGTATGCGTTCGCTTCTGCGTGCGAGCTCGTCGGGACAGGGCGCTTTAAAATTTTTTTTTTTTTTTATTATTTATTTTATTTTATTTTATTTATTTTTTCACTGTTTTTAAAAAAAAAAAAATTTGGATCACTTTTATTCCTATTACAAGGAATGTAAACATCCCTTGTAATAGAAAAAAGCATGACAGGTCCTCTTAAATATGAGATCTGGGGTCAAAAAGTCCTCAGATCTCATATTTACACTAAAATGCAAAAAAAAAAAAAAAAAAAAAAGTCGTTTAAAAAAATGACACTAAAAAAATTTGTGCCTTTAAGAGAGTGGGCGGAGCCGTCGTAATGACGTCGCTCCGGCCGTCACATGGTATGGAGACGGGTAGGCGCCATCTTGGCCTCACTTGTCTCCATACCTCAGCAGGGAAAGGACCCGATCGCCTCCGCCGCTACCGACGGCTCCGGTAAGCGGCGGAGGGTGCGGGAGAGCAGCGGGAGGGGGGGTGGCACCTCTCCCGCCACCGATAACGGTGATCTCGCGGCGAACCCGCCGCAGAGACCACCATTATCGTGTACAGAATCGCTCACTGAAAAGATGGATATCTCGGTTGTGGCAGCAGCTGCTGCCGTTACCGAGATATCCATCTTCAAAAAAATGACGTATATATACAGTGAGCGGGGCTGAAGTGGCTAGAGAAAAATAGAGCCCAGCGGGCTTGTCTGGGTTTTAACCGTTTAGCCATCCTGAGATATTCTAGATTCTTATGGTCAGTGAAGATTATAACAGGGTGAGATGCACCCTCCAGTAGGTACCTCAACTTCTCCAAGGCGAACTTAATGGCCAACAGCTCCCTGTCACCTACATCAGAGTTTCTTTCTGGCAGAGTTAGTTTCCGGGATATGAAGGCTACGGGATGTAGGAGGGCCTTGGGCACCTGTCTTTGGAGGATGGCCCCAGTGGCGGTTTCCGAAGCATCTACTTCCAGTACAAATGGTAGGGCCGGATCTGTGTGCCGTAAGATTGGAACGGAGGTAAACAAGGCCTTTAACTTAGTGAAAGCTTCCTGGGACCATTGAAAACGGTTGTGTTGGCATGTTAGTTTAGTGATGGGTGCCACAATAGATGAGAAGCCAACGATAAATCTCCTATAGAATTTAGCAAACCCTATTGTACTCCTTTTTTGTCTATTGAGCCGGCCATTCTTGGATTGCCTTGACCTTTTGTGGGTTCATTGGTGGAGATAATGAATCCTAGAAACTGCACAACAGTCTTTTCAAACTCACACTTCTCTGCTTTGAGGTACAATTTATGACTTCTGAATATTGCAAGCACCTTTTTGACATGAACTTGGTGTAATTCAATGGTAGTGGAGAAAATGAGGATGTCGTCTAGGTAAACGACTAGGATGTCATCAAGATATTCTCAAAAAATGTCATTTACCAGATGTTGGAAAGTGGCCGGGGTGTTGAAGAGCCCAAACGGCATCACCAGGTACTTGTAATGTCCAAACCTGGACCTGAAGGCAGTCTTCAAATTCGTCCCCAGCCTGAATTCTGATGAGGTTGTAGGCGCCTCGAAGATCCAGTTTGGAGAAGATTTGGGCGGATCGGAATCGTTGAAATAGTTCTGGGATAAGTGGTAACGGATAATGGGTTTTAATAGTTATTTTATTTAGCTCCCTGTAATCGATGCACGGCCTCAGGGACCTGTCCTTTTTTTCCACAAAAAAGATACCGGCTCCAGCCAGTGAGGAAGAAGGACGGATAAAACCCTTCTCCAGATTTTCGTCAATGTAATTCTTGAGAGCTCTTAGCTCAGTTTCCGATAGTGGAAAGATGCGGCCAAAAGGGACTTCAGAGCCAGGCAGAAGGTCAATAGGGCAGTCGTGAGACCGGTGAGGTGGTAAGTGGTCAGCCTTTTGTTTGTCAAACACATCTTGGAACTCGAGGTACACTGAGGGAACATGTTGAAGGTTGTCAGGTACAGGTGTGACAGCTGAACAAGCAATTGGAGCCGGGGTGAGGCAGTGCTGTTCCAATTTATTTAGGGTTCATGTGCCTGCAGCCAGGGGAGCCCTAAGATAATAGGAATATAGGAGAAGAAATGAGATGGAAGCGCAGGAACTCTTGATGACCTGAGTCCGTGGTGGTGCGAATGGGTCTGGTTTCCTGAGTGATGAGTTCAGAACGAGGAAGAGACCCATCAGCCAGATGTACCTGAAGACTTTGTGCTTTGGTCTGAAGAGGGATATGCAGTCTTTGAGCCAGGGAGACATCCAAAAAACAGCTACAAGCTCCAGAATCAATTATAGCTGGCAGGCGGGTTTACTTTTCTGCTAGCTGTAGGGAGATAAAGAGCGTGACATAAGTCTTGGGAACACCAGTAACTTGATAGTTCATAACAGATTGCGGATAAGACTTACTAGGTCTCACTGGGCAGTTTTGAAGAAACTGACCGGTACCCCCACAGTATAGACACAGATTAGCTTGACACCTGCGTTGCCTCTCCTCAGGGGTAAGAGGAGCACGGACCAGTCCAAGTTGCATAGGCTCAACTTCAGGAGCTGAAGTGGCGGAAGGAGCCAGAAAGGGCGGGTGGATGGGAGTCGGTTTGGGAAGCATCCAGCTAGGTTGAGGAACCTAGAAGTGCTCTGAGCGCCGCTCGCGCATGTGCCTGTCTAATTTGGTGGCTGACTGGATCAGCTCCTCTAGAGTAGCAGGGGTTTCCACCCTGGCTAGTTCATCCTTAAGGACCTCTGACAATCCCTGACGATATTGATATTTCAAGACAGGCTCGTTCCAGTCAGTATCAGCCGCCCATTCGGAGCTCCACTGTATAGTCCTCTATTGGCCTTCGCCCTTGAGACAGGTTATGCAAAATAGTTTCAGCCATGGCCGTGTGCTGTGGATCATCATAAAGTTGTGCCATGCTTTCAAAAAAGGAATCTACTGAGTTTAACACAGGGCTCCTTTGTTCCATCAGACTGTGGGCCCAGGCTTGTGGTTCTTCAGCTAGAAGGGAGATAATGAACCCCACCTTTACCACTTCGGAAGAGAAAGTCCTGGACTGAAGAGCTAGGTAAAGGGAGCAGGCCCTGTATTTCTTGCGATTGCCTGCAAATTGATCCGACATGGGGACCGTGGGCTCAGGGAGCGCCATTACCACTGTTGGATTTGAAGAAGCTTGAGAGGAACAGGCCCCACTGGTGGGTGCAGAAGCTGGGGGTATGGGTGGTCCACAGAGTTGCTGAAGGCAGCTATCAATTTGGGTATAGCCTTTTTGCAGTTTCTGGACTTCATCGGTGAGTGCTGAGACCTGCTGGCACAGGATCTTGAGAGGGGAATGCGCTCTGTCGGCCTCTGACATCTGACTGGTTTGTACTGTCAGGTAAGTACTTACCGAGGCCGAGAGCAGTTCACCCTTGCGACTAGGCATACCCCGCCCCCTGGAGGTGATACAGGGAGTGGGTGGCACGAAGAGGCACAGGCCACCAGCAGGCAGGATAGGACTTGTGTAGCGTTCCTTGAGGAGATGGCTGCTGAGCTGAGCCTGATTAAACAGGAAGTCCAAAACTGGCTGAGGGTCAAACACTGGAGAAGACAGGCAAATCTGGGTCACTGGCAGAGGGTCAAACACTGGAGACAAGGCAGAGTCCATTAAGCAGGCCAAGGGTCAGATCCAGGAGAAGAGCAGAGTAGTCAGGAATGGTCCGGGTCACAACGAGTAATCAAATGCAGGAAACAGGAAGCAGATTCAAACAGGAAGCTGAAGACAAACCAACAACCAGTCTGAGCGCCTGAGCAACTTTAAATAGACCCACCAGAGCGTCATGTTTGGCGTCTTCAGGTGCGCGGCGTTCCATTGGGCCACAAGCGCATGCGCCAGAGCGCCGTCCTGCCGCGCATGAGCGCAGGGATACGGCTGATGCGGCTGAATAGAACACTTCTCTGACACTTTCCTTGACCTTCTCTAAATTCCGATTGCACACCATTATTTCGCTGATCAGGATCTGTGCACTTGCACTGTTGAAGTGAGTTTCTTCTTCCACAACATCCACATCACCTAAAAATAAAAAAACACACAATGCATTATAAATATGCAGGCACACATCTATAACCTGAAGCTGTGGTCTCAGACACTGACCTGTTGTGGTCACCATTTCGCCCACTTCATGTACCTCAAAATCCACATCTTCTTCATGGTGTATGGGGATTTCCCCTTCTTCATGAGCAGTGGGGCTCCTGGTGTCCTCAGATGTCCCGATTCTTTTCTCCCCTATGTGAATACAAAAAAGGTATACTTAGCACACAGATATTTGAGGCAAGAAATAGTAATAATAAACATTGCTTGGAAGTGTTGTCCAATTGTCTGTTTTGGCAGAGTTACAAGCTGAAGACATGATTTTTTCCCTTTCCAAAGCTGGAATACTTACCGGTTTTGTGCAAGGTTCACACATGGAGAGACTCCTAGTATCCACTGGAGCACCTGCGTGGGACACCATAAAAAAGGTGTTCTGGTGTCCCACACTAGTGCTCCTGCGTCCAGATGTGTAAACAGCTGCTGAGTGTCCTCTCCTTACACTGAATCAAGTTTGCATTTCATTATAGTTACAAACACATTTAGACAACAATGTACTAAACTTCTTTTAATACAAATAGGCATGAACAAATGTAGTTAACCTGCATGTGCCAAAGACGTTCTATTAGTGGTCGAACTAACAATGTTTAATACGAACAATTACTGTACCCACGAACCTCCAACTTGCCATTTTAAACTGTACAACAGTAAAGAAAAGCACATGGAGCAGCACTAAAGTAATAATATTAATAGGAACACATGACAAAAACTTACTTTTTAGAAGCAGTTTCCTGATTCTTCTGTACTGATCATGCTCCCTCATTTCAAGTCTGACCAGCATTTCTTCAATTGCTCCTTGGATCGTCGTACCCCAAATTTCCTGTGCAGACTTTTCACAACTTTAGTCATGATCTTGGTCTTTCTCACATTTGGGTTTGGGTAAGGTCCATACTTCCCATCATAATCTGCCCTCTTGAAGATGTCCACCATCTCTACGAAGGACATATTAGAGGCCTAATATCTCCTCCTGTATGTGGAACTGCCTTGCTCCGGACTTTCCTCGTCCTCGTCGTTGATGCTCTCTGCATGCACCTATTCTCTCTCTCCGCCATGTGCTCTCCCACTGCGCCAAAAGAGAAGAGGTGGAGAATACACTAGAAAGAAGGTCAGGGACGGAGTTTCACGCATACGCAGTGTATATAAAGCATAACACGCGTGCATCGTACGTACAATCTGCGGAGGATGGAGTAGCGTAAGAAAACAAAGGTTCAATTTTAACTTGGAACATCACTGGTTAGTGGCCTATACTGCTTTTATAGATTGAGGCCTATATTGGGACAAGATTAGGAGAGTTTCGCCTGACATTAGGGTTTGTCTTGTGTTCTGTCTTGCAGATAAAATGGATACATTTACTGACCCAGACTTCCTGCCAAACTTTATAGACATGTACAGGGAGCTGCCATGTCTCAGGCAAGTCAAACACCAAGAATACGCCAACAAGCTAAAGAGGAAGGCACCGCTGGAGCAACTGTTGGAATTAGTGAAGCCGGTGACTCCCACGGCAGACATCACCTATTTGAAGGCCAAAATTGGTGGCCCGAGGAGCCCATATTCCATGAGATCAGGAGCAGCAGCAGATGACGTATATGTGCCCAGGCTGTGGTATTACGTCAAACTACATTTTTTGTCAGACCAGAGTGAACCCAGGCCATAACTATCTACACTTTCTTCCACACTTCCTTCCACACTTCCTTCCACATCAGATGAGGCTTCAGAAGTCCAACCTGGGCCATCCAAGTCAGGCAACCCCTCTCAACCCTTCCTTCCACTCTTCCTTCCATGCTTCCCTCCACCCCAGCTAAGGCTTCCAACGTCCAACCTGGGCCTTCCAGCCAGGAAGAAGATGTGGAGGAGCCCAGCTTGAGCCAGGTATAGCATTGTTCAACATATTTCTTGTCCAAAATTGAATGATGTTAACTAGATGCTATTATTGATCACTAATTTCTGATTTAACAAAGTGGTTTATATATCAATAGACAATAGTAGCCAAAAATGATTGGGACAAGAATGAAAAATGCTGGGGTCAGAAAGATAGTCTTTTCTATTTGGTAACATTCAATTTGTAACAGTCATGAGCTAAAAATTGTGTGTGATTGATGACCAAAAAACTAAAACTATGTCCCATTTTCATAGACAGGAAAGTCTTAGCCAGGAGGAGGCCCTGGAAAGTGGCAGCCAGGAGGTGGCCGTGGAAAGCAGCCTGACCGAATCCCAGGTTCCTCCCCTCCGCCTTCCAACAAAAAGGACCAGGAAGGCAAAGAACCTGTAGGAGTCAGTGACTTTTGTGATGACTGCAGTAGCCTGCCGAATCATAACAACCCCTAGTGGCCCTGAGTCGTATGGCTGTCTGACAGCCAGTAAACTGGAAAAAATGGAGGAGGGCCAACGTTTCATCTGTGAGGAGGTAATACTTCAGTCCTAAACAAGGGGATGAGGGGCCAACTCACAACTAAAAGCCACGTGTGTGAGTTGGATTATATTACTCCTCCACCACCTCCAGAAACAACACTTCCACTTCCAGCAACACCTCCAACAACACAGCTACCCAACCCATGATAGCAGCTTGGAAGGAAGCATGGAAGGAAGTGTTGAGAGTGATGGCCTGGGTTTGGTGTGGTCTGCCAAAAGGTGCAGGCTGTTGTAAGATCACAGCCTCGGGACATATATGTCATCTGCTGCTGCTCCCGATCTCTTGGAGTCCTGGACCATATTGTGCTCCCTATTAAATGGACTCCTCAGGTTACCAATTTTGACAGTCAAATAATTGATGTCTGCCCTGGGGTACAAAGGCTTCAGCAATTCCAACTGTTTCTCCAGCATTGCCTTCCTCTTTATTGTGTTAGGACCCCTAATAAATTTGAAATGTTTGTTTTGACAAATACTTGGCTATGTGTTTTACTTAAAACAGGATAGTTTGTGAGTAGGCAGGTACATTTCAAAAATACAATGTCAAATTAACTAGGGACACTAACACATACCAACCTCTTTGAGGTAAAAAAATACAAGATAACAATGATGTTGTGGTAACTTGACACACAAAACGGCAACAAATATTATGGAGATCACTAAAAAGAAAAAAAAGAAAAACTTTTATTCTGGAGATCTGGAGAAATTAAAAAAAAAGGAGATCACTATAAAAAATAAAAAAAGATTATTCTGGGGATCTTGATAAAAAAAAAACAACCAAAAGATTATTCATGAGATCACGAGAAATAATAAAAAATCTGTTTGTCAGAACTCTGTGTGAATATCAACAGCAAAGCAACTTCATTGTTCTAGCATTATAAAGAAGAAGAGAATGTGCTGCATTGAAAAATGTAAAAACTTGCTGTGTGACAAATGTGCTATCTCCATTATGAATGCTAGTTTTACAAGACCGAGTGGACTTTTGTGCATTGGACTTGTGTACACAAGATCAGACTTTCCTTTGTTGTCAGAAAATTTGAGAACCTGCTCTCAAACATTTGTGTGCTGAAATTCCGACAGCAAATGTTCGTTGGAGCATACACACGGTGGGACTTTCCGACAACAAGTTCACATCGAATATTTCCCGTCAGAAATTCCGATCGTGTGTACGGGGCAAAAGGCTCACCTCACATTTACCAAAAAACATCTTGCTTATCCCCAAAACTTTTAAGCAAATATACTGTGGACTGATGAGACAAAAATTAAACTTTTTGGAAGGTGTGTGTCCCGTTAAATCTGGCATAAAATTAATACAGCATTTCATAACAAGAACATTATACCAACAGTCAGACATGGTGGTGGTAGCGTGATGCTCTGGGGCTGCTTTGCAGCTTCAGGACCTGGACAACTTACCATAATTGATGGAACCATGAATTCTGAGCTCTACCAGAAAAATCCTAAAGGAGAATGTCCAGCCATCAGTTTGTGACCTCAAGCTCAAGTGCACTTGGGTAATGCAGCAGGACAATGATCTGAAACACAACAGCAAGTCCACCTCCAAATGGTTCAAACAAAGCAAAATTTAAGTTTTGGAGTGGCCTAGTCAAAGCCCAGACCTAAATCCAATTTAGATGCTGTATCATGACCTTACACAGGGCTTTCATGCTGGAAAACCCTCCAATGTGGCTGAATGTGGCTGAATTAAAACAATTCTGCAAAGAAGAGTGGGCCAAAATCTCTCCACAGCAATGTGAAAGACTCATTGGCAGTTATCGCAAATGCTTGATTGCAGTTGTTGCCGCCAAAGGTGGCACAACCAGTTATTAGGTTTAGAGGGCAATTACTTTTCACAGCAATGTATATGTGACATGAGCAAAAAGAACAAGCTAACAAATGAGCAAAATTAAGCTTCCTATGAAACCAATACTAGCCTGCATTGGTGTGTGGCCATTGCAATTATTCTTTAAAACTTTCAGTGCATATTTTACGGTAGTCATATAAAAATAACTGGCAGAATGGGACTACATACTCTCAAAAATTGATTGTTGATATTTTCCAACATTTTCTAGTTCTATATTATTGTTTCAGGATAGTGTTCTCAACTCGGTTGGAAATTTACAATAGAAATCATCAAGCTTCATTTCACTTCTTGGCACCAAAACCATTGTTGGCAACAGATTTCTAAAGACACGAGCATTGCAGCAAGCATAATTTCATTTTGTCTGTGTAATAATCCCTAATGACCTGCTCACAAAATGAAGAAGAAAATGCTTATGCAGAACTCCTTATAATTAAACAAGGATAGCCTCTGTTTCATCTGTTGTCATTAAATTAAAGTAAAACACATTTGTTCATGAAAACATGGGTGGTATATTTAATTAACGGTAATACATGCAAACATAATTTTTTTGCAAGGGATTATTTTTTCCCTGTGCTATTTGAAGAGACCATTGAAACCAAACGTTAATTTACATTAATGGACAAACAAATATGTAGGTTGAAGTTTGTTGGATAAATGTAATCAATATAAAAATCAAATATATTTGCAATAATTCTGTTAGTAATCACTGGTTATTTCTAGTTTAAATGTATTATGACCATCTGAATAATCAAATCAGGCAAGGGAAGCACGTATAATTGTAGGAGTAAATAGAAAGTGCATAAAGGCTTGGTGGAAGCTTTTCTATGCAACATGTACTTGCTGGTTGTTATTTTGCTAAACTCAGAATTAACAGGCTGCATACCATTTGATTCTAGAGTGACTTTTTTTTTTAGTTACGGATAGAGTGGAGAAGGTGCTCTCTTCACCCTCATTAGGGAGATTCATCTCTCTATTTGTTAGGTCTACTGTTATCAGTGAAAGTGAAAATGAAAGAAAATCCAAATGTATGGGTTGTGCCCTGAACAGTAATAGAGGGGAAGTCTTCCAATGGGGACAGTGGTTCTGGTGGCCCTGTTGACAAGTAGGGATTCCCGCACTTTAGCAGGATTTCTTTTCATGTCCTGTATTGGCTATGGGACAGCAACTGAAGAGGAATCTCGGCAATGGGACACAGATGGCAAAAAAAAACCTCACAGGGGTTATAACCCTCCCTTACTCTACTAAAAAACAGTTTTGCTTTAAGTTCTACTTTAAAGAAAAAGTCAGTTATGCCTAAAGTGACGGGAAGGGATTATTCATGTGGAGGTAGTAGGTTTTTATTTAACCACTTCCGGACCGCCCGCCATCATTATACAGCGGTACTTTGAAGAGGAATATCATTGTTATGGCAGCAGCTAGCTGCTGGTATCCTCTTCTTCAGCGGGCGGTCTGCTTTTAGATAAAAGTGGTCTCTGCGGCAGATTAGCCGCAAGATCACTTTTTATTGGCGGCGGGAGAGAGCCCCCATGCTCTGCTCCCCTCTGCCACTCACCAGAGCTGCCGGCAGCTGTGGAGGTGATTGGGTCCTCTTCCGTGTTAGGTATGGAGCTGAGTGTGGGGAGGATGGCCCTCACCCGGCTCCATACCATTGTAGGGCGGAAGCAACGTCAAAACGCCACTTCCGCACATAGCTCTTAAAGCAACATTTATTTTATTTATTTTTTCGAATTACTTTTTTTTTCTTTTTTTTTATTACATTTTAGCGTAAATATGAGATCTGAGGTCTTTTTGACCCCAGATCTCATATTTAAGAGGTCCTGTCATGCTTTTTTTCTATTACAAGGGATGTTTACATTCCTTGTAATAGGAATAAAAGTGACACAATTTTTTTAAAAAAAAGAACAGTGTAAAAATAAAAAATAAAAGGTAAAATAAATTAAAAAAAATATATAATTTAAACGCGCCAAGCTCACGTGCAGAAGCAAACACATAGAGATAGTTGCGCCCGCATATGAAAATGGTGTATCATCATGATCGTTAGAGCGAGAGCAATAATTCTAGCCCTAGACCTCCTCTGTAAGTCAAAACATGCAACCTGTAAAGTTTTTTAAACTTTGCATATGGAGATTTTTAAGGGTAACAGTTTGTCGCCATTCCACGAGCGGGCGCAACTTTGAAGCATGACATGTTAGGTATCAATTTACTCGGCGTAACATCATCTTTCACAATATAAAAGAAAATTGGGCTAACTTTACTGTTGTCTTATTTTTTAATTAAAAAAAGAAAGCTTGTAAGACCGCTGCACAAATACGGTGTGACATAAAGTATTGCAACAACTTCCTTTTTATTCCCTAGAGTGTTAGAAAAAAAATACATATATAATGTTTGAGGGTTTCTATGTAATTTTCTAGCAAAAAAAATGATTTTAACTTGTAAACAACAAGTTTGAAAAATAGGCCTGGTCTTAAAGTGGTTAATGTTTTTCAACATTATTTTATATTTACAAATGCTATTTTTTAAATTATCTTTTCATTTTTTTTTTCCTAGCAATAAGCTGGATTAAGCAAACATGGTCATCTAATGAGGCTGTTCACCTGCCCTTTATTGACGGTATTAATACTGCGCTGCGAGGGCCTTTGAACTTTGGTCATCTGTCCTAAATGGACACTAATGGGGTTTTTGTACTGTGCCAGTCCCTCACTATAAAATGAAGGACAGGGAACAGACCATGTCAGTGTACTGGAATCTGTATCAGGGAAAGCATAGGGAAAGCTGTCAAACTGCATAGGAAGAGATTCAGGGTGATTTAGGAAGGTAACTATACTTTAATTCTGACTGCTAGCTCTTTGGGTAATCAACCCCTTTGGTGCTTTTTTTGGGTGATTTTTATTTGTTTTTTGTTTCGGTTAAATTGAGGTCAGTTTTGACATCCTTTTCCCTGTTTTTTTTGTTGGTTCAGGGGTGCAGTATTTGTGGGGAGTGGATTATTAATTTGGGGGTCTTTTTAGGTTCCTTTTAGGTCTTTTTAGATTCAAGTTTAAATCCCTCTTCCTTCATTTATATCCTCCATCCATGTTAGTTTTTTACCATATGGGCTGAACCTCTTTTACTACTAGTCTTTTTCTCATATCTTTATGATATTATTTGCCGTTTATGGTCTGGGAGTTACTTAGTACTGTTTATCACATTTCATTGCATTATTCCTAATTCATTATGTTTTGTTATGCCCTGGTGAGGTATGTCATTATTAACATTTATTTATTCTCTCTGTGATTGGAGGCGCATCCTTGTCACCATTCAGGGGGCCGATATGCCCTCACTCGTAGGGAGGTCAGAATATGCCACCCCTAAGATGCGGCTGAGGTCTGCCATTTAATTGGCTGAGCGGTGAGACCTTTGCTCGGACTGAGTGTTTCCAGGTTTGCACCTCACGCTTGGTCACGTCTCCATGATGACGTGCTTCCGGTCACGTGACTCGGCGGTGCTAGGAATGCCTCTCTGATTTTAGAGGGGCTGCAATTGGCATTAGTTGATCATGTGGCCAGCGTCTTTTTCTTTCCTTCTCGCGGGTCCCCAACGAGATGTGTATCTCGTGTAGACCGCGTCATTTCTGGGATGATTTAATGGATGCGTTCTGGTTACCATGGCACTAAGTTTAGTGCCATGTGACCGGATTCACTCCATATCATTTGTCTTTCAGGTCATGTGACCTAGTAGTGTAGAGATTGGTTTCCGCTGGGCATGTGACCATTGTCACCGGGTTTGCCACGTGACTTATCTCGCCTCATACCATTTGTTTTTTGGTCATGTGATCCAGTAGTCCTGAGACCATGATTGGTTCCTTCTGGTCACATGACCAATGATACCCATTTTCACGGGCTTCAAATGAGAGGTTTGTCTTGTGTCAGCCGCATCATTTCCGGGTCAATTTTACAGGCGTGATTAGGGTCTCATGGAGTCGGCATTCGACCCCGTGTGACGAGACTCGCCTTTCACCATTGGTTCCCAGACAGAGGCTTGGAGCTCATACTGCCATGTGATGGGCTCTCCTCCAATTATCGGCCTCTGTATAGTGGATGAAGTCCATTGGGACGAAACACATCAGACTTGGCTTTCTGCTTCCCACATTGCTTTTTTACTCTGTGATCACAGTTTTTATTCTTACCGATGAATGTTGGTTTTTATAATGAAAAAAACATTTTGACCTACACCATATGGAGGCATTTTTTCTTTCTATACCCCCAGATGAGAGTTTTTTGGCACTCCAGTCTGACTTTCAACGCCTGAGTTCCAGCCTTGTGGTTTCCTACATCTGAGTTCCAGCTCTGCGGTTATCTGTACACCCCTTGGAGTCATGTTCGGAGGTCTTTGGTTCCTTTGGAGATCTGTTAATCTGCCGATCTTAGCATCCTCGCTTGACTGACTCGTTGTCGCTGACACTCAAGTCCACCATTTCCGGTAAGAGTAGATATACTTCTCCCTTTGGTTGAAGAGGTACCAACTTTGATGCTCTACATGCCGGCTATTGCCAGTGTACTCCATCCCTGAGAAACCACCACCGGTTCACCTCAGGACCGTTCCACTTATTGGACTTTTTTCACTTACACTTTCATTTATTTTTGATTGCTTTATTTGAGATTGATTTGTATTACCCAGTCATTATTTGTATATTGGTATACATGTTTATTGTTTTTAGCGCTACATTCTTCATCATCCATTATTTAGAATCTTTTTTACATTATTATGTAGCAGCTGTACACTTCTCACTTATTGGGTTAGCACAGTAATATTTCCCATTTACACTTTTGCTGACAGGGGGCTAATCAGAATCTGAAAGCCCCCTTAAAAATAAATCCATTCAAAAAAATGTAAATAATAACTAAAGACACTGGACATTTTGACAAGTCCTTTATTATAAAAAAAAATGTCCCATAATGTAAATGCAATTGCATTATCAAGCAATGCAGCTCCTCATCAATCACGAGGACCTGGTTAGCATTGTTTACCAAATATGGTCATGTCCATATTTGGTTAATGGCATCATCAGGTATACCCCCCCCCCCCTTTACAACCAGCTGTTCGGGAGAAATTTTTCATTTGCAGCAAGCAGTCATTGGGATCAGATCTTTTCAGTATTACATTAGTTTTCTTTTGGAGGTTCAGCGGACAGCATTTATCCTGGCTGACTAGTGTCTTCTTCACTGGAAAATGTGCAAATAGTATATTTCCATTACGGGACTTTTTTAAAGGACTTTTCAGAGTGTGTTTTTTTTTTAAATTTACTATTTCAATTTTTTGTGAATGAGTAGACGCACTATGCGTGGGAGCAGTATCCTGGGCCTCCCCTCCTTAACCACTGGCAGACTGGGCACCTAAAGGGGCTTCCTAACCAGACCAATTTTCAGCTTTCAGCGCTCTCACAATTTGAATGGCAATTACTCATTCATGCAACACTGTACCCATACAACATTTTTATATTTTTTTCCACACAAATAGAGCTTTCTTTTGGTGGTATTTAATCACTACTGAGTTTTTTATTTTTAGCACTATAAATGAAAAAAGACAGAAAATTTTGCAAAAAAATGCATTTTTCTTCGTTTTTGCAAATTAGTAATTTTTCTTTATACATTTTGGCCAAAATGTATACTGCTACATTTCTTTGTTAAAAATAACCAAAATCTGTGTATATTATGTAGTCTTTGTGAACGTTAGAGTCTACAAGCTATGGTGCCAATCAAAAAATTGATCACACCTAATGTACTGACGGCCTATCTCATTTCTTGAGGCCCTGAAATGTCAGGAAAGTACAAAAACCCCACAAGTGACCCCTTTTTGGAAAGTAGACATTCCAATGTAATTGGTAGGAGGCATTGTGAGCTTTTTGAAGTTGTAATTTGTTTCCCACAATTCTTTGCAAAATTAAGATTTTTTTTTCTTTTTTTTGTCCACAAAATTGTTGTATTAACAGGTTATTTCTCACACACAGCATATGCATACTTGCAACTACACCCCAAAATACATTCTACTTCTCCTGAGTATGGCGATACCACATGTGTGAGACTTTTACACAGCCTGGCCACATAGAGAGGCCCAACATGTAGGGAGCACCATTGGGTGTTCTATGAGCATAAATTATACATATCATTTATTGACTACCCCTTATACTTTTGAACGCCCTGGAGCACCAGGAAATGGAAACGCCCACAAAATGACCCTGTTTTGGAAAGTAAGTACAGTCT